>OX453274.1:17949202-18119202 GCA_949710005.1 Ricordea florida | reverse complement strand
GTCAACAACAACTTAAAGGCAGAGTCGCCTCAGACGAAAGAGTGGTTCAAGGTTGGTCCTGTTGGCACAAAACAATGAACGTCTCCGAAATCACAGTGGTAGAAAAACTATGATACAAACACTCAGCGAAAATGATATTCCACCCACTCATATCGCTCAGTTGTCAGGACATAAAAATCCGAAAAGTATCGAAAACTACAGCAAGGTCTCGACAAAACAGCAGATGAAAATGTCTTACGTTCTTAGCAGTGTTGTATCTGGTACTGCAACCTAGACGTCCTCGTACGAAAAAGCAAATCTAGCGATTCTCCATCTACTTCTGAAGCACAGCAATCTATAGCTTTGTTCAGCGGGGCAATTTTTCAATCAACATAAACACAGTTAATCAGTCACCAAAACTCACACTAGAAGAATCTAGCCCTCCAGAAGCGTTGCCACGATGGAAGGATTGCTATAGTATGAATATGTTGTTATATATCACTAGCTTTATAATTTCCTCCCTTCGCTGAAATTTTGAAAAGAAAATGTTGAAGTTTTAACGCTTTCGAGTGAATAAAACTCATTTCATTGTCTAGAAATTTTGAAAAGATGTTGAATTTTTAAAGAGCGTATGAGTAAATAAAACGCACTTCATTGTCTTGTCGCTGCTAATTGTCATTATTGTTTGAAAGAAATCTCAGTACTTATAAAGTAAACACATTACAGCATGGAAAATGCTTTGTACAGTTTTTATTCACTCGTTGTTTCGTATCAGAAAACTCACTCGTTCGCTGCTACTGTTACGATCATTAACCCAAACTACTGATTATTCGTCTTTTCAACGAGAAAGTAGCTAGCCAATTCCTCCTCTTGTACGTACGTTCCTTAAACGCCATTAAACGCTGGATTTTTAACAGGTTAGAGCCTCATAGCTATAGTATGACCCTAATTTGGCTATTTCTCTAGCGCTTAAAAATAGAGCAAATACCAAAGTTGGATTCGTAATTAATAGAAGAAAACGAAATAAAAGAGGGACCAAGAGAAGAAGTAAAGTTAGTATTTGGTAGTAGTGGCTTCTCGCGATATTGTAACGAACCGTTTTCTGACCCCACAGGTCATATCAAAACATTTCCTAACGGTATTCAATATAATTGTGGTAACATAAGACTAGGCAATTTTCCGTTGTCGCAAATTCACGGTAAGGTTTTTTCAGGACAAATCACAGTTGGCTTGATTTCGTGTTTGAATGAATGTGATAACATGGATCAAATATATTTCTGTCTGTCTGCCATCATGTTATAACTAAAAATACTAGGGTGGTTGCAGCTGCTGCGTGAGGGGGATGGGGAATAGGGACTTGGACAATCAAAGGTCTGGTTGCGTTTGACATTAACAGGATTAGATTGCAGTCATCATTAGTAAGGTTGGTGGGTTCGGCCGAAACTAAACCGGAAAGGAGCAGAGCGAAGGCGACGACAATATGGTCCAGGTCAGTGTTGACTGATGGGAAAATGGAGTATTGTTGTTGATTATTGTTGTGAAAGGTAGGTAGGGGCAGGGTGGGTGACGGTGGTAGGAGGACTTTACCAATTTCAAAACCACGTTCGTGAAATTAATAGGGTGAGGGACATATCTCTTCTAAGATTCACCGATCACAGCAAACACGGCAATCACATTCTAGAAAACCCGTTCTAACTTTGCACAAAAGCGTTCCAGGTGCCTTGAATAGATGAGCAAAAGAAATGCAGTTGTTGCTTAAAGTTCCGCCACTTTACTGCTAGAACGCCCTAGCCTTTAAAAGGATGTAAGATTAGTTGGATATTTATACTCCATTTGCATAGTTCACAGGAACGCGATCAAGTTACGGCTTGTGAGCTCACCATCATACGCGATAACTTTGCTTATGAAATGTTTCTGTCCTGACACCAAACATAGGTAACTTTATAATTGAGTGGAAAAATTGAGAAGGAAATCATTACCAAATGTTGATCACGTAATTTAGGAAGCTGGTGCCAGCAGTCTCAAGAATATTAGCAATACTCAACAGCGGACCATTGGGAAAACTCACAATCGATTGACTACTAAGGGATGGTTTATTGGCAGATGGACGGCACTCTGACGTCAGTACATTTTTACATTCAACACGATTAGAACGCCCCTTTATCGTTTTCTACCGGGTTTTGTTAGTAGACTCGGACCTCCCTGAACAACAGTCCATTTGATGTCATATAAGGGGGGTGCTGGCACATTTTTGATAACGTTTTCATTTCAATTATAATTAGGGTTTTAATAAAGATATGCTAAGCTGCCAATAAGCAGGTCCTAAGCCTGCATCAAGCTATCACCAATCCCACACCAATCCCACTCAAAACCTATTCAAAACGTGAAATGTGCCAGCTCCCGCAGGGCCCCCAGGGCCGGGGCACACCAAGACTATACCAAGACGACGCGGGCCCTGGCGCAATCAAGCCTATACCAAGCCGTCGCTAATCTGATGCAAAACCGATGTGAAGCCGATGCGGGGCCCTGGCACATTTTAGAATGTTTTAAAATAAAAATAATTTAAAATAAAGAAAAAAATATAAAAAGTAATTATGGAAAAATTAGGTAATTTGCGTTTTTATGAACTAAAAAGAATTGCTAGAGAGTTAAAAATTAAAGGAAGATCAAAAATGAGTAAAAAAGATTTTATTAATGAGTTTAAAAAATTTAAAGAGGAGGAAATTATTAATTTAATTGAAAAATTTGCTAATAGAGTGTATATTTGCATTCATGGCAAGTTTAAATATTTTTGTAAAGAATGCGATGGATCACAAATATGTGAACACAACAAAAAGAAGGCATATTGTAAGAATTGTTTAGGTACACAAATATGTGTACACAAAAAACAGAAATCGGTTTGTAAATTATGTGGCGGATTACAAATATGTATTCATGAAAAAAGAAAGTATCAATGTAAATTATGTAGCGGTTCTCAAATATGTGTACACAATAAGCAAAAATCTTTTTGTAAATTATGTGGAGGATCACAAATATGCAAACATAATAGTCAGAAGGCGCATTGTAAAGAATGTTTAAAATAAAATAATTATGTTGTATAACTAAAATAATAGTTACATAACAAAATATATAAAATTTAACGAAATAGATACCAAGCTATTGCGCCACCAACAACCATAAATACTATCAGATTTTTTTCATGTTCTGTTGAGTCAATATCAGCGGAACGGACGGGCACGCCTTCATTTTTCATTGGGGTTGTTTGTGTTGCATCTGTTTTCATTTCAGGTTTTGGTTTAGTTTCTGTTCTATGAGGTAACAAAATTTTTGAATCGCTTAAGTTATGACTTATTCCAACCTCTTTTGTTTCAGTATTTAGGGAATTATTCGCCCCAAATTTCATATCCCCTGTGGCTTTCATAAGTTTGTTATTATACCCAACCACACTTTCTGTATTTATTATCATATTACTTGGCATCAACCAAACCCCTGGGGCAATAGCCATATCCAACCTAACTTTAGCATTTTGTACCGCCAATTGATATCTTTGTACTGAATTAGCAAGGTCATTTTCAATAACGCTACTTTCAAATAAGGTTAAAAATTGCTGTTGTGTATTAATTGCTCCGCCCCCATTACCATAAATAGGGCTTCTCATGTTAGTTTGTGCCCCTAATATGCAGTAGACAAAAGCTTCAACTGACCTATTTAATCTTCCAAGCCCGGCTTTAGTTAACCCATACCCGCTTGTTGGTATAAACCATGCATATTTAAAATCAGCAAAGTCATCATTTCTTAGGAATGAGATTAGATTACCTTCTTGTTGCTTACCGCCATCATCGCCAAATTTATCACCTGAACTAGGCCACATATCCGCTTCTTTATCATAATTTCTTATAACATTTACATTCTGATAATCGTGGTCTTTTGCTCCATATCTATTGCCATAATCAAGGAATATATCACCCAAACCATGATTTCTTCCACCTTTCCATCTAAAATCAGCCGCAGTCCGAGGCCCAACCCCCACAAAATCGGAATCATATTTTATTCCAAATTCATCGCACAATCTTTTATATGCTACTTTATTATATGGGTTATTATTTATTGCAAAATATTGTTTATCTGGTAAAGGTACAGCTAATTCTTGTAATATCCTTCTTATAGTGAAATATATATGAAACTTTATAAAGCTATTAACTACCTTGGGGTAATTTAAACTTTCAAAAGGGCTAATTCCACAGCCAGATGTTGCACACCAAACCGCAAAATTTAATTGTTGAGGCCAGTAATTAATATCTGGTTTATTTAACCATTTTCTACTTTGTTCCCCCGATTTGAAAGTGACAACTTGTTCTATAAAAACATTAGGAAATTTTGCTGTGAATTTCTTTGTATCTGTTACATATATATCCATAAACGTTAACATTTTTGTAATATCAGTTGCAGGCTCATCAAATCCAACAGCTGGTATAGGATAGCTTTGATTAGTAAAAAATAAACTTTTTGGGAAATCAGACGAAGACTGGGAATCACCGCTCAGCCCCAAATCTTTCCATAAAACTTTTTTCATGATTGGCGTCATACCATCCGTCCATGTTTTTCCTGTTGGATCGTCATAACTCATTATTGTTGTGCCATCAACTTTCCACTTAATGTAACCACCAAATGTATCATATACAAATGTAAATTTGGTAAGATCTGCTTTTGGGTATTCATTTTTAAAGTCTGTGAATAACATTTTATTCTTTGTGTTTTTGTAAATCAGGGCTTTAGATCTAGAATAAAATGTTAATTAATTCCCGCAAAACAATTACAACCCACATCAGTTCTCTCATATGAAATTTTTAATGTGTGGGCGCGGTTAGTTCTTTTAATAGATCTGCACGAACTTCTCATCTTATCTGCGACATGTCCAAGTTTTTTTCTGTATCTCTATTAAATTTTTGTCTTATTTCTAGTTTTAGTTTTTGGAACTTTTCCAACTCTGCTAGAATTATAGAAAATTCTTGATCTGATATAGCATTATCTTTCAAAGCCTTTGAAACCAAGTCATTTATAGTGTTTAATTTTGATTTTGCAATTGCGGCGGTTCGTTCGTGTTTACTAACTTTATTTGAAAGTCTTTTTGATGCAACCCCAAATCCAACAGATAAACCCCCAAAAATTCCACCAACCACACCCAATGGTATGCCAATAGCAGCACCAAAACCAGTAAGAGATGTTCCCAAACCGCTTGCTGATAGAATGACTGAAATCATTCCACCACCAACACTGATTTTTGCAAATATTCCTCTTACTCTATTGTATTTTTTTCTTACATCTTCATAATGTTTAATTTCTTTCTCAAGATTTTGTAATACTTCACTCGATTTTTGTAGTCTGAAATTCATGGAATTAAAATGTTCCCCGTTTGTAGGTAATGTAGGGTAAATTCTATTATACTCATCCATTTTTTACTACTCAACATGTTATCTTTAAATTGATACGAATGTTAACTGTATTAGAAATTAATTTTGTTCCATTTTTATCTAGAATCCATAATTTAAAGTTGTTCAATGGATTTTTGGTTTGTGTAATTCTTAAAATTGGGTACTTTTTGGAGGGAATAGCAGCTAGTAGTTGCGAAGGACGAAGTTCTACATTTCCTCCACTTGGTATACGATTGTAATATGAAGACTTTGGTTCAATAATATCACTCATTAAGTATAAAGGATTTTCATTAGTTGCATTAGTTCCAGAAAAATTTATAATTTGTATTTCTTTTGGATTATATAATGATGGATCCAGATAAATCGTTGTTTCTGTAGTTAGCATTGTGATTGATAAAAAAGTTATTATATCATCATTACATCGACAATCCATGTTCCTTTGTTTTAGATCTACTTTCTCTTCTTTTTAAATTGTGTTCCTCCTTTCAGTCGGTCTACAAAATATAGAACCACAGCCATTATTAAAATCCAAGCATTTTCGCTCAAAAATCCAATAACTTGCCCGGCTGTTTTGAATAGAAAGCTAACTATTGCGCCAACCATTCCTGGTAATATTTCACCTAGTTTTTTACCAAGAGTTTTCAAGCCATTCCCAACTCCTTTACCCAATTTAGATAAACCTTTAGAAAGATTAGAAACGATAACGCTAATAATAACAGCCACTGCACTTACAACAGCAAATACTGTAAAACCATACTTTTTGAAGATATACTTTAACCTCTCTCTTAATGGTAAATTTTTAAGTATTTCATCTTTTCGCCCATCAATATCTGATATTTGTTCTTCATTTGAGATTGTTTTATTTCTAATCTGTTCTCTTAATTTATCAATCTCATCTTGTAATCGTTCATTACTTTCTACTAACTTTAATGAATTAGATTTTCCCTTCTTATATTTATCTATTTCCTCTTTGTATAATTTTGTTTCATCCAAAAGTTTCTCTGCTTGTATTTTTAATTCTATATTCTGTTTAACAGTTTGATCGAAAAGACTTTTATTTTCTGCTTTTTGTACCTGTTGTCTCTCAATGAATTCCCTAAGTTCTTTTTCTCTTTCTACATATTGGTTAATCTCCTGGGGGTATACTTCTGCAACTGTTTTCAATCCTTGCAATGCGCCATCTAATTCCTTATTTTTTTCAATAGATTTTTTCAATTCTGACGCGGTATTATTATATTTTTTCAACATGCTTTCATAATCAGCACCTAGGGATTTTCTCATTGTTTTTGGTAAATCTTCAAGTTTGAGATTGCCATCTTTATCAACTATTGTATGTGGTACATTATCACCCCTACCAGTTAATTTTCCTTCTATACTACCATCTTCCCCAAATTCTACAATAAATGTACTATCATTAGGATTGAAATTTGGAAAATAGCTTTTTAATCGTTGCCCCGCTTCTCTCATCCTATCATATTTCTCATCTCTTTCTCTAAAATCACCCGGGTTACTAACTTCAGCTTTTTTATCCCATTCAGTCCGCCCCCTTTCTTCCCCCTTCTGTCGGTTATATTCATCATAACCAGCATAATCTTGTTCAAAGGTTGTAGATGTGTTTGGGCTTTGATAAAATGTACCATCCTCATCATCATTATCATCATCAGATCCTTTTGGTAAATCTTCTAATGCTATTTCTTCTTCCATTATTTTTTACTCATCAGTAATAAATCTTTAAACTCCTTAGAGTACGCTATAAGAATTTACTAGCCACATAACCTAAAGACAACATTCCTCCCCCAACATATAACATTTCTCCCATCTTTTGATTGTCACTGGGTCTATAATAATCAGAGAATTTCGGTTCATGCATTTGACCATACAATTCTAAAGATTCATCTGTTTTTGAAAGATTTTTTGATGCTTGATATTTATTATCCTTTCTTTGCATTTTCCAATCAATTAGTTTCTGTCTTTTTTCTTGGTATTCAGCATAATCTTTTTGGTATTTTTCTAATGCTTTATCGTGTCGTATTTTTTCAGTATCTGTTTTATCACCTGATAGATATTTTGCAAGATATGATCCACCAACAAAGGCAGATGCATTTAATACCGCTCCTCCTACCACCATTGCTATTGCTGCCATTTTAATTATTTGGTAAAATCTTTTGATCCTCTAAATATGTTTTTAGATACATTCCTCCCGACAATACGGCAACCCATTTTGCATAATTTGTAATACTTGAGGATGGGTCACTCAAAAATGATTCTTTCATCATCTTTTTAGCTACATACCCAACTCCCGAAGATAATCCGATAAGGACTGCAGAATCTGTAACAGTTTTCACAAGTTTATTCTCGCTTGACATGATTTTTTACTCATCAGTAATAAATCTTTAGATACTTTTAGAGATTATTCCATTCCTAAAGAGTTTGGAGTTAGAGACAATGGAATTTTTTTAGGTTGTGGTATTTGAGGAACTTGCGATAAATCGGGTATCCTATTTTTATATTCAGCCCTAGCTTTTTCCTGATATCTCATAAAAAGATCAAATGCTGTAAACCCTAATCCAACAACGGATAAAACAGTAGTAAAAGATAACTCTGGAAGCCATGATTTGAATTTACGGTCTGTATTTTCATTTTGCTCTTGCTCCGCGGCCCGTAGGGTCTCTTCACGTTTCATTTCCCTAGCTAATGCTTCTTTTGCTTTTTTATTATATTCAGCTAATTTCTTTCCAGCCGCAACTTTTTTGGGGTCTTTCTCCCTCTTTTTAGTATCTTTATTTTCAGGTGCGGGATCCGCTGTAATTTGTTCAACTACTTCATTTTGTTCATTTTGTTCGGACATTATTTTACATATCATTAAGAAATCTTTAAAACGGATTAGTGAACAGTATCATGCCCGCTAACATCCTGCTCATCTGGTTCCTCCCTTGTAACTTCTTTTATTTTACCTATTTTAACATGCTTGGCAATATGGAATAGTCCACTAGCAAGTGCAGCTAATCTTCCAGCTTTCAATGCTAATAAACCTACAGTGTTTGTTAGTTCACGATTAACTAAATCATCATTCTTAAAATCATTACAAAGAGCTTCTATATCATCTACAGGAACCATGTAAGAAATAACTTTAGAAATTAATTTAAGAGATGAATCTACAATTCCACCGCTAATTTTCTTTCCCATTACCGCCTGATATCTATTAAAATATTTTTCAATATCTTTTACTGATAATTTTTTTACATCACCCAGACTCATATCAACCCCTAAATATTCCTTTGTTGTACCAAGGGTAGCGAGAATGGCTAGTGATTCTTGTTTTACTTCAATTTCTGCGTAGTCAACCTCCTTCGGAAGTTCATTATCTTTTCCCGTTCCTCCTTTTTCAACATTAATATAATCTTCAACTTTCTCCATCTTTTAATTTTCTTCACTACATTCAGCTCTTTAAATTGTCTCAGGGATTTCCAAATAGTAATTAAATGGATAGCGTAAACTCAAACATAGTCTAGAATATTTTTCAGTTTTCAAGAGTTGAACAAACTTTTTACCTAATTCATAATCCAAATCACCGCCATAATCTTCGAAAAACATTTTCATACCTTTCTGCGATGGATTATGGAAAGTAACAACGCAGGCCACATTTTCCCGGAATGGTTTTGCTATCGATGTTAATTGCTGAGTTAGAACTCACATTGATAACCCGTGATGTCTACCAGAAAATGCTAAATCTATAAACTTATTTGATCTTTTCTTCAGATCATTAGATACAGCGCAATCATCTAAAATTATTAGTGTATTTGTTCCAGAGAATAAAGTTTGACAATCTGATAACAAGCCATTAATCTCATCAATGTTACTTGCATCAGGCGATAATACATAAAAACGTTTGTCCCCGCGGGCAAAATTATGATATGTTTTATTTTTAGAATAAGTTGGGCAAATTAAAACAATATATTCAAAAACTTTTCTAAATTCGCCTCTTAGCTTATCTATTATATACTTTGTTTTCCCACAATTTGTTGGTCCAGTTATAATACAATGAAAGGGGATTTTATCTCTCAATTCTTCCATAATTTGTATCATAACTAAAGGTTTTTAAATCTCAGTACTTAATGGATCGCAAACCTGAATTCATAACCTCCATCATTGCATCAGCTACAACAAACATATAACAGGTTATGGTGCCAGATCCACTTTGTTTTCGTTTAATTTCTAGTTTTACGCCATCTTGCGTATTGTTTAAGGCTAAGCCCCCTCCATGAATTCGATTATCAGGGTGAGTTCTCATATCAACCCACAGAGCAAACTTATCAGCATAAAAATCTTTTTCCTTTACCGAGGAACCAATTTCTCTACCCCTCCCCTCGGTCAGTCCAAATCTTTTCTTTACTGACTCCCATAGATCTGATGTTATCATCCCCTTAGAGTATAAACAATTTGGCACCCCATCAACATCTATATTAATTGAGGTTATTCCGGGGTTGTAAAAATTCTCAGAGTTACGTGCTCCTGTTGCGTTTGGTAATGTAAACAAACATAATATTCCAGTCATTGATCTTCTAGGGAGATTAATATGTTGATTTATAACACCATCTCCTCCCATGGAAAATGTAAAAGTTTTGTGTAGGATAACATTTTCATAAAAGAATCCTTTACCAACCTGATAAGCCGCCTGTGCCTCGCGGGCCAAGTATTCGCTTGAAATTGAAGAATATTCTAACTCAAGGTTTTTGATTGAATATGTTGGTGTTTTGGTGGTGTCAGAATAAATAACAATATTATTAATTGGGGCAAGTGTAATCTCGAATATTAGATGGTGCTCTAGCGCTTTTGGGTAGAAAACTCCGTGATCGTTTAGAATAGGGTGGTTTAGTGGAATATGATACTTGGTGTTATGTACTGTTGCAAGAGCTACTTCCTTTCCATCTTGGGTTTTCTTATCACCTGCATTTGTTCTAAGTTTCCTCATGTTTTCGGAAGAAATTCCCTGTTTTAATCTATCCTCTCTATCCTCATCTGTTAAAAATAAATCATGATAGGTTTGAAATAGATCGTATCTTTGG
This sequence comes from Ricordea florida, assembly GCA_949710005.1. Lineage (NCBI taxonomy): Eukaryota > Metazoa > Cnidaria > Anthozoa > Corallimorpharia > Ricordeidae > Ricordea > Ricordea florida. The sequence goes on along the minus strand of OX453274.1, from coordinate 18,108,725 downwards.
GTATCCTGCAATGTTTCACCACCAAAAAGAACCCTAAGTCTAGATACAAGATTACTTCCCACATTATTCACAACTGTGTTATTAGTGTGACCACCAACATCCAAGTCAAATACTAGATATACACTACCAGGAACAATCACTAAATTCTCGGAAAGTTTTGGTATATTAATATATAGTATTTCTCCGGGGTTGGCTGATGATGGATTTAGTGTAATTCTATTCAGGGTTGATTTCGCTTTCAAACCAAATGGTTCTCTAGGAATCCTGTTTGGGTTAATTTTTTCTGACGTCATTGTAATTTATAAGATACTTTGGCTAATCTTTAAATGAGTTCTACCTTGTCAAAAAATTTAAGTAAGATATATTATTCAACCGAAGGATATTGGAAAGGATATTCTGCAATTACTAAATTAGCTGAAAAGGCAAAAGTAAGTGAAAATGAAGCAAAACAATGGCTTAAGAAACAGGCAATATGGCAAATATATCTTCCAGCCCCAAAATATATACCTAGGCCACATTGGACCGTAGATAAACCTAATCAAATTCACCAAGCAGATTTATTATTTTTACCGAATGATAGAGTTGGAAGAAAAACATATAAATATGCATTAGTTGTGGTTGATGTAGCCTCGAGATACAAAGATTCGGAGCCATTAACCTCAAAAGAAAGTCGAGAGATATCTGAAGCTTTTAGAAAAATATATTCCCGGAAATTGAAATACCCCAAAACATTAATGGTTGATCCTGGAAAAGAATTTATGGGTGAGGTTACAAAACTTATGAATTACCATAATGTTAGAATACAAAGAAGCGAAGCTGGAAATCATAGAGCCCAAGCATTTGTAGAAAACGCAAACAAAATATTAGGAGAAAGAATATTTAGTCATCAATATGCGCAGGAAATGGTCGGCGTAGCCGGGCCTTCAGGTTTAAGTGATGAAAGATCCAGAGTATGGGTGAAAAGATTACCTAATATTTTGAAAACTTTGAATAATACACCAACTAGAATAACCGGTAAAGAACCCGATGAAGCTATAAAACTGAAAGAGGTTGATATTGAAACTAAAAAGTATAATCGGGTTGTTGGTATTGATGAGGTTAGATTACCGCCATATGTTAAAGTTAGATATTTATTATCTGCTGGAGAACTTGAGGGTGGCGAAAAAAGACGCGCTACTGATCCCATTTGGAGTATAAAAGTTTATAATATTTCTAGAAGCATGATTACCCCCAATCAACCAGTTTTGTATTATTTACTGGATGGGCCCAGACGAGGTTTTGTAAGGGAAGAATTACAGGTTATACCCTATGATACACAGTTACCTCCTGATTCTGTTTTGGTTAGATAATGGCCATAGGGCAGAGTACGTATTCCATCTTTTTGAATAATTCTCTTATCATCATCAGCAGATAGTGCAACTTTATTAACGGTTTCGGTATAAACAACATGCTTATAACTTCTAAATAATGGAATCTCTCTCATCTGCTTTGCTTTGCTTTGCAGGCATTCCCTGTAATCATCGATTTTTATTGTATTTTCTATAACTGATTTCTTTACTCCTTTATTTTTTTTCTCCTCTTTGCCATCATCCGTCCTGAAAGAGTATAGTTTAGCTCTTAGTCCAACAAATTCAACTATTGTTTTACCACCGGTTTCATCTTTAAACTTACCAATTACTTTTTTGTTTACGCCCGTTTCAATACCTGATGGATGATTTTTAGGATAATTGCTGGTGTCAAACTTTTCTCTAACGTCAGGACTAATATCCTTATAGAAATCCTCTGTTTCTATATCATATACAAGACTATCTGTATCTGTCATAAGTAATTTAGCTTTTTCACCATATTTTGGTTTAATATAATTATAATGAAAGTCATACATTATTTCTTTACTTATGTCTAAAATACACATTCCTAAGTAAATAGGTTTATTGTATTTTATATGTGTTTTATTCATATGTATGGCCATAAGATTTTCAGAAAAAATAGTGCGGCGATTATAGTTTGCTTTTGATATTAATTTTCTTGCGTCTTTCTCATTCGTTACTAATCTTATATCTACCCTTTTTCTTAAATTTTCCATTGTTTTTCCAAATACAGAGTTATTCATAAGTTTGAAGAACTCTTTTTCAAAATCATTTTTTGCTTGTGATCTTAATTTTGTATTCAAATCAATGTAGGGTTTTAACCATGCAGACTCTTTAAATGTAATTCCTCTATGAATATCTGTTACTTCTAATCCTAGACTTTCATATTTTTTTAGTGTTTCGTGGTGAACTACATATTTTTTCTTATCATTTAGGTTTGGTATCAATTTCTCAACCCTATTAACCTTAATTCTTTCTGGAGCAAGCGGATAGTCACTATGTAAATCATGAAGGCGTTTTGGGTATTTTAAATCAACCTCTAATATACATGGCATATTTTTCCAGTTTGTTAGCTCTTCTTTAGTCATCCATCTTAAACCATGAGTTGGGAGTGGTTCACTCATTGCCCCACCATATAAATTATTTGCATCTAGGTATTGTATATAATTTGTAGCCATTTTAGGGTCATATTCTTTCATGTATTTGTTGTTAGCTTTAGCATATCTGTTTGATATCTGGGCTATACCACCTCGGACGCCTTTCTCAATCATAATTAGCATATCTATGTCAATTATCATCTCCAATTCAACTTTGGTTAATTTTAACATTGCATCCCAAGCTAGTCCTGGGGCTGTATAATACCAAGCGGGGTCCAAACCATAATTACTTTGACAAACATCTCTAAAGTTTTCAAATACATCCGCTAATAATAGCACATCTGTCTGGAGATATAGATTAAGATAATCTCTCATTGTTTTCATATTAAATTTATCCCATACCTTTTTAGCATGCTGGTAATCATCTTCTGAAATATCTTTGCCGCTAAGTTTTGAGTAAAACGCTTCCTTTGGTGGAAGTTGGGTTTTGTTTAATTTGTCAAAATCATCAAGCCAATCATAAGGGAATACACCCTTTCTCAACAATAACTCTAATTTATCACCAGAATAGTATTTTTTACTATTTTCAAAAGAATCTTTTGGAAGATTATTTGCTAATTTGTCAAGACTGGATTGCATAAATTTTAATGAATCTATGAATCTTATATCTCTCTTAACATCTTTCATCTCGCCAGTTTCTTTATCTTTATAAGTGTCAACTAAAATCTCTTTTGAGAAAGAAATATACTTTTCCTCATTATTAGGTATGGGTTTTATTTTACCTTCTGTTTTAGCAAGGTTATTAATAAATAGATGAGAATCATATCCTGATAAATTGTGAATGATTACTGGAAAGAATTTTGGTATCTTATAATTTAAATTACATTCATTATGTGCCGCGCCTCTATACTTTCCTGTAAAATGGCAGTGGTCTATTACCTTATCTTCGTTCAATTCATTCTCACAGATATGGCAATGAGTTGCGTTTTCATAGTTTATTTTATCATTTTCTGTCATATTCTTCTTATTAAACTTTTTGAATCTTTTTACATTATAACTTATACAATCTTTATAAATTTCCCTAAATTCTGATTCTAGATATTCTACAAATTTCTGTGCCACATCATCTTCTGGAGATTTAGCTGTATATCTATAAAATCTTGATTTACATATTTTTTCATTAAAACTCTTAATATGACAGCCAAATGCAACCGGTTTGTGTTTCTGGTATTTATTAGTAAAACTTTTACTCTTATCTAGTGGCGATGTTTGTTTTATTTTATTCAAAACACACTCAAAGTCGGCATATGCTACAAAAGGTATTCTCATTTTTTTAACAAAATTTCTAAAAGAAATAAAACAGGGGTTGCCGTCTTCATCTTTTAACATATCAATTCTGGCTTCTTTGTATAAATAACAATATCCTTCATGTTTTTCCAATGATCTTTTCAAGTGAAAATGATGTAAACAATTATCACAAAAATACAACTTACATTTACGTTTGGTAACTTGCCTAGCTATAAGCGCACTAATATTCTTTATTAAAACAAAGTGTTTATTTGGTTCTTCATCAGTTTTTTCTTCTGTTTTTTCATCAGTTTTTTCTTCTGTTTTTTCATCAGTTTTTTCATCAGTTTTTTCTTCTGTTTTTTCTTCTGTTAATAGAAGTAATCTAATCAATTTAAATCCTCGTTTCATACTTCTTTTTATAGGATATACTCCTATTTTCTCATCATATCCATATATAGCAATATCATAATCATTTTGATTTTCAAAATTAACAACATCTTGTAATGAAGTGGGGAAATTAATTCCATCCCAATTAAAATTCTTAGAAAGTTCTATCAATTCTTTAGTTATTCTTTGTGGATTTTTATCAGTTGGATATACGGCCCGTGTTACACACCACATGAAACATTTAAAATCAAACAAATTCTTGGGGTTAACAAGCGCATTCCTGCTTAACAATTCTGGTGGCAATGGAATATAAGACCCTCCAAAAAGTGGAACAAAATGATCAATAAATATATCAAAGAATAGAACATGATCAAATTCCCAACCAGATCCATTATTTATAAATTCTTCAAAGAATACAAGTTGTTGATTTGTTAATCTATCAAATAATTCTGATAAATCTGTTGCCTCAAGAACAATTTCTGATTTATCAGAAGGAAAGTTTGCTTCACAGAGGGTATAAATTTTATCAGCAATATATTTTCTAAAAACACATGTAAATATAAATTTAGTCTTTAATGATTTTTGTGATTTAACTCTCTGTTTAATTAGTTCTATAACTTTTGGTTTGATTTTATGTAAGAATGCCTTTTCATCATTCCTTTTATTTCCTTCAATCCTATAGCTTATATAATTACCATTAATAGCCGATTCAAATTCTCTTGGTGTAAAATCTTCCTCAGTTTCTTGTTCTTTTTTATCTATTCTTGTTTTTGTTTTTGGCCTTGCACCCTCCTTCTCATAATCTCTTTTAGCTTTTATTTGTTTTGGTTGATTTTTCGTGGGGCGGGTTTCATTCACTGTTTTATATCTTTCTATAAAATTTTTGGCTAGTTTTTCTGTTCTGATTTTTAATTTTTCAGGAATGTATGGTTTTACAAAATTCCAAAACTTGTTTAATACATTTCCTAAAAAGGGAGTTTGTTTTGTATTTTTAATCGTATCTTGTTTTATTGGCGCTATTGGAATGGGTGGTGGGGGCCTTGTTGGTTTAGGTGGCGGGCGTCTTTTTGGTTTAGGTTTATTAATATTTATTGTGGGTTGGTTCGGAGGAGGTGTGTCTGGCGGTGTTCCTGGTCTATAACTATCTGGCGAACCGGGTGGTGTGCCAGGCATTGGTGGTAAATTTGGTCTTATTTGTGGTGGTGTTCCAGGCATGGGCGGCGTTTCAGGCATTGGTGGGGGTATAGTTAAAGGTGGCAAATTTGGTCTTATTTGTGGTGGTGCAATATTCGGAATTGGAATAGGTAAATTTGGTTGGTTTCGAGGCCTCATTGGCGTATTACGTAGCGCATCAACAATCCCCGCAATATTATCAATGATTTGTTGAATATTATTAGTTATTTCAGGAATATTACTCAATTCTTCAATAAATTGCCTTTTATTAAAATAAGATCGACCGGTAATATTATACCATCTAGATAAATGTTTCAATTGTGTAACATTTAATCTTCGTAATTGTTGCTCCATTTGTATATTAATTATTCTTCTTATTAAATTCTTATTTTCTTTCTTTTAAATTATTTTTATTTTAAAAACATTCTGAAATGTGCCAGGGCCCCGCATCGGCTTCACATCGGTTTTGCATCAGATTAGCGGCGGCTTGGTGTGGGCTTGATTGCGCCAGGGCCCGCGTCGTCTTGGTATAGTCTTGGTGTGCCCCGGCCCTGGGGGCCCTGCGGGAGCTGGCACATTTCACGTTTTGAATAGGTTTTGAGTGGGATTGGTGTGGGATTGGTGATAGCTTGATGCAGGCTTAGGACCTGCTTATTGGCAGCTTAGCATATCTTTATTAAAACCCTAATTATAATTGAAATGAAAACGTTATCAAAAATGTGCCAGCACCCCCCTTATATGACATCACCATTCAACCATTGAGACTGCCTTCTACTTGTTAAAACGGCGCTGTGACGTTAATAAACAAGAAAGCGATATAATAGCTTGTACATAACTTGAGCAGAAGAAATATTAACAATTATTCTCAGAAATCGAGTTCTTACCACGGAGGGTTGAGACACATTCCTTTTTAAATCTTGGACAACTCCTCGAAAAATCTTTTTATCTATTTGGAAGTCATAACAGGCGGCGAGTGATCGACGTTTTATCTATTCATTGATTTTTTTTCCGCTGTTTGTTGGTTTTAAAAAACAATAAAATAGAACGTCACATTTATATAGTGCTTCCAGCAAATGCCCTCCAACTGTAAAAAATAAAACATGAAGCCAGTGGGCAGCTTCTCGCCGTGTTTTCTTTCCAATTCCTCCTTCAGTTCCTTAACGAGCCACTCTATTCTTGCTCGAGAGAGCCAAAATCGTTCAATGCCCTCGCAGTCAGCCATGTCGGCTAGAAAGGGGCGTCTTTGGTAAGACCGTGGTCTTCGCGCTAAACAAAAAAGTCTGCCTTCGGCCGTCATTTGTTTAGTTTTGCAACATTTGCGACTTCCCGGTAACTTTACGGGAGGTCACGACCTCCCGTAAATTACCGGGCAAGTTACCGGACAAATTAACGGGATCGAAAATAACGGGAGCTTCGAGAAACACTTGAAAAGTTTACGGGGACTTACCGGGTCCGATAATTTACCGGGTCTTTCGAGAAACGGGCCAACCTGGTCGCGAATGCTTGTCCTGAGGAATGTCGTGAGGGCTTGCTCAGAATTCGCCCGGACATAGTTTTTCAATGGCCTGCACACATGGCTTGCTGTAAGTGAGGACACAAGAGTGGTGTTGAGTCTCGATGATGTATGGACTGAAATGCGTTATATCCGCTTCAATGCAGAGGGCTTCAACTTCACATGGAAGCCAGGTTACCTGATATTTACGAAGTTTGGTGCTGAAAAACCCTGCTAGAATGTGTGTGCCACGTGCAACGTAGAGGGTGGCGCCAATGCTGTTCTTGGTGAATAAGCCGTTAGCGACAATCGACAAGTGGTCTGTTGGTCGCGGCAGGACGAGTGACTTGAAGGTGGCGAGAGCTTGTTAGGAGGAAAGGAAGAGTGGTGAGATGATCGTCGCAGGGTACTTTATCGGCAGACTGCAAGCCGGGAATTGAGCACTCAATTGGGTCGAAATGTGTGGAACACTTAGGTAGTAGGAGGCTTAGGACCTTGTAAGCTCCGATGAAAGACCTTAGGCTTAGCTTGACTGTTATTGGAGGGGCACATGTTGAGAGTACGGCTACACGGTGAAGGCTCTCGGAAATCGAGCCTTGAGATCACACCCATTCCAGTATAAGCGTAGGCTTCGGTCATATAGCTGTCTTTGACGGTGATAATCGCAAGTTGCATCTTTGTAGTTGCAGACTGACATGAGGTCAGTCTGGTGTATCTCCTCTACTGTAAAGGTCATCAGCGAGTTTGGTTACGCATCCTTATTGAATCAGGTCCCTGGGAAAGCGACACATCATCTCTTCTAGAGCCGTCTTAGAATCGGGCATTTCCATTCTACAAGCGTATGCCGTGAAAAGGCGGAAGCCATGCCACAGTACTTCATTGAGTCTTTCGAAAGGGAAATCTAGTGAAAGGCTCGGTTCAGATCAGTCTTGATTATGTACTTCCATGGAGCTATGATGTGTAAAGTGATGTCTACGTTTGGCAATAGGGAGGGCTGTGGCTTACTATACTTCCCTACGTCTGCAAAGTTCTGACAAGTCGGTGGTCGCCGGATGATTTCTTCACCAAGAATGAGGGACTTAGGTATTCCACCAACGCAGCGATGACCTCCCGTCGGCTGAATTGAGCCTGGAGTTCAGAGAGGTCATTGCGGGGATACGAAGGAACACGATCTTTCCTCTGGGAGGTCTACCGGGCCCATGTTGACAACAGGCGTGACTGGTCCGCCTGTACCGTTGTAAGCTGTGATGTATGGAATGAACATGGGGTTGTACTCTTAAAACTGGAGGCGTACAACCCCCGGCAACAGATTATGGAGAACACCACTTGAGAGCATTCGGGTGACCTTTAGGAGAAGGGGTACCACACATCATAGGTTGACCGGGTGGATCATGAAATGCTTAAATCATGGGTGGATCATGAAATGCTTAGGTGAAACCTAGATGTTTGTGACGTTTGACCAGTTGAGGATCGTTAGAATTGTTGACTATGTGGATCTTGCTCGCAATGCCCTCTGCAATCTATCGTTCTAGTCGTCTTGGGGTGGCTTTGTTGCTGTTTGTAGTAGTAGGTGGCTCAACAGAGATTGAAGACTCATTTCTTTGTTCTGTTCAGGAGGGATGGGAGCCTCAAGATATATCCCCGGCCAAATGACAATGGTGGGAACGACGATCTTAGAGCATGACACTTTGAGTGACGGATAGAGTTGGTCAACAGGGTTGTATCAAAATGTGTCTGAGCCCTTAATTGTGAACTGGGATAGTGCGGGGTGGACCTTGATGTCATTGGCTATGAGAAAAGGAGTTCCGACAAGAACATATACTTCAAGGTCCTCAACAAGAAGCGCATCAAGGGTAAGTGATTCGTTACTCCGCGACATAATGTGGATTTCGTCTGTCACGAGCATCTGTGTGACACCATCTGCCTGAAGTACTTACAGATAGTAAGTAAGTTATCTTTATTTAGCCAGGGTGGCCCATTTAGCATCGAGGCTGATATCCAGTGTTGGTTACAAAACGTCACGTTTGTCGGCACGTGGCAATGTACACGTTTATTATTATGGTCTATACCATGTGCTCGCGGTAAATAAACTTGTCGTCAAGATGTTCCTTTTCCATTTCCACGTAGGAAACAATCTGTAAGTATAACTTTTGTCTCTGCCACTAGTTTTCAGTCATTTTCGTTATTTATTTATTTTTGTATTTTTTGAATTGTAGTCGAAGCGCTCGATCCTGAGACACTTGGTCCCTAATCGCTTGATCGTTTAACAACTTAACGTATGTTGTCAGATTTAGATTCAAGCTCACCCTCGATTCTCTTATTTATTTATCTTTATCCTTCTATTATTCTGTTTGTCTATAATATTAAAGTTGAAGCGAATTTAAGATTACTGTTGACGTGGAGCCTGAGTTGATTTATACTCTACATCCAGAGGGGACCTGGACTTAAAAAGTACAAGATATCATGATAATTTAAAATGCAAGATAAAAATTAAGAAAAAAATGGTATGAATTTAAAACATAAATAAGCGTTGATTAATTTATAATAATCTAGCGTCTATATATAAAACTATACGTATTAATTAAAACTTAATTAAAAGAAGAAAGTGACTCGGCCTTTTGCATGCTATAGCTACGATCTAATAGATTAAAAATTGGTGAGCCCGAATATCTAAAAGTTCTTTCTACAATGCTAAGTTTTGTTTTGGACAGGTGCAAATCAGTTCTTCCGCGAGTATTGTAACTATGTATTTTATAATTTCTAGTGAAATAGTCATTCAGATATTAAGGAACTAGATTTTTAAAACATTCATATACTTAAACAAATTTATGTCTTTTCCGTAATGTTTCTAGCTCAGCCCACCCTAAAACATCAGAATCATGCCTTAAAGCGATGCGGGCGGGGCGATTTCGTAAACGCTGTAGAGTTTTGCTGAAGGTGGCTGACAATTCACCCCACACGGGGTCCGTATAGCACAGGATTGGTTATATAAGTGTATTATAGACACACTTCGCTGCTTTAAGAGTAAGCCATGATCTTATTCGTGCTAAAAGTCCCAGTCGCCTGTTGACTTTGTCACAAATAGAGTCAGTTGTTCGTCAAGCATAACCCCGAGATAGTTAAACTTCGTCACTCTCTCTATGTCCTTTCCTTGGATCTGCGTACATAGTCTGATGAGGTTTACAATAGTTGCCTTGTTCCGAAGAGTAGTCCTTTCGTTTTCCTCTGATTTAATATTAATCTGTTACTTGTCAGAGAGGACTTTTGGACAGGGACACCGAGGGAACGGAAACAGATGCTTTTATCATACTTGTTTCAGCGACAGTGTCCAAAGCTGGCTTTAGGAAATGCTAGTGGTAAAAAAACTGTTAAATACAGTGACTGGTGGGGCAACATCTTCAAAGTACTCCGGTGGGGACTGGGCGTCTAACTCCCCAATTTAATCACTGTCCTCGACCGTGTACGTTAGAGATGCGATCTTCAGCCAGTTGCTTGGGAGGTGTTTATCGATTCGGCTTGTCTGTTTAAATACGGGCATGAAAGGTCTGAGGGTATTAGATGCTGGAAGCTGGGATTTGTATTGGCTTTGCGTGCTTCGAAATGAATGACTGTCTAGAGGTGCTAGCCTGCAGGACTTTGGAGTCAGTCGCAGACCTGATCTCATCTAGAAGACAGTTAAGGAAGTTTAGACTGCAACAGTGTCAACTATGTAAGCACAATCATGTTCTCTAAAACTGTAATTAGCTCCTCATTAGAGGTGACGGCCTCACCATAATGAATAATAGAGCAATTTGCTTTGAGGAGGCTTTCCTCAACAAATGAATCAAATCGCTGGAATAGCTCTTCGGGTCTCTTATTTTTGTTTTCATTTAATATTAACAAAGTCGAGGAAATGGCCGCCGGTAAATTAAAATCCGAGGTGGGCACGAGTTGCTTACCAAATGCTATTAAGTGTGGGTAAAGTCTTGACAATTCTGTTGCGTGAAATTTCTGGGCAGAAATATAGCTCAGCATTAGCTCTAAACTGGTTAGTTTCTTTCGGGCACAACGTCTATGGGCAGGCGCTACTTCTACACCATCGTCAGTGAATCGTTAAGAGGGTTGGCGATTTTTTTGGTCCAAATGAAAGTCTCGACCAAAAATGGAGCAAAGTTTCCATCGAGTGTCTCCAGACCACGAAGGAAGTGATTGGTCGGGGACCATTGCTTAGGAATTGAAACATTTTTATCAATATGAAACCGTTAAATCTAACGGTACAAGATGTGCTATTGGGAAAATTAGGTAAAGGAACTGATCCATAAATTACTTTATGAAAACTACATATCTGGATAAGTCGAAATCAAAGTGTGTATCCTAACCTTGACGTGATCAAGGCAATCGTTAAGATGAAATTTAGAATTAAAAAATGTAAATCCTCAAAAAAATAATCTAGATGAAAAATTTCAGGCTCGATGGCAGCCATATTTAAATAGTGATTTAGATGACAGTTTACCTGGGCTCATCCTGAATACTTATAATTAACGTATACAAGAATAGCTGTTGATAATGTTGTTTTTGCATTGTCATACATGTAGGAACTTGAGTATAAAAGAAGAATTGTAGAGAGAAAACTTGCTATCATTGGACAAATTATGAACTCCACATACCTACCGGTATGTGTAGCGACCGACAGCTTCTTAATTTTGGAACAGAAACGCTAGATGAACAAAAAAATTTAAAAGCAGACATTTCTATATCAATGCAGTCGATTTGTTCGAAGTAAGTCTATTTGGGTCAGTTTCTCTTTTGTAGTCGTCTTAAGCGCGCACGTTGCGGAAACATGAACCATAAATTCGGTCGTATAGACCGAATGCATAAATGGCGGCCAAAAAATTATTCTTTTGTTTATGTGCTAATTAGACTCACTAGCATCGTTTGCATGGACAAAATTCAAAAGAAATGTTGCTTGAGAGCGAGGTTAGTGACTTTAATTAGCATATAAACAACAGAATACATTTTTGGCCACCATTTATGCATTCGGTCTATTGTCCGTGCCGTTTTTTCCAAAAGTAAACTAGCAAACCCAAAACAAGACAAAACAAGATAATGACACACAATGCAACTATAAGAACTATTTCAAGTGCGGTTAATCTCTTGTCTTTCTTGTGACCTGAAAGGAAAGATAACATCGTGAGCTCATGGGGCGAGAGAAGCATTTCAACCGACGGAAAAGCATTGCCTACGGGTAACGCATTTATAACCCTCATCTACTACAGACATTGTGACGGACTGCTATCAGTGCTAGAGGCTGCATGCAGACCAGGCAGCCTGGATAACTGCAGTTGATAGCACGCGCGCTTTGCATTATCAATCGGAGAATTTACAGTGCCTTACAACCCTGCCAATTAACCTGCCAAAGCTTAATAACAATGCTATGGTCAACAAAATGTGTTTTTGGTGTTGCTTTAGGGCACACTCAAACCTTCATTACGCAAAAAGCGATTTGAATTAATGCTTTTTAACGACTTGAGAACATGATTTTGGAAGCCGAAAAAAATGTTCCGGCAATTACACCATGCTAGGAATTTCACAAGCGTTCCCTATCAATAAGGCTTAGGAACACGACTACTACGTTCTTACTATAAGCAAAAAACTAAGTACATTACCATAAAATGGCCTATTGTCCCGTTTTAGAAAAATATTACTCGATTAACCAAGAACCATCCTTCTCTCGAGCTCAACCTACCTCCTCCGTACTTTAAATAAACAAAGAAGCCAGCGAAAGTTCTGCATTTGCAGTATGAGCCATTCCGTTTGCCTAACATGCACAAACTTCAAATTGAAAATTTGTGAAGTTCCACATTGAATTCCTGGGGAAGTTACGTTGAAAGTAACACTCGCGTGCAAACAGGGCGAATGCGGACAACTCTATCTATACCGAGGAGCATGACAAGTGGCACAACTCAAAAGTACTAAGCAAGCGCGATCTTATCTTAAAGAAGAAGATATTTCGTCATAACCTCGAGCCATTCACCTTTAGTTGCGGCCAATGGTAAGTTGATATATGCGCGCGAAACGATTGATATATATTTTTTTTAACCTGTTAATTGAATCATGTGATTGAATTTTAGACTGAATAGGTATAAAGATCCAGTCCTTTTCATTATTAACTCGATTTTAAGCAACAGTTGGCGCTTGTTTATTAATTCCTACCTTTGACCGTTACGTCAACAGCATAGCTGACGGAACCCACGGAGTTTGTTGCGCTACACTTGTAGTGTCCAGAGTCCTCTTTCTTGGCATTGTCAAGTTCAAAGTTTGTGTTCCTGGTACTGTTTTTTAGTAGCTTTCCACTTTTTTCCCAGGAAACGTTGGGTTTTGGATTTCCCTCGGCCTCACACGCCAGGAACAAAGGATTGCCTTCAATAACAGTAACCTCTGGTTGGCTTTTCTTGATGATGTTAGGTTGCTCTGTAGGAAATGTTAGAGCAACAATTTATAATTGTTTCTAAATATTTAACTTAGACTAGAAAAGTGTTTTAAACTTTTCTGCAGGGGAGGGGAGATGGGAGAGGGGGGCCGGTTGGAGGAGTTTGCGCAAGAATTCTTGAAAGAAAGAGGAGAAGAAAGACAATAAGAAACCAACCCAAGTCTGAAAGATACGAAGAGGACCACATGCGCTCTGACACAGACTTTCGCTCGGGTTGCCGAAGAGTTGAAGAAACATTTATGGACTGAGACGGTCAGGAAGTCGCCCTCAGCTGTTGTACTACAAATTCACTTTATCGAATCGGTTTCTGATTGTTAGATATACTTGTTTACACTGTTAAAAATGAAAGAAACAAAGCAATCAGGCGTTTACCAGTTGTATCGATCTCAAGAGTGACAAAGTAATGCCGTGGAGAGGTGTGGTTTACTCTTTGTACCGTACATCTGTAGTCAGTAGCATCACTCTCTCGTACTTTTTTAATTCCCAATGTGCCGTTCTGAGTCAAGTTCACTCTTCTCGCGTAGGATCCTTCTCGAGCAACTTTTATTTTTCCCTCCTGATTCATTCCAGCCAGCCATTTCCAAGTTGTGTCAGGTTCAGTGCAGTTTATGGACACGCAGTAGTACCAGCGCAAACCTTCGAATGTACCGTCCATTTTTATCACATTATGCCAGCTCTGGGCATGGCATCTCTACGTCTGTTCCAAGATGTACATTACGAGACTGCTCATGGCTATTGACCACGCCAGAATCCAGATTGACGCTCGAATCTAAACAATAGTAATAAGGATAATAAGAAATTAAAATATATGTTTGCAAATTGGAGAAGCCGCATTCTGTACTAAACAGAAATCAATAATCATAGACAGACTTTAGGATGTAGGGAGGCGGTCATAAGATCATGTTCATGGTTTGTTTCATTTCAATATAACTTCGAATTAAACCTAACGAATAGTTTTCAAAGGCTTGCACCATACCGAAGGCACTAATAATAAGAGCTTTTGAACTTGACTGACTGATTATACCTGGTCATATCTTAATTCGAGTTACGAAAAATATGTCAAACAGACAGCAGTATAATTAATCTTGGGAGTTCCCATCTCCAGTTGACTTGAGTCTTTTAAATGTGTCTCGAGTTGGACTGGAGTGATTTGAGTTTCATCTAGAACGGAAAGCTAAGCCGAAAAGCGTTACAGATTCAAATAAATATATGAAGGACCATATATTTGAACTGCGGAGTAATATATAATGACATTATTTTATCATCGCAGTTATGTACACAACTTAAGCAGCTGTGAAATTAAAGCCTTAAACTGAAAAACTCACGCCTGAACGGGATTCAAACCCATGACCTCTGCGTTACCGGAGCAGCGCTCTACCAACTGAGCTATCAAACCAACTGGGAGTTGGTTATGTTAACGTTGTGAGCTCGTAATATACCCGTAGATGGAGAAGAATGATTCAAATGAATATATGAAGGAATGAATATATGAAGTAATATGTAATCACATTAATTGATCATCGCAGTTATGTACACAACTTAAGCAGCTGTGAACTTTAAGCCTGAAAAAAAAAGAACTCAAGCCTGAACGTGATTCGAACCCATGACTTCTGCTATACCGGAGCAGTGCTCTACCAACTGAGCTATCAAGGCGGTTTAAGTTGTGTACATAACTGCGATGATCAGTTACAGATTGAGTAGTAAATGAAAAAAATTGCATCTATTAGCTTCAGCCCATTATTGAAAGGACCTTTTCATGAAAACCATTAATACTCCTTTATGCAATAAAACACCAAAGAGTACCTTTGACGTCAATTTTAACTGATGCAACAATTGGTTCTTTAAACGGTCCAAAGTCCATGCTGCACCCATACACCCTATCGTCACCAGTAGTTGTATTGCTAAGCACAAGTGAAATTCTTGTGAAATTCTGAGTGCTATTAACTCGCTGAACATTTGCGCTAACCCGTCCAACATATTCCGCTCCTTCCTGACTCAAATCTGGATTGATGATGACGTTATCCTCCTCTGTAAGACTCACCAGCGTCAAGATGATTCCCCCACGTGCACAGAGACCCACAGTAACCCCATGATATGTCGGTATGTCTTTATCGCTTACGTAGAAGTCACACAGGAATGAAGCACTTTGTCCAGGTTTTCCTGAATTATTTGTGGACGGCTCAGCTATAATGCTGGATGTTCTCTCTAGAAAATAATCCAGGGGACAAAGTAATATAATAATGAAAGTTTCACCTTGAAAAGGTAGAAATAAGTTTGTCTTCTGATCTATAGCTCACTGGTCGAACATCGGAACGGCCCGGAAGATCGTAGTCCTACCGCTATTAGCAGAACTCCAGGCGCGGATCCAGGATTTTGAAATGGGGGGTGAATTTTTGTAATAATGTAATAGAACCAAAGCCTGGTTAAGGTGTTTGAGGTCTGTGCATCAGCATGATTGATTTCTGATGAATTATTAACATTTTCGAATTTTAGGCGAACGCAAATGCCAATTAAATTATTTTAGATTTGTAAACTCATTTGCGGATTTCTAAACCGGGACGACTAATTTCTCTCAAAATGAATAACTTGATTGGTAGAACCGGTCATCGCTTATGCACATTCTCCACCTCAATCAGAGAAATCAGAGAAATCTAATATTATTTCAATATTTGAGGGATAAGAAAAAAAAAAAGAAATAAGGGGGCTCAGAAAAAAAGGGGGGGTGGGTGAAAATTCACCCATTTCACCTCCCCTGGATCAAGGCACAAGTGAAATTCTTGTGAAATTCTGAGTGCTATTAACTCGCTGAACATTTGCGCTAACCCGTCCAACATATTCCGCTCCTTCCTGACTCAAATCTGGATTGATGATGACGTTATCCTCCTCTGTAAGACTCACCAGCGTCAAGATGATTCCCCCACGTGCACAGAGACCCACAGTAACCCCATGATATGTCGGTATGTCTTTATCGCTTACGTAGAAGTCACACAGGAATGAAGCACTTTGTCCAGGTTTTCCTGAATTATTTGTGGACGGCTCAGCTATAATGCTGGATGTTCTCTCTAGAAAATAATCCAGGGGACAAAGTAATATAATAATGAAAGTTTCACCTTGAAAAGGTAGAAATAAGTTTGTCTTCTGATCTATAGCTCACTGGTCGAACATCGGAACGGCCCGGAAGATCGTAGTCCTACCGCTATTAGCAGAACTCCAGGCGCGGATCCAGGATTTTGAAATGGGGGGTGAATTTTTGTAATAATGTAATAGAACCAAAGCCTGGTTAAGGTGTTTGAGGTCTGTGCATCAGCATGATTGATTTCTGATGAATTATTAACATTTTCGAATTTTAGGCGAACGCAAATGCCAATTAAATTATTTTAGATTTGTAAACTCATTTGCGGATTTCTAAACCGGGACGACTAATTTCTCTCAAAATGAATAACTTGATTGGTAGAACCGGTCATCGCTTATGCACATTCTCCACCTCAATCAGAGAAATCAGAGAAATCTAATATTATTTCAATATTTGAGGGATAAGAAAAAAAAAAAGAAATAAGGGGGCTCAGAAAAAAAGGGGGGGTGGGTGAAAATTCACCCATTTCACCTCCCCTGGATCCGCCCTTGAACTCAGGTTTCCACAGTTTCACATATTTGTCTTCAGTTATAGGACGATTATTTAATAAAAAAATAAAGTGAGTAATAAATAGTTAGCAGACACATTTAGACCATATTAAGATATAAAGCTCTGTTCGATGCACTCAACCAAATTTTGAAAATGAAAAAATCACTTTTCCGACGACTGAGGAGCTTCGAGGAATGGCATTTCCTTCTCTTTGATGCGTTTTACAGCTTTTATTCTCCATGCCTCACACTTTGAGTTTAAAGTCATTATACCATCCCGTAATAAAAGAAGTTTATCTTGTTTTTGTAATTTATTAATCCTTATGAAACTTATCAATTTTGTTCTTAACTTAGAATTACATCACAAAAACACAAAACAAAAAAACAAATTCTACAAGAAAAGTTATAAATATACAATTAATTCACAATATTTGAAATTAAAAAAAATATCAATAGTTAATCAAACAAAAGATATAGTAAATTAAATAGAACATTTTGCTGCTGTTATGTATATCCTATCATCTATCGATATAGTGTTTCCCCAACAACAAAATATGATTAAATAAAATAAAGTCTTCTTTTAGATCAAACTTCCCAAACATTAGATCCGGCTCTTTCAATATTTCGACACAGACACGGCTATCTTTAAGCCAGGATAAAACGTGTTTCCAAAATTCGGAGGATATTTTACAAGAAAAAAGCAGATGCCTAATGGATTCCATTGTTTCTTGACAAAAGGTACAATTAGGAGAGACAGTTATACCAAAACGATAAAGTCTTTCGTTTGTGTAAACAATGCGATTTAAAATTTTGTATTGAAATTCCCTTTTCTTGGACTCCAGCGTAGTACGGAACGGTAAATCAAAAACGTTATCCCATTTAATGTTAACATTAGGGTATTTATCTATTAGTGTTCCTTTTGCGGTGGGTGGCATTTGTTTCTTTTCCAAAAGAAATCTATAGATTTGTTTGGAAGAGGTATCCAAGATTGGAACTGAGCTCTTGTCATCCAATCTTATTGTAGGGTCCTCTGGAATGTGTTCAATAATCAATGGCACATCAGTACAGGCTCTAACAAGGGTACGCCATTGTATCGGAATCGAATCAATGAGACCCATAAGAAAACATCTTTGTTCAGGAGATAACAATGAAGTGATACACACATTAGAAAGGATAGAGTTAAACACTGGTATGACATTTCCAATCTTAAGAAGACCTAACCTGATCATATCGTCTCTGTACGCACACTTTTCCAACGCAAAGAAACTTATTGCTCCAGATAATTTCATTAAAAACATCATACATTCAATCATATCATTCAATCTTAATCATACATTCAATATACAACATCTCTAATCCACCATCTTTTATGTTAGATATGAGAGCATTACACTCGACCCTATCTTTCCCATTCCCGAGATAAAAGAATAAAAAATAAAATTGGCCTCCTTAATTAGGTCATTGGGAATCACAACAACAGACGCTCTGTGCATACGTTTAGGAATTGTGAAAGTCTTAACCAACTGAATCTTTCCTATCACAGAAAGTCCTCTCCATCTCCACATATTTATTGACTTAAAAGAAGTTTATTCTTAGTAGTATATCAAATTCAGTATTAATGCTAATATTGTGGAAAAAAAACAGGTCTAGTATTGTATTTTCACTCTTCCTCAAAGAGGTTAAGGGAGGCAAAGAAAATATTCCCTTCAGTGAGTGACGTTAATATGTAAGAGGTGAACACCTGGCATTATTTTCAACCTTAAAGTACACGACATCAGTAAAAATTATAGAAGAAACGATGCCATTATTCCTGTGACAAGCACCGTACCTTTGACCTGAAGACTAACCACGTCCGACTCAGTATCTTTGAAGAAACCAAAATGCAGAACAAGACCATAGTTGAGTTGGTCCTGTGAACTAATGTTGGAAATTTCAAAACCCACGAGAGACTGTGACAAGTCTCCCTTCCACTGGACGCGCTTGTAAAACTGAGAGGCCCTCCTGTTCAGCTCTGGGTTCGGGATAATTCGTCCTGTCTTTGTAACTGTTGTGATGTAGGTGGCCAGGTGCCCGTACCCCCAGATTCCAAATACAAGCTTTTCAAAGTCGGGTTGAGATGTCAAGTCTTTACTAACACTCCATTTGAACAAAGCATTTGATCCCATGTATGCTCTGACTGGGTCTGGAGATATGCGGGACAGGCTTTCGCTGCACCCTGCATGGGACAATAAATCCATAATTATAGCTTTTTAATGCCGCTAAGGCACTTTAATCAAACTACAACATTTATAGGTTTTCCATCTCTATGAACACCAACAACGTGCAGACGCTTTTAATTAAACACCTGCTCTAAGCAGGATTTGATTTTGACTGCACAAACGTTCACAAAAGCCACATCTCCATAGAGCAATCTAGGATCCAGGTTTAATATGCTATCCGATCGCCATTGATCGCCCACAAGGCGAAACAGTAATACAGCGGACTGTATTGGATGACTGGATGAGGAAGTTATGAGGTAAAAAACCCTTTTTCTGCTAAGCGATAAGTAGTACCATCTACAACCGTCGCGTATGTTGAAGTCCTAAATGTAATAACTGTCCTAAATGTAATAAAGTCCTAAATGTAATAAAGTCCTAAATGTAATAAAGTCCTAAATGTAATAACGTTTGGTCCTAAATGTAATAAGCCTCCAATGCAATCGTTTAACTGCGCTAGTGCACTGTTGTTATAGCAGACATCCACATTGAGATGTTAAAGTGATAGCTGTTGCACCAAAGAATCCTCTGACCAATATTCATGGCATATTGCGGGATCGCTGATATTAATCAGCCTCTTTTCATATGCTAAAGACGTAGGTTGAGAAGCATTGGCTACAAAACCTTATACTGATGTGCTTTTGACATCAAATTGACAGACGCAAAAACAATGAGAATGCTGACCAAGAGCTCTCTTTATATCATTGGCTCAGACTCTTAAGTGAAACAGATTTTGACGATATACTTGTGTGATCAGTGCTGAAGTTAACACTTTATGAACCGAGTTACAAGAAAAAGGTAGTCCACTGGCCTATACGTCTGACAAATTCCGGGCTCGAAGTCCATTTTTTGTACTGTCTTCCCTTGCCAGACGTATGGGTCTGTATGAAATATATTCCTAGGCGTTATTGGCCACGCGTGAGGTCAAATTGCTGAATACTGGCCGAGTATTCTTTTTTTGCGTTTTTAGGGACTGAGACAAGTCTCGGTCCAAAAAAGAAAAGTAGAAAAAGAACGAGGCTAATATCCAGTCATCTTGACCGAACAAGCTTGGTCAAGAGAGTTTATATTCTCTTGGCTTAAACATTAAAGGATTCATTGTATAGCAAAAGATTTCGCTTTGATAAGAATCAAGAATGACTTGTTTATTTCGAGAGCCGAGTGTGAAAGTCAACTGTTTTTGTAGCACAATAAACCGAAAAGGGTCGTTTAATTTTTTCTATGCATATGCCGAAATTGTCCAAAATTTACAAACTTTGTGAGTTTTCTTGCGCGGTATCAATACGGGAAATCTCGAACGGGCGAGGGAATCATCTTGCCCGCTCAGGTATCCAATAAGAACACAGGATTCACTTCATCTTGCCCGCGCGCGCTGCTAGCTATATGATAAAGTGACTTACAGAGCTAGATATTTATTGACCAATCATATCTTATCCCACTTCACGATCAAAGGCCTCGAAATGTTGCTTTTTTCCACGCAAGAGTCAAAGTGAACTCTTGAGCTACAGCATTCAACACATGATGCTCAGTTGATGGTGTAATGAACCATTCTTCTTTTTTTTTCCTTTAGCCCCTTTAGACGGGTTCATCAGTTCCCACAGTCGATCTCAAGTTCTTATTTCATTTTTTGTCTTCATCTCTTCTTTCCGCCGTGAGGGTAGAAAATGAATATATAAATTAATAAATGTAAAAAGAAAGCTCAAGAGTTTCCACTTATAGTCATATGGTACATGAACTGATTACCGAGGTGGAGTGAAGCCAAAGAGGGCTAGAAATGCAATATCCCAGATTCAAAATTGAATAAATCAAGATAGTCATTCTTATAAATGAACTCAAATTAAAATCATTTGACACTGAATAACATTGATGTGCAAAATTTCAGTAACACTACTGATAATAATACTTTTCTTTTGGATTAACATGTGATACAGCGAAATCATTCAAAGTGCTCTAAAGTGGTGCATCACTCGTGTTACTGTTTCCGGCCTTATATGAAACGTAATCGAGCAACAAGTATGCGCTAAAAAGACCTGTTGCTTATTTCGAATTACAGAACTACCTCTTACATAAGAACCTTTTTCCGTGCCTTTTAATTTTGGATCTCAAAAAATTTGCGTCAGTGAGCTCGTTCATGACATGCACCAGATTTTTGTTGAATGTCTGTTTTGTGATTTGCAATCTGAGCCGGTGATTTGTGATGATGTGCTGATCAGCAGCTTCTTTGCATTTACACCTGTTCAATGCAAGTCAGTGAGTATATGATTCGATGCAGACACATGCAAAAAAATATACTCGTTATTCGTTTGTCGGATTTGTTGCAGGCATTTCAAGATAAGGAGAACATAGTTGTCCCACTTATATTTTCTCGAGGAGAAAAATTGTTTTGTCCATATTCATATACTCGGGGAGATATTCGAGAATTTGAAAGCAATAACTCCCTAGAGTGCTGTCACGAGATCCGAATTGGTAAACAAAATGTGCATGCTAAAAAGACCTATGCACGCATGGTCAAGACAAAACATTTGTATCCGAGCCTGCAAATTGTCCGGCCTACAAGTAAGCGGACTCCTTTGTCCAAGTTTTTAATTTGGTTTTTGACTTGTTAAGTCCATCACCGATCACACGAGTATAATGTTATCCAATTTATTGTACCTAAGAGTCTGAGCCAGTGATATATGAACAGGATTTTGGTCAGCGTACTCATTGTTTTGCCAGCTGTCATTTGATGCCATTTTTTCATCATTTTAGCGGTTTGCGGCCAATGCTTATGTCTAGCAAATAAAAAGACGCTGATCGATATCAGTGTGCCCGTAGTGTGACATGTATACTGGTCAGCGGTGCAACAGCTGGATGTCCACCATAACAACAATGCACTGAATGAGTTAAACGATTGCATTGAAGGCTTATTACATTTAGGACTAAATGTTATTACATTTAGGACTTTATTACATTTAGGGACGGACCATTAGAAAAGTGATGGGGGGGGGGGGTGGGGAATTTTTAGCTTGCACGAATTTTTTTTTTGCTCACTGCTTTTGCAGGAATTTTTTTTTCAGGTGAACCTCTCTGCACGAATTTTTTTTACTACGTGTGAAAAAGTCACAATTGGACCTTCCTTCTGCATGAATTTTTTTTTTACCTTCTTCTTTGCATGACATTTTTTTTTTGTCATTTTGCCTTGCATGAATTTTTTTTTGGTTTTTTCCCAGCCCCCCCCCCCCCATCACTTTTGTAATGGTCGGTCCCTTAGGACCAAATGTTATTACATTTAGGACTTTATTACATTTAGGACCAAATGTTATTACATTTAGGACTTTATTACTTTTAGGACAGTTATTACATTTAGGCCTTCAACACGCGTATGCCTGGGACGATACAATATCATGTTTATCCTATTTAATTAGAGAATGCAATTCAAAAACTTTCAATTAAACCCTGAGGACGGCTATAAAGATACATTCATTAACAAAACCAGAGTAGCATCATGCTATGTCTGATCATACACCTGGTGGCAATGTGCATAATTTCTTTTCTTATTTATTGGAATTACTCTTACTAGTCCCATTAAAATGTGGAAGTTCGTTGGAATTGCAAACTCAAGAACAACAGGTCAGTAGGGTGGGTCGGGTACAAAATATTCTGTTATGAATTTGAAAATAAAACGACTTTTGTGTGTTAATCAACAACCCTGCAATTTAGTATCGATAAAGAAGAGGCTTAGAAGAGGAAGATTCTAAATTTAGCTGCATAGGGAGCTGCGCAGAGAGGCTGGGCTTGCTTAAAGCATGCAGCTCACGGCTGATAATGATGATGTCGCAACTTGCTTACTTAAAAGTACATGAATATTGTTTGGGTCAAGAGATTAATTTATACCAAAAGTGTTAAATGCCGAAAGAGTCGATCATGAATTCCTGTTGAAAGGAAAGTTTTTAAAATCAGTAAGCTGTTAACGGAAATGTTCCCGAGATAAAACATGAGAAAACACATACAGTATAGTGCATCCAGGCGATCTTTAGGTATTAAAGGCATAGCTAGCTAGGGCAACTATGGGCAGAGGGGTTCATAAGCAAGCTCTAAGATGCCCTTCCCTCCCCCAACACAAAAAAAAGAAAATAAAAAATGGAAAGAAAGAAAGAAAAAAAAATTCCTAATATTGCATTGCTTCTTTCTCAACTGAGGTGATCTCCGTGAGTTGGCATTTCCAAAGTTATAATTATATGTTTGCCAGTAGCTCTTTCACAGCTAACCAGCCGTACTACCTAAAAACCCAGTGTATGTTTTAAACGCAACTGGTTGCTGGTACTGGAGTTGTCATCCAACAGGTCCTCCCCAAAAACACTGAAGGTCAGGCCCCTCTCTGTCCACTGAGCAAACTTCGTGATAACCGCACCAACATTAACGTCTTCGTGTTCTTGTTAACGTGCAAAATGGCCTGCGAATCAAGTCGTTTGTCCTTCATGCGATTGAGCAGTGAGGTCTTCAATAGCTTCATAGAATTGAAAACGTGCTCAGGTGTGCAAGCAGAATCGGGTACGTAAGCAATGCTTTTACTGTTATCACATGCAGACCAAACTCGCGACACTCGACCGTTGAAGAAACATGGCGGCTAATATTTATAAGCCCTTGTTCGTAGCAAAATATAAAGTAGTTTTGCATAGTGAATAAATGCGAAATTCTGCTAAGAATTCCAAAAAAAAGAAGGCATTCATTTCTTTTTTTGGTGTTTCACTTGCTGTTTTAGCCTCTATGGCGATCAC
This sequence comes from Ricordea florida, assembly GCA_949710005.1. NCBI lineage: Eukaryota > Metazoa > Cnidaria > Anthozoa > Corallimorpharia > Ricordeidae > Ricordea > Ricordea florida. The sequence continues at coordinate 18,084,817 of OX453274.1, read as the reverse complement.
TGTTATTCTAGCTGTCTTAAGAGAAAGACAGCTAGGAATAACAATGAACCTACATCCCTGGGTAAATGTTGAATCGCTGGATACATCTGGAGATAACCTATCCTTTATAATACTTTCAAGAATTCAATAAATTCCACAACAAGAGATTAAACAAACCAACATCTCTCAACAACACGCTGGAAATGCTGGCCAGTTGCTTTCATTTTGTCACGGGAATTGCGTAAAGTTGTTTAGTCATTTCAAACTGAATTATGTGCAGTAATAAACTTCAGTGTAACTTATTTTTGTAGAGGTTACGTGTCGTTACCGGAAAAGGTTCCCCGTTTGCTAAGGGAAGTGACAAAAATAGTATCTGTTTGCTTCAGAATTAAGCTTGTTGCGTCATGTGACGAGTTAGCCTGATTCAGGAAGTAGAACTTAACACTGTGTTATCCAATACAGTCGAAGCTCTCGTATGCGACCACTTCCGAAATTTAAAAGTGGTACGTCGTAGCTAGAGCTGGTTGCTTCAATAGGCACTGGCACTTAATTGAGAGCTTTAATGTAATGAGCATACCGTAAAGCTTGCGCAACATAGTTATTTTAATAACTATTAAAATAGTCTACTGAGTAGCAGCATATTAAAAAAATCAGTTTATTTTTTCCTGCTAAAGATTTGCAAATTTCGGAGTACAGCCAACTCATCCAAAAGTATTAAGTTATGCGAATCAGACTCTTTGAGTGGTCGCTTACGAGAACTTCAAAACAAAGGAAAAGACCAGTTGGTAATTCTCAAAAGTGTTCGCGGTTATAACTAGAGCTGGGCGCTCCGGAGAGCTCCTCATTACAGTGTGTAAGTGACAGCTCAAACGGGATTTTACAAAGGTGGTCGTTACTAGAGCTGGTCGCTTGCGAGAGTGGCCTCAAGGAAAGCTTTGACCGTTAACTTAACAGGCGGCAAGTGATGTGTGTAGTGGTCACCTTGCTGAAACAGGCCGCTCCCCATTGGCGTGCAAACGAAAAATTATCTCCGGTTGCATTAAACAGCGTTCTTACTGAGGAACCTAAGCTCAAAACACCTTTACAATTTACGTTGCGGTAGTTCAAAATTAATTCATGTAAACTACAATACTCTACCCTTGTGTATATACATTGTACACAGAATAATAAAGAAATCTACGCTTATAATGAAATAAGGATATAAAACGACACCGTCTTTGGCAAGTTTTTTGGGGAAGTCATTGCTGTAAGCGATCTGATTCATATCAGCAGAAGTATAATCGTACTGACTGCTACAATCACTCGCTAAGGAAGCTATAAATATAGTCAAATTCCTGGAAAACTCAGCTTTATAATCTCTGCTTCATTCTTCCCTTTACTAGAAATTGAACTATTTGTAAAATTTATGAAAAGAAGTTCATTTTTATCAGCGGTGTATGCTAGCAAACGTTTATGAACACGAAGAGTATTAGAACAAATTACATATTTCAGTATGATCACAAAGCTTTGAAGAACACGCCTTGTTGGGATGTTTGTCTACGGTTGATAGGCATGCATGATTGATCAGGAATCATCCTCGTTCAACAAACTCGCACATAGTAAGTAACACTTACCTAAGAAAACCTGTGTGAAGATCAACAAAGTTACAACGACAAGAGATTGATCCGTCATATCGCTGCAGGAGAATGCGGAAAGGCCACGAGAAGCGACAAGCTCAGCAATCTGTGTAACAGGAAAACAGCGTTATGTCACCAGTCCACACGCGGCTTTGAATTCTTGGAACTTGGAACTTGGTAATTGTTATAACTTCCGGTCACAAATTACACGTCACACAAGAAATTTTACTGAAAAAGCAATCTTCTATTTGATATTTATACCCTAACTGGCATTAAATCTTAGAAGAAATAAATAATTATCACATTTCTAAATATATTCCAGATATATTGTAACAGCTCGTATCCAGTCAGGTCAAGCAACGAACATGTTTGAAAATGACACTTGGTTCAAAAACTAAAGTGTATCATTATCGTCACAACTGAATTTGCAGTTCTGTCATGTGCCCTAGTGGACCTAGTGATGGGTTCTTGGTTCAGTGGTTGTGTGAGTAAGGCGATAAAACCAACAAAAACAAATTAACTAAAAAACATCTTGATCTTTACGAAACAGAGAAAAGCTCATGTTTTTTTAATACCTTGTGGTTGCAAGACGGCATCATAATTATGCTCTTTTCTATGGACTGTTTCTGTATTATACCGGTCAGAAAAAGCTGATAGTATAATTTATTATTAACTCCATACTTAATAATGAAACTAAGAGTCCATAGCAACATAGCGAAATTTAACGATTTAACACTTTTCTTCGCCAATTCTTTTTGCTCTATTTTAATTTTATCGTTTCTTATGGGAGTACACATACATCAGGGGGAACATTTCAGTTCCTTCGCTACTTTATATGATGCGACAAATATAGATATGACCTCAGTTTAAGCATTCAGTTCCTCCCGTATAAGCAGGATGACCTATACTAGTCTGGATGGGCGAAATTATTTAGTGCTATTTAAGGGCTGTTTACATGAGAAAGCTTTTCCGGGCGTGAGTTAAATTAAGGATCGACCTCCAGATTTTGCTACTCGTCCTAGTCCACTGAAATGCCTGAATTCCAAACCGAGTCGATAAATCTCCGGCTTTATCTATATGAAACGCGCGCGAGATTCGGTAGCATGACGAGATTTTCGCTTCGCTATAGATGCCGAGGTAAACTTGCCCCGATACGACTCACTCCGTCATGGCTCTTTCTTCTGGTATCGTGTAATAAGCGGATACAGAGCCACAATAGGGGACTGGACTGAAGTCGCGCCCGAGTGAAAATCTCCTCAGCATCATGTAAACGCCCCACGAGTTGCGCCACAAAATGTAACACATTCTCTTTTGCTGAAACTATAAGTCAAGGAAGCGTGAACTGAGGAGGTATTGCACTTCTGGACGCGTTGTATTTCAGGAGCATAAAAAATTGCAAATGATGCGGAGCACGGACAGAGCACGTGTTTTTCTAATGATCAAAAATCAATCAGTTCAAGCGTCAGCGGCCAGAAGGGCCAAACTTTATAATTAGTTTAGTCAGTCTTTTCACACAGGGCCCTTTCCAATACAACAATAGCTCATATCGCCGGTCTGTTAATCAGAAAAAACACAAACAATGAGAAATACGCCCAGTGATTGTTAAAATATCAAGAATAATACAGGCGGGTTTGTATAAGCTAATGCAGACACGGACAGAAGGTTGAATTGCAAAGCTCACATAAATAGCTTGAAATTCAAAGCGGCGACTTTCTATTTTTTGTTTCCTGTTTGAATAAAGGCAAGAAGTTGAGTTTGAGCTCCAAGCTTTGCTTACCTAGTTTAATGGCAACTCGGTTAGTGGTATATTTTATAGTAACGGATAACTCAGTTGCGGTTAGAAAAACCACTTTTCGTGGTGAAACTGAGTTTTCGTCCTTGAGGGAAGGAATCATGAATTTGGTTCATAAAAATAATCATCCCACCTACGGTTTAAGAAAGATGTGAAATGGTAAACTTTGATTAAGAACGTCGACAGTACAGTACATCATTTGCAGTAGAATTTCTTATTACTTTCAAGAAACTACTTTGACATTTCACTGACAATTCCAATCAAGTATTTGCATCAGTCAAACACCATAAACCACTATTCTAGTATTGTTTAGCTGAAACATTAGAATTACCGCACCCAAACTGTGGATGGCAAAGGTGGAAATGGATACAACTCAGACTGGAGACTTTAAGCTGCATTTTTAAAGTCTGCCCACAGTGTTATTCAAAAATCACCAAAAAATCATCGATGTGTTACTCCCACCTCAAAAAACTCTATTGGTATGTTCAGTAGGTTGTTATAAATCAGGATTGTGTAAGATTATAGTTGGGTTGCCAAAACTTCGGGAAAGCACCGACAAAAAAATTCCCGTGACAGTGAGTTTCCTCCCTAAACAAACGGCGGGTGAACCCTCTGTGACATAACTCTATTCTCTTTCCATGCCCCACACAGAGGTATTGAAATTTCAGGTAAATCTGTGGTTGCAGCTGGCTAATGAACGCTGTAAAGACCACAGAGGAACTCATACTTAAAACGTTAAAAAAAAATTTTATTGCGCGTAAAAAAGTTGTCTAACATAGTAAACATAGATTCAATTGTATAAGATTTCAATACACTATAACTTACTTATTAATCGAGTTCGAGGTCCGTACTGTAAAATACGGATCCTCGTTTTTTCCCGTCGATTTATGGCCCAAGCGCGAAGCGCGCGGGCCATAAATCGACGGGAAAAAACGAGGATCCGTATTTTACAGTACGGACCGAGAAAACGAGGTTAATAAAATATTTATTATATCTGTGGAGTCATTTTGGCGACCAAAACAAACTTTAGCGGGCCGTACAGTGAAGTACGGCCCGCTAAATTGACAAATCACAGCGCGCATACGAACCGAGAGGTATAATAACAGCACTTAAAACGGTCTAAGGTCACTCTGTTCCGACGAGATCAACAAGCCCACTCTGTCCAAATTAAAAAACTGAAATAACAAAATTCACTTCTCCGAAAGTGAAGTCTCGGTTAGCGGTTAGGTAAAGACTATAAGTTACAAACTGACCAAGAAATCAATCGGTCTGTATGATGAACTCATCTTTTTTCCAAGCAATCACTCCATTTCATTAAACTTTGCCGATCCAGTCTGAGTTGCTAAATTCGAACTTGAGTTGACAAAGGGTTAGCGTCAACTTTGACAATACAATGTTTCGCACAACCCATCCAAGATCTTACAGACTGATTTTGTAGGCCATAACATAACAAGTTGCATCGAACATTAAAAATTTCTACTCTGGGTTAAAGAAGAAGTCAGTTTAATCCAGGGCCAGTGTTCATTAGATTGTGAAATAAACTGAACCTTTACTCAGTGCTTACTGGTTTGCCGTTATTCCATTATGTTGCCAACAAGAACAACTTGTTTTAATCAAGGTTGTGGGCTTGTAAACTACGACGTAACAGAATGCCTTACCTCCCTTACTTTAACTTGTCACTCAATAAAATACTGTTCAGTCAAAATCTATATTGCGTATTGTAATGAATTCTTTAAGAAAAAAGCCTCTTAAAATAGTACATATGCATTTAAATGGTTCGTAGCGAATTTACCTAAAAGAGAAGCGCTGCTTACCTGAGTCGCTCATTAACATTAAGAACTTTATTACCTTAAACAGATCACTATAAAACCGACTAATTCTGTGAAAAAATTAATTCAGTTTCCAGTAGTGACTGTAAGAGTAGACTACAATGAACTGTTCCTAAAAGATAAAGTTTATTATATTGGTCACGATTTTCCATGCAAAAAGGCCTCTGCGGACTCTATACACATGCATCTGTTCAAACTGTTTGGAGTCAGATTCGACGCCCAGTTTAACTAGTGATGACGCTTTACTGAAATGTAAATTTTTCAACAATCCAAAAACATAGATATTAAGATGCAAAGCATGTATGTTTGATCCTTGAAACCACCTCAGGACACGACATCGAGCTGAACACCGAGAAAATTATCTAATATATAGATTTAGCCAAGCCTAAAAGCGGGGCTCCTGTTTAGTACTTTCATTTCACTTTAAACTGTAAAAGCGTTCTAAAATATTGCGAAGGAATTCACAAACGTTTTTAACTATAGTTAAGTGTCGAGGTCGGTTAACTCGCTATGATTTTTGTCTAAACTTTCGTCTGCCATTAGCACGGTCTTTCTACCTACAAAGTCATGGAGTCCTGAGGAAATATTCGATTATTATTATTATTATATTCTACAAAAAACACAAATTATCAATGTACTGTATTCTTTTCCTGATGAAATTAACCATTCTATTTGCGTAAATGTATTTAAAAGATTTGTACACGCTACTGGGAAATGCAGGACACAACTCTTGTCATTTTCGTGTTAAAACGAACACCTCGGTAAAATAAATGTTTACTCCAAGTGACCAAGGTATGGTAAAATGTATGCAAAAGGGGCTTAGATATAACTATCTATATAAAAACACATTTAGACAGTTCTTAATATCGAGGTTCCAGTATATAGCTAGCCTGCATGGAAGCAAAATAAATGTAAATGTTTTTCTTTTTTGTTATATTATTATTAAATTGAGTTATGGATGCCACTCAAATTGAATTATTAAATGAAATCGTAAAATTATTAAGCACTCAAGAATCTATTACTGAACTTCAGGGTTTCCTTCAATCCTATAATTCATAATAATGGGCAAAAAACCTTCTCTGCTTTACCCTATGAGCCGAGGTTTCTCTCTTGCATGGCGTTTAGCAGGGTATCTCGGCGTTCTTCGCTACAATCATTTGTCTGTTTTCCACAGCACGGAATCTTTCCGCTTCTCGGCGTTCTTCGCTAAAATTTTGTCTGTTTTCCACAGCAAGGAGTCTTTCCGCTTCTCGGCATTCTTCGCTACAATTTTGTCTGTTTTCCACAGCATGGAATCTTTCCGCTTCTCGGTGTTCTTCGTTAACATTTTGTCTGTTTTCTCGAGCCCGGACTCTTTCTGCTTGTCGGCGTTCTTCGCTATAATTTCGTCTCCTTTCTCTTTCCCGACTGCGCCTTCTTTGGCGATCTACTTCGCTCATTCTTCCTCAGTTAATTCTTGCTCTCTTTCCCGTTGCTCTTCACCTGAACCCTGTGTTCTGCAAATTATATTTTCTCTGCTATTGTTTGTTGACATAGCAATAGAAATTATTTCGTTTATTCTTTAGTAAAACTTTAACAGTGTAGAGTAGTAATATTGTGTCTCAAAAAGACAATGCACTGAAAATTTCTTTTTCAGTCGTCAACGCAATTTCCCGCCAAAAATACGCGGGCTACCAGAACAGCTTCCAAATAAATCACGTCACCTCGATGAGTTGACACATGAGCCCACAATATGGTCATGTGATGCTGGTCAGTGGCTTTCCCGTTTTGACAGCTGTCAATTGACCATATTGTGAATGTCCAATATAAAAGATGAGAATTTGCCAAGACAAGCCTGAGATACCCCTTCCTTCCTTTTGATAGTCTCCCCTACTCTACCCGTACAATCTGTAGACGCGTACGTACGTACGTACGTACGCTCGGTCAGTCACGTGACAACCAAAAGAAAAGAGGTTGACCATATTCCATATTCGCGCTATAAAAAAGATGATATTGTCTCAATTAAAAAACAAGCTTACAAACGAGATGCGTCCTACAGTCAGTGAATCGCAATTTATCAGAAGGAAACAAGAGAGAATGAGGTAAGAGAGCGAATCCCTGTGCCCCATGATAATTATTTTCAATCTTTTTTTAGTTCGCGCCATGCTGCGAGGGTTATTTTTGAATTTTGTTCCCATGACCGCGCGGTCTAGTTTCACGGCAGTCGGATCACAAATCTTCTAAGTGTGGAGAAACAAGCGATTTCACGGTATGCACAAGCACGGAAAATTCGTCCACTACAAAACCAAAATAATTTTTACAATCGCTTGGCATATCTTAACAAACATCGAATACTCTCGTTAGGTTTGAATGAGACTTTCTGCCGGAATTTGGTGACTATTTCTGAATGCCGGGCTGAGCCAAAATTTTCTAAGTGTCGACAACACAGCGATTTTACGGTATGCCCAAGTTCAGATATTTCGTCAACTAGAAAATCAACATGGTTTTTGGAATCGCTCAACAATTCTAAGAACACATCTAATACTCTCAAGAAGTTTAAAAGAACCTTACAGTGGAAATTCCGTAAAATTTTTCGGCTGCCGGGCATTTAGTCTATTTAAGACCGTGCCCGGCTGCCGGGCATATAGCCACAGCGTAATTAAAAACACAATTGCTATTCGTATTCAAATTACATTTGACTTCACTTTGGAAACAATAGAGTGAGTAAGCTTTGTCGGAGTAAGCTATTCCACGCGCGCGCACTCATGAACTATACTAGTTTTAATCTCATTTCAAAATATATGTTGCCATTACCTATGTCAGAAATACAATCTTTAAAAACTCTCGATTCCTCTCTTTAGTATTCGCGAATCCGTCTTCGTAACTTATCTTTCGTGTACGTTTCAACAGTGAAAGCGATAACGTGTTCGTTTTAAAACCTTCATTCTGTGCATACGCACGTTTAGGTTGACGTTTCTTGAGTTAGATTGTCGACGTTATACTTCTGGGCGAAGCCATTCACGTTCTGGGCGAAACTCGTAATGGGCGAAGCCATTCACGTTCTGGGCGAAACGATGTGGGCGAAACTCGTTATGGGCGAAACTCGCTATAACCGTTGCGTTGCTAGATCTCCTATCTCCTTTGGGCTTTTCCAAGCTTTCGTCAGATTCGTCGCTTTCCTCGGTGGAATTTTCGCTTGAAATTGTATCTTCGCTTGACTCTCCTTCGATCGATTCATCTTCACTTTCTACTGCTTCCGACTCACTGGCCGAAGAGTTTGATTGGGATCCTGGCTCGGCAGCTATCTCCCTCGGGTCAACATCGGAACCGTTTTCTTCGGCAATTGCAGCAAACCAGGACCACTTTGCTCGTCGGCGCCTGTTTTTACCGGACTTTTTAACGTCGAAATTTCTCAACTCGTCAACAAAAGAGATGCTCACATCACACGCCATGTTGTTTTCTGCATGATCAGCTGAGAAATTATAATCCGCCACAGAGTTTAAAATTAAATGACATCACTCTAACTGACCAATAAGATGTCGACATTAAAATAGCCACGCCGCATGACGCAGAAACAAAAATAGATTGAAAAAAATTTTCATAGGAAGAGGGGCATGTATGGGGGATTCGCTCTCTTACCTCATTCTCTCTTGAAGGAAAGTACAATGTACTTTAGCCACTTCTTTAGAAATACGTGTCTTCTGATTACCACGTACACGTTACTGTTAGATATAAAACGTACCGCTTAAAAAAAACTGCGTAAACCGTACAGAGCGACTCATTTAGGCCTTTGAACACTAGAGAAAAACTTTGATTCTATCAACAATAACGTGATACTGACAAGCTTAGATCATGAATATGATTTTGAATCACTTTTCGTCACACTGTATTGTTTCAAAGTTGGAATTCAAGGGAACAAAACCCTCCCGAACTTATCCAACATCACCTCCTCCTTGGTGGTCAAAAAAGTCACGTGAAACAATATGGGCGATTGCATGGCAAATAAGAAACGAGAAATTGACAAATCGATGAATAAAGAAATTACATTACTTTGTTGCTTAAGTCCCTAAGACTATTAGCTAATCCAGAATAGAAAAAACACTCTTTATGAAACTGATGCAGTCTACATGAAAAGCAGATATACATATGTTTTCTAAGTTCAAAACAAATGGTCTGTAAAATTACAGATATTTCACACTCGCACAACGGTGCTGGAAACTGCATTACTGAAGATTTAGTTACAATGGATGTCTACACCAAAACCATCTCAATGAGTGTTGATCTTACATGCTCTCCACGTTGGAGTAAACCACGTCGTCCTTTTTAGACACGTTAGCGTAGGTAGCCTCAGGCTGCGGTATGCCAAACTGAGCAATGTCAGCGTACTCAGTATGCTCGTAAGCCGGAGGGCGGCGGCTAGCAGCAGGGGCTGTGGCAGCTGTAGCAGGTTGAGCAGCAGCCGCGGTTGGGTATTCAGGCCTGAAGTCTCCCAGCTCCGCATAATCAAGATCACCAGGCTTCTGTCAGGATGAAAAACACACATACAGACCAAACCTCCTCATTTACAATACTGTCAAGTGCAAACTCGAAAAAGCAAATCCGAGTGCTCCCAAAAGCATTCGAACCTAAGACCTTCAGATAACTAGTTCGTACGCTATACTATAGTATACTATATTAAAAAACAATCCTAAGAAAACACGCGCGCTGATTGGTTAGAATTCATGTTTCCAGAACTCGATAAAAGCACAGAACAAGCATGTTTATTGTCATGAGCTGAGTTGTTTTCCCTTTTTTCGTCGCGGTGTTCAAACATAGTTTTCGAAAAGAAATAGAAAACATGTCCCGTGTTTCTATCGAGTTTTAGTATAAATCTACTAGCGTTCTATCGCAAATGTCACGCTCTGATTGGCTATGCTACCCACTATCTATTCTGTGATAGATAGCGAGTAACGTAATGGCGGCCGCTTCTTCAGGTTTTCGAGGTGTCCGTGAAGAAGATTGAGACAGTTTACTGGTCGAGGCTGTTCCAGAAAAGACAAAGTTTTGAACGACTAGTAGATTTATACTAAAACAATTAGATTATTCGCTCTCGATTTCTATGCGTGATAGTTGACTCGGGCTGCGCTCTCGTCAACTATTCCGCGATAGAAATCTCGAGCTCATAATCTAATTGTTTAATAGAAACACTCGTGAAAGTTTGGGAGAACTCGAAAAAGCTGTGGAAATACTTGCCTGCGGCTCGTGCTCCCACAGCATTTCTCCTTCTCCCAAACTTCTACTCGTGTTTCTATAACTCGATAGAAAGTTTGTGAAAGTTTGTGAAAGTTTGGTGAAAGCTTTACTCGTGAAAGTTTGGGAGAACTCGAAAAAGCTGTGGAAACACTCGCCTGCGGCTCCCGTTCCCACAGTATTTCTCGTTCTCCCAAACTTCCACTCGTGTTTTTATTAAACAATTAGATTATGAGTTCGAGATTTCTATCGCGTGATAGTTGACGAGGGCACAGTCCAAGCCAACTATCACGCATAGAAATCGAGAGCTAAAAATCTAATTGTTTTAGTATAAATCTACTAGTCGTTCAAAACTTTGTCTTTTCTAAAAAAAGCCTCGACCAGTAAACTGTCTAAATTCTTCTTCACGGACACTTCGAAAACGTAAAGAAACGGCCGCCATTACGTTACTCACTATCTATCACAGAATAGATAATGGCTAGCGTAGCCAATCAGAGCGCGGCATTTGTGATAGAATGCTAGTAGATTTATACTAAAACTCGATAGAAACACGGTTTTCTATTTCGCATAGTATATCGTATAGTATTATAGTAAACTATGGTACAGTATACTGTAATACTATACGATACGATAATATACGCTATACTATACTAGTTCGTACACCAAGCCATAGGAGACTTGTGCGAGCAAGGCCGTCAAACTAGGTTCATGAGGCAAATATCCTGCATGCTGTTAGAATTTGAATGTCAAACTGAATGGGTTGTGAAATGACGAAGATGGTATATTCTTACCCTGCAGAAAGATGTACTTTTAAGGCGTTCTTTTATCTTAAAATATGATGAACATTTACGTTTAACATATACTATTATAATTATCATTCCTCGCGAAGCGAGGCCGAAGGCCGAGCGTAGCGAGGTTACTAATCGTGTCGCTTTCGGTCAGACCACGTGGCTCGCAATCCCGAGGAAATCGAGCCGAGAGTTTTTATATATGTATATATATATATATATATATATTTTAAAGGTGTCCGTTCGCAGGCCAGGTTACCTGGCCACATTACTCCATGTGAAATTCCGTCATTACGAATTCCTTGAATGATGTTTTGAAAATAATGCGAATTTTGTGGAAACCGATTTCACTCGTCTTGGAAGTACATCCCAGCAAGAAGATCTCCGACATATACAAGAAAGAATGGTGAGAGATCGTCGTCGAGTAAGTTTGAATGCCGCAAAAAATCGGCACACGGGAAGCGGCGACTCAAAGCAGAGATTGAGAAACGACGGTTGGGACGATAACAAGAGACATCGCAGCTAAGACAACAACTGCTCGCTCAAAAAAAGCAAAGGAATCAGCAAAGAAAAGGACCAGGAATACCATCAAGTTACCATCAAGTCAGATTGGAAATTGAATTTGTTATCGATAGAGACAAAGACTCGTTTTAGGTATCCAGGACATGAGCAAGCGATTACATAACGACACTGGCGAACAAAATTAAGCAAAATGACTTAGAACGGCCGGAAACCGAGTAGGAACGACTTCCAGCATGCAGACAGAATCAGAAGACGAACGACAAAACAGATTACCATATCGTCGTGAAAAAAGTGCCAGGAAAGGGGAAACAGAAACCAACCGCAAAGAAATGAAAGATGACAGTCACGTAGTATTAATACTGCAATGAGAATGCAAGTAGGTATTTTTCGTAGTGAAACGATTGCCTTCCATTTGAAAGAAATTCGCAATACAGAGATTGCAGTTGTGATAGCAATTATTTATAATTATGTGATCTGATATCATATCAACAGTGAAAATATATTGTAGATTTGCTTGATGTAGTAAGTTATGTTCAGCATTTTCAACAGGAAAGATACCAAACAATAAGTTACTGGTTCTGCAATATTATCAGTGATCAATGCAATTATTTGTAAATAAAGGAGATGTTGTTACTGACTTCTGAGTAGTATTTCTCTTTGCTATATTTCTTTGCTACTTATATGTATTACGTAATTAAAAAGTTTCGTTGGGACAGACAAGTTCCATAGCCATTTCAAAACGGGTTTTTACCTTTGAGTTCCATGTATTCCTGGGAATTACTCTCTTAGCACCCATCCTTTTCCCACAAAAGAAAAGTTAATTTAAGCCCTACTTTGCAAAATAAGACAGCATCTTAACCTTTTTCCTTAATGCTGTTTAATTCATTTTTATGATGTCAAACACAAATATTCAATAACAACCACAATATACAGTTGAATTGGAAAAACTCTACAAGGGAAAAACTAAAGTTTGAAATGCTAAAATTTTTAGCGATTTTTCTTATATAATCATTGCAAGGGTGCTGTATGTAATAGCAAGTCTTTGAAGTTTCCTAAATGCCCTATGCTTTCAATCATGATTTTCCACACTAACTGTATGGACAAATGACTGCACTAGCATGATTGCCACAGGTCAGGAAATGGTAAGGGAAAAAAATTCTTCAAAGTCAGTGAAAAGTAAGGGAATTTCAAATCAAGTCAGGGAAAACTGAAATTTAATACTACTAATTTATTTCTTGCCAATTCAGCGATGGTTTGATGTGGTCAAGAATGTGACATGAAATATGTTGGATTGGTAGAATTAAATGACAAGCTGATTTTGGGTTTCCAAGAAAATCAATCCTTTTTCCATGAATTGGTTATCTTAAGAAACTATCAATCCATGTACAAGAGAGGTTGGTTGTGAGAGGAGGTTGGAGGTCATTACCAGGACTAATTTGTGACTTTCCTAATTTAGTTGGTAAGGGAAATTTTACATTTGTCAGGGAAAAGTCAGGAAATTTAAAGATCTTATGGCTGTGGCAACCATAACTAGATTTTAAGCTTAAAAGAAGAAATGGTATTGTTCAGAGTTGAGTGATTTTTAATTCCTATAATACAAACCCCATTCAGAAGAAAAACGGAATTGCTTGTAGTAGTAGAGGAACAATACCTTTTCCCAGATTAGGACATACACCCCAACCCCATAACAGTATATTATGTTAAACATAAAAAATAACAATACTAATAATAATATCAATACCAGTAATAATATTTAAAATGATAATGATAATAATACAATAATAATAATCATGATAATTGCAAAAAATGAGAAAGTACAAAAAGTAAAAATAATTCCTCGCGAAGCGAGGCCGAAGGCCGAGCGTAGCGAGGTTACTAATCGTGTCGGTTCCGGTCAGACCACGTGGCTCGCAAGCCCGAGTAAATCGAGCCGAGAGTTTTTATATATGTATATATATATATTTATATATATGTTTATATATATCCATATTTTAAAGGTGTCCGTTCGCAGGCCAGGTTACCTGGCAATAGTAACGCACTTGAGAACTGCTGAATTTCCGCCATTATTCGGTGATGCCTTTTTGAAAGTAATGTAAATTTTGTGGAAACCGATTTCACTCGTCCTGGAAGTACATCCCAGCAAGGTGATCTCCAAGATATTCAAGAAATATTAGCACGAGATCGTCGCCGAGTAAGTTCGAATACCGTGAAAATCAACACGAGGAAAGCACGACTCAAAGCAGGGATAGAGAAACGACAGCAGGGAGAATAACAACAGAAATCGCAGCCAAGACAACAACTGCTCGCTCCAGAAAAAGGCAAACGAAACAGCAGGGAAAAGGACCAGGAATTCAATCAAGTTAGTTTTGAATTTGAATGTGTTATTGATAGAAATACAGGACATGAGTGAACGATTACATAACGAAATATATTGGTGTACTACATTTAGCAAAACGACTTAGAAGGGACACCGAGTAAGAACGACTTCAACGATTGGAGATGTCTCTGGAAAATAATTCTATTAGTCTAAAACCGGAATCGGAAGACGACCAACAGATTACAAGAGAATGTAAATAGGTATTTTTCATAATAAAACGATAGCGTTTCCAGTTTGAAGTAATTCCCAACACAGAGAGTTGCAGTTGTTATAGCAATCATTTATAACGATGTGATCTGATATCATTGCAACAGTGAAAATATTGTAAATTTTCTTGATCTAGCAGTTATGTTAAACATTTTCAACAGAATGTATACCCTGTGTCACTATAAAGTACTGGTTCTGCAATATTATCAGTGATCAATGTGATCATTTTAAAATAAAGCAAATGTGATTACTGAATTCTGAGTAGTATTTCTCTTTGCTATATATATATATATATATATATATAGGCAATTGTGGAAAACGAGGACGGACAACTTCGAGCGAAAAAAAAATATATATATACAGTAAAAAATCTAAAAAAAGTTTAAAAATTTAATAAAAATAGACGTTTCGGTCAATGACCTTCATCAGTTGCAGTGCCAACACCATTGTACTTTTCTTACGAACTGCTTGGATAACAATGTCATCCCGGCTGGTTTTAGTTTGAATTTTAATTTGGCACTCAAAAAAAAAAAAAAAAAAAAAAAAAAAAAAAAAAAAAGGCACTGCAACTGATGAAGGTCATTGACCGAAACGTCTATTTTTATTAAATTTTTAAACTTTTTTTTAGATTTTTTACTGTATATATATATATTTTTTTCGCTCGAAGTTGTCCGTCCTCGTTTTCCACAATTGCCTACAAATTTCATTACTCGGGGTTTGGACTACGAATCCTTTTGGATCCTTCTGGCGTGTGGCATCCCTGTTGGCTCGAAGCATCATAACTTTTTATATATATATATATATATATATATATATATATATGTATGTATTCTCTGATTGAAAGGTTTCAATAATATTGTGTAGAGACAAGTTTCATAGCCTTTTCACAATGGGTCAGTTTTACCTTAGAGTGCAATGACCCCCCCCCCCCCTGATAATATTGCTATCTAGAACCCCTGCCCTTTTTTCACAAATGAAATGTTAATTCAAGCCTTAATTTGCAAAGTTAGACATAACATATTAACTTTGTTACTTTCTGCCGTTTACTTTATTTTTATGTCAAATATCAATATTTCATAACAACCACAACATGCAATTAACCTTTTACATTGGAAAAACTTTATAAAGAAGAAAATAAATTTTGTAATGCCAAAATGTTTATGATCTTTCTCATATATTCATTGCAAGTGTGCTGTATGTAGTAACAAGTGTTTCAAGTTTCCTAAATGCCCTATGCTTTCAATAATGATTTTCCACACAAACTTTCTAGACAAATGACTGCACTAGATTCTAAGCCTTTAAGAAGAAATGGTATTGTTTGGAGCTGTTTTGATTACTACCACGTCTGATGGAAAGCCTATTAAGAAGATTTTTGTATTGCTTTTAGTAGTAGAGTAACAATAACTTTACCAAGATTAAGACATGAATCCCACCCCATAAAAATATATTATGTTTAACATAAAAAATATAACAATAATAATATCAATACCAGTAATAATAATAGTAATGATAATAATAATGATAATAATATAATGATAGTTCTTCTCGTTACTATATGTCATTGGTTACAGTTCAATACCTCTGGCTGCCATGACTTTTTCGATGAAATACCGTCCTTATATTAAATCTTTCTTCTGCAGTTTTTATAATAGAAATTTTCATATATTCAAAATAATGTACTATTCTATGGTTGGGTATGGATATTTTGCCTGTTTCTGTAACAGCACAATTAAACTTTCATGTGGTATATACTTTTGACTGATTGATGTTGATTTCACATTATTTTTTTACAGGAGTACGTAGTGCAGCAATCTTTTTGAACATATTAAGATTTCAATAACTCTTTCTTACATGTATTGTTTTTATGATATGACCTAAAAATAGCACAACCACATACTATACAGTGGGCACTCACTATTACCAAACCTTTATTCAAAGCTTTTGTAGAATCCAATTGTTTTACCCCCAACTTGTTGATATGGCATCTCTTTTGAGGGAAGAGGAATTTTTCTATCTACCACTGGGGGTACCATTGCAACTGGAAAGAGTACACACATTAAAACATGCACTATTCATAATGCTCTCAATTGTGGTTACCCGGGAATGAAATAATGACTGCAGTAGACAATAAAATATCTAATCAGAAGATTCTTCTTACAATGAATCTCATGCAATTATAACCAAAAAAACATAAACAAAAAATAATTGGAGCGTTCAGCTCATCCTCTGTGTAAGAACATATTGTGTTCAAAAGTGATGTACAACAAAGAAGACAAAGCAGTAGAGACTAAGAAAATAAAACTAAAGAAAAAAAACACAGGTTTTTACACCGTGGTAAACACAAGCATTCATATCAACTCTTCAAGATTTCACCTGCAAAAGATTTACAATCATTTTCAATTTGTGTTAAGTGAATATTATTGTGATACTTCATCGACTCTGTATTCCCTGTCAAGATAATAAATAATTTTACGTCTATTCCCTCTGGTGCAATCTCAGTGGCAGTGAAAGAGCTAAATGAAGGTCAATTTTTAAGCACTGTGTTGAGCGGTATACTGATCATGTAATTTGCACCAGGTGTCACTAATTGTGTACCAAACACAGCATAAGAAATAAAATAATGGGGATTACGCTAATATAAAAAATAAAATATATGATATAAAAAAAAATAAAGAATAAAATATGAAAGCATTGTGACTTCTTCAAAAACTAGCTTCGCGAGGTTTTTGCGGGAGTCGTATTTCTAGTTATCATTATTGTTGTTACTATTACAATCATTAATCTAAACTACTGGCTATTCTTCTTTTCAACGAGAAAGTAGCTAGCCAATTCCTCCTCTTGTACGTTCCTTAAACACCCTTAAACGCCAGATTTCTCACAGGTTAGAGCCTCGTAGTGTGAGTATAATTTGGTTATTTCTCTAGCGCTTAAAAATAAGGCAAGTACCGAAGTTGGATTCATAATTAGAAGGAAACGAAATAAAAGAGAGACCAACGCCAAAAGTAAAGTTAGCATTTGGTAGTAGTGGCTTCTCGCGATATTGTAACGAACCGTTTTCTGACCCCACACGGATACACGGTAGAAACAAAACAGAAAGGACAAGGAAAAGCCTCACCTTCTTCTTATTCTTCTTTGCCTTCTTGGATGGATCTACCTGGGCATATTCAACAGTCACAGCTGGCTGCCTGTTCTTCTTCTTTTTGGACGGATCCACAACAGCATAATTCACGGCTGCATTAATATTTGAACCGTCAGCTCCAAGACTTTGTGCAGCCGCTCTACTAACACATGCATATCCCTCGTCCTGTTCGCCTATATTGCCGCCACCTCTGTAAAAAGAATTAAACAGAAAATTATGATTTATGCCACCCTGCTGCTTCAACAGCCCTCGTGACATGTATTACACAGACCAAAGATCGTCTGTAGATAGCATATTTTTTTTTGGGGGGGGGGGGGGGGGGGGGTGGGGGGAGAGGAGCTGAGAGTTGTACTCCACCATATCAAAACATTTCCTAACGGTATTCAGTATAATTGTGGTAACATAAGACTAGGCAATTTTCCGTTGTCGCAAATTCACGGTAAGGTTTTGTCAGGACAAATCACAGTTGGCTTGATTTCGTGTTTGAATGAATGTGATAACATGGATCAAAAATATTTCTGTCTGTCTGCCATCATGTTATAACTAAAAATACTAGGGTGGTTGCAACTGCTGCGTGAGTGGGGTGGGGAATTCTTCGTGGGCGCGTGACGTCACAAAATTATGCAGATTATCTGGCGGCCATGTTGGTGCACAGGTCACGTAATTCATTTCGAAGTCCAGACCTATGTAGTTTGTAATATTGCTATGGATTCCGAAACATCAAGTTCTTTAGAAGACCTGAGCGTTGTGGAGAAAGATTACCAAGTGCTTTCAGAGTATTATAGAAGTCTCGAACCTCATGTTAAGCGAAGATATCTGCTGAAAACATCTGCTGTAGGAGTAGATCCGGCTACTCTCTTGGACGAACAATGTGACGCGGACTGTATTCCCCCTGTAGAATCCATGGATCTGGTAAGCTACCTTGTCCTCACAACAAGCTACTACACGAAAGAACAGTTTAAAGCATATAAAAGCCTTCAGGCTTATAACCAGATGGTTTCAGGGTTTGTAACCAATGTTCGTGGCCGTATCGTGAAGGATAATTACGTGGTTCTGGCTAGCGTGCGCCATTCACAGCGGATGAACGATGCTTTGGTTTCAGTCTGGCTGATAACCAGCATTGATGGCACAATTTTATCTTCCCACTGCCTTGGGTGCAAGGCCGGCCTTTCAGAGTCCTGCTCCCACATAGCTAGTGTTTTGTTTTACCTAGAAGCTTACACTCGAATCAACGATAAGCTGTCTTGTACCCAAGTCAAGTGCGCTTGGCTTTTGCCGTCATTTGTGAAAGAAGTTCCGTATGCCAAAATTGCCGATATAAATTTAACTTCCGCCAGAAAAATGAAAGCAGACCTCGACAAAAGCATCGATAGCTTATCACTCGGAGATCATGGAGCATCAGAGATGCCATCTTTTCAAGCTCGAGATTCTCAAGGGGGAACCCCAACACCAACACGTAGTGAAATGGATTTATTTTACTCTGAACTCAGCAAGTGTGAGACCAAAGCTGTTGCACTGTCCCTGATTAAGCCCCACGCAGAAGCGTTTGTCAAGAAAAGCCGCAACGTTCCAACAGTTTCGGATTTTTTTGATAGAAAATATTTGGCTTTTTCGTACCCAGACTTACTTACAGCTTGCAGCAAGGTTAAAATTCAGTTGTCGGAAAGTGACATGCTGCAAATTGAACAAAACACAAGGTCACAAGCCAAAGGTTCAGGTTTCTTTAAACATAGAGCTGGACGCATTGGTGCATCTTTGAGTGGTGCAGTATGTCATACTAATCCAGCCCTTCCCTCACAGTCTCTCATCAAGTCCATCTGTTACCCGCATCTCTTTAAAGTAACTACTAAGGCAGTACTTCATGGCTGTCAACATGAGAAAGATGCCATTTTGCATTATGAAACTGAAATGAAAAAGAATCACAGAGATTTTCAAGTAAAAGACTGTGGTACTTTTATCAACAGAGACTATCAATTCCTACATGCAACACCTGATTTTTTGTGTTCATGTTCATGCTGTGGAGAAGGTTGTGGGGAGGTTAAGTGCCCAATATGCATTGAAGGTTCTGATTTTGAATCCTATCTTTCAATGAAAGCAACATGTTTGGAAAAGGTGAATGGAGTGTATAGACTTAAAAGAAAACACAATTACTACTACCAAGTACAACAGCAACTCTTCTCTGCAAATAAAGACCTTGGGTATTGTGACTTTGTAGTCTGTGCTGTTTGTAATGAGAAAGATACTGCCATTGTTCAGGAGCGAATATACAAAGACCACAAACACTGGGATGACTGCCTCCCTAAACTTATCACATTTTGGAAAACTTGTATTTTACCAGAAGTTCTTGGACGATGGTATACCAGGAGAATAACTAGTCCAGAAGGTCCTAGCACTTCAAACTTAAACTCAATTTGCTTTTGCAGAATGGACAAACAAGACACTACAGCAACATGTGCTAACCCTGCTTGCCTGTATGTTACTTTCCATCACTCTTGCCTGGCCATTTCGACTTCTATTCCGCCCACATGGTACTGCCCACTCTGTCGAAAGCTACCTCAGTTCCAGAAAAAAAAAGGAAAACCAAAGAATGTATCTGCCCCAGCAGAAGCCCTTAGCCTTTCTCATATATGTGTTTGCAAGGCCAAAGCAGAGAGTAATGCCAAGCTTCTGGAATGCCACAATGTCAGTTGTTCCAATGGAAAGTTTTTCCATCTGGGTTGTTTAAACTATAAACGGTTGCCTAACAACAGCAAATCCACATGGCAATGTCCAGCCTGTCGAGGATCTACAGCACAATTTTCCAGCCACTGGGTGCCCAATCTTGGTCTTCCTCCCACACCCCCTACCCAGGGGTCACCTGGTGCAATTCCCAGACCCCCTACTCAGGCTTCACTTGTTGAACCTTGCATACCCACCCCTACCCAGGGCTCACTTGGTGTACCTTCTTCCCTCCTTATCCAGAAGGCAGTCCCTGTCATACCCCTTGCCCAAGGTGCACTACCTACAGTCCATCATGCTCCAACTAACACCAGAATTTATAGAACCCCTCATCCACACTTTAAGGACCTTCTTGGAGAGCTTGATAGTAATGACTATAATGTGATACTCTCTATAAATGGATGGCTACACTGTTCAATAATTCAACAGGCTCATGTACTGTTACAAGAAGTAAATCCTATGATAGAGGGTTTTCAGAGACCAACACTTGGACCAATTAGAAATTTCACAATCATGACAGGTGAATTTATTCAGATACTTCATACAGGTAACCAGCACTGGGTCTGTGTGAGCTCGGTGGGTTGCTTGCCTGGCATGGTTAATCTTTATGATAGTTTATTCCATGATATCATTGAGACAGAGGTGGAAGAGCAAGTAAAGAGCATGATGGCTGGTGCCTATAAAGGTCTTCAGAATGTCCCTGTTCAACAGCAAAACAATGGTAGTGACTGTGGGGTATTTGCCATTGCATTTGCTACCTGCCTAGTGTATGGTATCAAACCAGAAGATGTGGATTTTGATATTAGAAAAATGCGTCCACATCTGCTTAGTTGCTTCAAAAATAAGAAAATGTCACTTTTTCCAACAATAATTTAAGTGCACACATATGATAAACATAATATGAATGCAATGAATCAAGCTTAAAATTTTTTGGTATCATAATGAATTTAATTATTTTAATCATTAATTATTTTCTGATTAGAATTGAAATGAATTGCAGTAGACTGTAAATGTTTGTCTTGGAAAAAGTTTCACCAGGTTCAGGATTTCAAGAAATGGTATTTATGTAGCTGAACCTTTCTGAGGGGACATGCCACCATACCCCCAGAGACTCAAGCCCTTCAATGGTGCTAGTGTCATGTCTGTTGACATCAATAACAACTCTGGCTAGTTCTAAATGGGAACAGCAACTTATTTAGAATCTTACTGGAAACCCTGATGGTTTAAATTAGGTTTTTCCACTATCAGAGATGTCAGCAACCTGTGAAATACATATTGTTTACGTTCAATACGTGTCAGTAATTAACCCTTTCCCGTCCGACCGTGCCATATGGCACTCGCATGTACCACCCCTCAAATTCCCAAGCGTGCCATATGGCACTCCACATAGCCGTCAATTCAAGCCAATAAAAAATGCTTATCTTTATTGTTTCTTCTGGCCTATTGTGTTTTAACCAATAGGGTTAGAGTGTAAGCCCAGTTCAAGCCAACTTTCAGGGGTGGTGTTTATACGAATTTATTGAGAAATTGCGAGTTCAAATTTGTCTGCGTAGTTCTACAATGGCGGCGCTTTTCGCTTCAGATAGCGGGGAAGAAGAGTTCATTGGCTTCACTATTGAACCTGGATTTGAGCAAAATGATTGTCAGTCAGAATCTGACATTTCTGTTTCGTCAGTTGACACAGAGGATTTGTCAGACCTCGATCTTTGCGATCAGGAAAGTGGCGAAGAAGACTAACAAGAGTGGAACGAGGATCCTGGTCCAGTTGTTGTGAATCCATTCGTTGCAAATACCGGCCTGACTAGGGACGTTCGAGGTTATTCAACCCTTAACTTTTTTAACCTAATGTCCAAGGAAAGCAATTTTGACAGAATTGCAGAGGAAACAAAACGTTATGCGCGGCAAGCGATGGAAACAAAACCGGACCCTGCTTGGCGTGAAACGGACGCCGAAGAAGTGAGGGCATTCTTCGCATTAAATATCTTGTTGGGATAAAACAACTGCCCGAAGTGTATTCCTACTGGTTGAAAAATCAGCTTCTCGGAGTCGCAGAAGTGCAAAAGATTTTTCCGATGAATCGTTTTGCGAAAATATCGCAATATCCTCATTTAAACGATAAGAGAAAAGAATTGCCACGTGGGCACGCAAACCACGACAAATTATTCAAAGTGCGACCTCTTCTTGATTCTATTGTAGAGGCTGTTAAAAGCGAGTACAGACCATCGAAAAATGTTGCGATCGACGAGGCAATGATTCCTTTTAAAGGAAGACTTTCCCTAAAACAATACATGCCGTTATGCGATGGAACAGTGATCCAATTTCCTAGCGCTCCAGTCGTGAAGACATACAACAACAACATGGGCGGTGTAGACTTGAACGATCATATGCGGGGCTATTACATGGTTGGAAGGAAATCGAAAAAATGGTGGCGTTGTCTCATGTGGTTCTTTGTGGACGTTGCAATTGTAAATGCATATATTTTAGAGAAACTATCCCCGCATCACCGATCAAGAACCCAACTGGCTTTTCGTTTAGATCTTGTTAAGTTGATGCTCGGAAATTTTTCGGCACGGCGATTGTCCGTAAGTTCTGGGCACCTAGAAGGAGGACATTGGCCTATAAACTTCTCCAAAGGTCGCTGTAAGCGCTTTTAAAGCGAAACAAGGAGACTTGGTGCAGAATGGCTTGCGAACTTTGCGGTAAACGCATCTGTTTAGACTGTTTTAAGAACCATACCGCAGAGGATCTTGCTTGAACATTGGCGGTAAATTTGAAAACTCGAGCTTGTAAAATTTTGATTTTTTGTAGTAATTTTTTGAAGAATTGACCATCGAATCGGTCCAAAATAGCACTAATAATTCTTTGTCACTTATTTTGTTCATTTAACAGGTTAGTTAGATGTAGTTTGTCCTCAAATGTAACAATTTTCTCCGAGACATCAGTGAGTTCATGAACAACATGGATGGTTTTTCTTGAGATTTTCATTTACTTAACTTGAACTCTTAATATTTGCTGAATGCGTGCATGAAAGAAAATATTTTTGGCAGGAATGGAAAGTTTATCATCTTAGGAACAAAGTTTCTTTCTATTGTTGTTTGAATAAATGAGTAGTTTCTGATATATTGAGTAAAATGTAAAGTGGTGTTACTTTGTGTTGATTTTGGTACCCGTGCCTTGGGCAGATGGGGTAGTGTTATACACAGTCACCCTCGGACAGGAAAGGGTTAAAGATTAAAGTTGTTTTCAGGCTTAATTTTACAGCTGCTTAAGTTGTGTACATAACTGCGATGATCAATTAATGTCATTACATATTACTCCGCAGTTCAAATATATGGTCTTTCATATATTCATTTGCATCATTCTTTTCCATCTACAGGTATGTTATGAACTCACAATATGACCAGCTCCCAGTAGGCTTGATAGATCAGTTGGTAGAGCACTGCTCCGGTATCGCAGAGGTCATGGGTTTGAATCCCGTTCAGGCCCGAGTTTTTTTTTTCAGGCTTAAATTTTACGGCTGCTTAAGTTGTGTACATAACTGCGATGATCAATTAATGTCATTACATAAAGATAAACAGTAAAGATTCACATAATCAACTTTGCCTTATATTCAGTAGAATGATCAATGTTGTTAATTTTGTGACTAATCAAAAGGAATAATTGGTGGGCATAGATTGATCAGTGCAGAACAAACCCTAATAATGCGATCAATCATAGGAACTCTGCTATCCACTGTGCCTGAAGGGTTACATTTAAGCAGATCTATGGGGAGTGTTCCTTGTAAAATAGTATATTTCCTCCGTAACAGGCCAATAACCCTCTCCACATGGATTCTCACATTAGCAATCCCTCTTGTGCGTTCCACATCTATAGGATCCAGCTGGGACTTTCCTTTCGTAAAGGCAGGAATTACAAGACTTGCTTGCTTGTACATCACACTGTCATGGATAGTAAATCCCCTGTCGGCCATAACCATGTCTCCAGGGAGAAGCTTTTCAAGTATTCCACAATTTTCTGTGAGATACTTATCTGAGGTGCGACCACCCCATGCTTCAGATACAAAAGAAATGGTTCCTTGAAGGGTTATACCAATAAGCACCTTGATGGTGTTGTGGTGTTTGTAGTTAGAAAATGTTTGAGCCCTTGCTAGAAGGTTGCTTGGTCGATCAATAAAAATCTCAAAACAATCTAAAATAACTGTTGTCCTTTTCCCAAAGGAATACTGGAAGCATTGTGGCATGGTAGCCCACAAACTCTCCCGGTCTGGCCAGGAAATAAGTGGGCTCAAACGAGCGTCCATGACTTCCATCCAAGTAGATATTATACGATTAACGGTTCTTCTGGAGATTCCGAATCGGTAGGCCAGATCCTGTAAGAACACATTAAGTCTCAGTCTTATCAGGACCAAAATAAACTCCTGGAACTGCGTCAGGCTTTTGGAGCTTTTATCAACATGTGGTGCAACATGGTTTAAAGTTGTTTTTAAAACTGAAAAGCATGGCAGTCCAGTATAAAAACGGACTTTATCATCGTCGCCAGAAAAATAGCTTTCGCAGAACGGTTGGTAGGAGCTGGTTTTCTCAAACATGTAATCAAACTCCTCCGTCTGACAACCTTGGTCTACACGCTGAAAGGAGTCATCCGAAAAACTACAAGACGGGAGACTGTCCTTAACAAGCGGTTGTTTTTCGTCAGTTTCTTCTTCCACAACGTTAAAATCTAAGGAACAGATGGTTTCTCCTGGTTCATTAAGTTTTTTTACCTTGCTCGCGGTCTCCAAAGCTTGCATTTCAAGGCCTCTCTTCCTTCGCTCTCTCACCCTATCTGCCCGAGCACTCATAGCCTCATGATCCACTTGGCGTCGTTTTGAATGTCCCAAATTTAACGTGGGTACCCAATCCACATTGTGTTTGTCCCATAAAGGCGAAGGACGACCAGACACAAAATGCTTACTGCATACACGGTCGTTGCACAAAATCTTCTCAGTCAACTTCTCCCGACTAATGGCAGAGATCCACATCATTCGTCGCTCATGCGAAAG
This sequence comes from Ricordea florida, assembly GCA_949710005.1. Classification (NCBI taxonomy): domain Eukaryota; kingdom Metazoa; phylum Cnidaria; class Anthozoa; order Corallimorpharia; family Ricordeidae; genus Ricordea; species Ricordea florida. Next base: position 18,059,601 of record OX453274.1, on the reverse strand, counting down.
CTCTTCCTCCTGTTCCCCTCTATCTTTAACAACAGCAGGCACTCGAAAGAAAGAAACATTCTTATCTCGACCACTTCGCACCGAGCATCCGAGCACCATACATAAAACCATTGTGAAACCTTGCAAATTTCGTGTCCAAGAAAGGATCGCACGTAGATTTGTTTACCTGACCTGTACACCAAAATGGCGGCGTAGCAACCGTTGCTACATTACTGATCACGTGAGCGCTCACCGAGAATAGTGACTTGGATAATCAAAGGTCTGGTTGCGTTTGACATTAACAGGATTAGATTGCAGTCATCATTAATAAGGTTGGTGGGTTCGGCCGAAACTAAAACGGAAAGGAACAGAACGAAGGCGACGACAATATGGTCCAGGTCAGAGTTGATGGGAAAATGGAGTATTGTTGTTGATTATTGTTGTGGAAGGTAGGTAGGGGCAGGGTGGGTGACGGTGGTGGGAGGACTTTACCATTTTCAAAACCACGTTCGTGAAATTAATAGGGTGAGGGACATATCTCTTCTAAGATTCACCGATCACAGCAAACACGGCAATCGCATTCTAGAAAACCCGTTTTAACTTTGCACAAAAGCGTTCCAGGTGCCTTGAATAGATGAGCAAAAGAAATGCAGTTGTTGCTTAAAGTTCCGCCTTTACTGCTAGAACGCCCTAGCCTTTAAAAGGATGTAAGATTAGTTGGATATTTATACTCCATTTGTATAGTTCACAGGAACGCGATCAGGTTACGGCTTGTGAGCTCACCATCATACGGGATAACTTTGCTTATGAAATGTTTCTGTCCTGGCACCAAACATAGGTAACTTAATAATTGAGTGGAAAAATTGAGAAGGAAATCATTACCAAATGTAGATCACGTCCAGTTTACAATTTAGGAAGCTGGTGCCAGCAGTCTCAAGAATATTAGCAATACTCAACAGCGGACCATTCGGAAAACTCACAATCTGATTGACTACTAAGGGATGGTTTATTGGCAGATGGACGGCACTCTGACGTCAGTACATTTTTACATTCAACACGATTAGAACGCCCCTTTATCGTTTTCTACCGGGTTTTGTTAGTGGACTCGGACCTCCATGGACAACAGTCCATTCAACCATTGAGACTGCCTTCTACTTGTTAAAACGGCGCTGTGACGTTAATAAACAAGAAAGCGATATAATAGCTTGTACATAACTTGAGCAGAAAAAATATTAACAATTATTCTCAGAAATCGAGTTCTTACCACGGAGGGTTGAGACACATTCCTTTTTAAAGGAATCTTGGACAACGCCTCCTCGAAAAATCTTTTTATCTAGCCCCCTCCCCCCCCCCCCCCACCCCGAACAATGTTGTTTTCTTATCGTAGGAGGAAGGAGGGTGGCATGCGGGAGTGCAAGTGGAAAACGTAACGTTGAATAGCTACAAGACTCAGCCACAGTGATAAGTTACTCTCCTAATAAGACCAAGTCATGGATTGGTCAGACAGTAAAGTTAAAGTGCGTATCAGATGGCGTTCCTACACCAGCAGTCACGTGGTTCAAACCTAATAGAAATGAACTGCACAGAGTCAAAGCTAAACAGAACACAGCGGATGTGATCATGGCGGTAGATGAAGATTTTGGTGACTACAAATGCATTGCTGATAATGGCCTCTCTCCTGCCGATACAGTTACAGTCACTGTGCAGCAGATAAGTAAGTTTTGTATTTCTAAAAGTTATGTCAATGTTTAGATCGTTAAGAGGAGCTATTAGTGAAGATTTAGCAGTGGAAGCGTGTTAGTACTCAACGTCCTCTAAACACTCGTTGACATTTAGCTACAAACACTTATTTCAGCAGTTTGTACTGATACGAATATTGCTAGAAAATATTAGAAAGAAGGAAGAATCTTATGGAGTGAAAAGCTATAGATCAACTGGCGTGATTTACTCGTTTTCTCCGGCCGGGAAACAACAAGCGCAATTTTTATCGCTCTAAATCGACTGTTCCAGCATAAAGCAATTTAAGATCAAGAAAAATGCGACTGAGACAATTTTGTGATTGGGGAGAATAATTTTAAAGTTCTTTATTCTCGTTTATCTATCGTGAGAACAGTACGCTTCTTCGTGTTTGTGCACCGCGCATAATGCAACTCTTTTCCCGATCGCTCTTTTATGTAATTACATTTATCTGTAGAATGTCTGTTTTCTAAGGCCCTCCTCCTTCCCAGAAAAGTAAAACAAAGTCCGCAAATGAGACACAGGAAACAGGTTTGGCTTGCAGGAGGATCAGGTTTGCGTGACGGGAACCATTATTTACACAAAGAAACCATTTGGAAGTCATAACGGGCGGCGAGTGATCGGCGTTTTATCTATTCATTGATTTTTTTCCGCTGTTTGTTGGTTTTAAAAAACAAAAAAAATAGAACGTCACATTTATATAGTGCTTCCATGCAAATGCCCTCCAACTGTAAAAAATAAAACATGAAGCCAGTGAGCAGCTTCTCGCCGTGTTTTCTTTCCAATTCCTCCTTCAGTTCCTCAACGAGCCACTCTATTCTTGCTCGAGAGAGTCGAAATCGTTCAATGCCCTCGCAGTCAGCCATGTCGGCTAGAAAGGGGCGTCTTTGGTAAGACCGTGGTCTTCGCGCTAAACAAAAAAAGTCTGCCTCCGGCCGTCATTTTTTTAGTTTTGCAACATTTGCGACTTCCCGGTAACTTTATGGGAGGTCACGACCTCCCGTAAATTACCGGGCAAGTTATCGGACAAATTAACGGGATCGAAAATGACGGGAGCTTCGAGAAACACCTGAAATGTTTACGGGGACTAACCGGGCCCGATAATTTACCGGGTCTTTCGAGAAACGGGCCCCTGGAGTCTTCCAGGCAGATGTGTGGGAAGGTAGTACGAAAGGGCCACATCTACCTTATTTGGCCTGGCTTAATTAATCTTGAACACTTTTTTTATTACTTTTTCTTATGACCATTTATGTGAAAATAAGCCAAGTAACTTTTCAGTAACTCTTGTATCCGAGCAACATAATTATTTTTCTCGCGGTGCGATGCTCCCCTCCAGGCAAAAAAGTTAGCATGCGTTCTGCAGTTATATTCTTTAGCAAACACCTAGATATGTTTTAATGTAACTCTTCTTAAGAAGATCAGTTTTTCATCTAGGGTGGGCCATTTAACATTAGCTTTATGATTCCTTTATGGCTCATAACTGCCATATTCCTGTTTGTTATTTTATATTGATCTTTAATTATTTAATTGTCTGTTGGCAAAATAGAATGAACTAAACGTTGATAAACCCCTTATTGACAATTGATGCTTGTGCTGACCGAGATGGACATTTCGTCGAGAGAACTTATTCCATCTCTCACTGTAAGGGAGGTTATCTGTCGGTGTTTTGTGTTAACAAAAGATCGTCTAGTTGTCTGACCGGCAGGGATCTGTGTGTACGTTGTCGAATTAGTTGCGTTTTGTCTAGAGCTCTTGTTAGGAAAGCACCTGATGGCACAGGCCCCCGTTTAACAGGGTGGTAGTAAGGACGAGTTTCACTTTAGTGACAGGTCCACCTCTTGGGTCTTGACGGAGGAGTTCTTCTTCATGCTCTTTACGGCGTTTTGACGCTTTTAGCTCGACCAACTTCTAGGATGGCATTGATGTGTTTGAGACCATCGCTGCTGCGGATGCTTATGAAAGCTGGTGCAGGGTCGACCCTAATAACACCTCGAGGTCCGTATAAGGGGTTGATGCCAGAGATAGGGAGAATTAATGGTCTCGAAGGGCTTCATGACGAGGAGTTATAAGCCGTGGTGCACTCGCGTACTACAAGTATAGACCAGCTATAACGTTTTATGACGTCCGTGGCGAATGTTATGTTAACCAGTTCCGAGTGCTCTTCCGAAGACTGCTCAGCAAGGGTACTGTGTAGCTTTGCCAGCGCGGTACATGTGTGACACACATCGGTGACGAGCGTGAGGGCGTCCTGCATGTCTAACGCGAAATGCCGCTGTAAGACTAGTTGCAGTTTGTGGTGAGACTGCTGGTCGAGTTTGACGTGGACTGTAATCAGTAGGCCGTCAAGAATATTACGACCGACCACTATAGCTTTGGAGATGTTAACAAAGGGCTATGGTCGTTTGACGATGAGTTAGCCTTCTCGGGAAACATAGGCAGCATTGAGGTATCTCTTAATGCCCTTCACGTTAGTGAGGGTTTCAGGTGAGGACAAACTCGGCGGAGGTCTGGGCACTCCCATTGCAGTTCAAGTCAAACTGACTTAGTGGTGAAGGGTAGGTGCTTCAAGTTGTGGAGAATGTCCTTGATGGACAGAGCCCTGACGGCAGAGTCCTCGGTTTCGGAAATGACGGTACACACTTGTCTGCGGGGTTCTTGGCAGTCGCGGGCGTTACGGCTGGTCAAGTCGGACGGTATACGTAGGTTTACTGCGCCGGCGAGGTGCTGCGGACTAACCTGGTCGCGACTGACTGTCCTGAGGAATGTCGTGAGGGCTTGCTCAGAATTCGCCCCGACATAGTTTTTCAATGGCCTGCACACATGGCTTGCTGTAAGTGAGGACACAAGAGTGGTGTTGAGACTCGATGATGTATGGACTGAAATGCTTTATAGCCGGTTCAATGCAGAGGGCTTCAACTTCACATGGAAGCCAGGTTACCTGATATTTACGAAGTTTGGTGCTGAAAAACCCTGCTAGAATGTGTGTGCCACGTGCAACGTAGAGGGTGGCGCCAATGCTGTTCTTGGTGAATAAGCTGTCAGCGACAATCGACAAGTGGTCTGTTGGTCGCGGCAGGACGACTGACTTGAAGGTGGCGAGAGCTTGTTAGGAGGAAAGGAAGAGTGGTGAGATGATCGTCGCAGGGTACTTTATCGGCAAACTGCAAGCCGGGAATCGAGCACTCAATTGGGTCGAAATGTGTGGAACACTTAGGTAGTAGGAGGCTTAGGACCTTGTAAGCTCCGATGAAAGACCTGAGACCTAGCTTGACTGTTATTGGAGGGGCACATGATGAGAGTACGGCTACACGGTGAGGGCTCTCGGAAATCGAGCCTTGAGACCACACCCATTCCAGTATAAGCGTAGGCTTCGGTCATATGGCTGTCTTTGAAGGTGATAATCGCAAGTTGCATCTTGTAGTTGCAGACTGACATGAGGTCAGTCTGGTGTATCTCCTCCAATGTAAAGGTCATCAGCGAGTTTGGTTACGCATTCTTATTGAATCAGGTCCCTGGGAAAGCGACACATCATCTCTTCTAGAGCCGTCTTAGAATCGGGCATTTCCATTCTACACGCGTATGCCACGAAAAGGCGGAAGCCATGCCACAGTACTTCATTGAGTCTTTCGACAGGGGAATCTGATAAAAGGCTCGGTTCAGATCAGTCTTGATTATGTACTTCCATGGAGCTATGATGTGTAAAGTGGTGTCTACGTTTGACACTAGGGAGGGCTGTGGCTTACTATACTTCCCTACGTCTGCAAAGTTGTGACAAGTCGGTGGTCGCCGGATGATTTCTTCACCAAGAATGAGGGACTTAGGTATTCCACCAACGCACCGATGACCTCCCGTCGGCTGAATTGAGCCTGGAGTTCAGAGAGGTCATTGCGGGGATACGAAGGAACACGATCTTTCCTCTGGGAGGTCTACCGGGCCCATGTTGACAACAGACGTGACTGGTCCGCCAGTACCGTTGTAAGCTGTGATGTATGGAATGAACATCGGGTTGTACTTATGATAAAGCTCTTAAAACTGGAGGCATACAGCCCCCGGCAACAGATTATGGAGATCACCACTTGAGAGCATTCAAGGAAAAGAGGTACCACACATCACATGACGTTTGACCAGTTGAGGATCGTTAGAATTGTTGACTATGTGGATCTTGCTCGCAATGCCCCCTGAAATCTATGGTTCTAGTCGTATTGGGGTGGCTTTGTTGTTGTTTGTAGAAGTAGGTGGCTCAACAGAGATCGAAGACTCATTTCTTTCTTCTGTTCAGGAGGGATGGGAACCTCAAGATATATCCCCGGCCAAATGAGAATGGTGGGAGACGATGATCTTAGAGCATGACACTTTGAGTGACGGATAGATTTGGTCAACAGGGTGGTATCAAAATGTGTCTGAGCCCTTAATTGTGAACTGGGATAGTGCGGGGTGGACCTTGATGTCATTGGCTATGCGAAAAGGAGTTCCGACAAGAACATATACTTCAAGGTCCTCAACAAGAAGCGCATCAAGGGTAAGTGATTCGTTACTCCGCGACATAATGTGGATTTCGTCTGTCACGAGCATCTGTGTGACACCATCTGCTTGAAGTACTTACAGAAAGTAAGTAATCTTTATTTAGCCAGGGTGGCCCATTCAGCATCGAGGCTGATATCCAGTGTTGGTTACAAAGCGTCACGTTTGTCGGTACGCGGCAATATACACGTTTATTATTATGCTCGCGGTTAATAAACTTGTCGTCAAGATGTTCCTTTTCCATTTCCACATAGGAAACAATCTGTAAGTATAACTTTTGTCTCTGCCACTACTTTTCTGTCGTTTTCGTTATTTATTTATTTTTGTGTTTTATATTTTTTGTAGTCGAACCGCTCGATCCTGAAACACTTGGTCCCTAATCGCTTGATCGTTTAACAGCTTAACGTATGTTGTCAGATTTAGATTCAAGTCTCACCCTCGATCCTCTTTTTTATTTATCTTTATCCTTCTATTATTCTGTTTGTCTATTATATTAAAGTTGAAGCGAGTTCAAGATTACTGTTGACGTGGAACCGGAGTTGATTTATAGTCTACATCCAAAGGGGACCTGGACTTAAAAAGTACAAGATATCATGATAATTTAAAATGCAAGATGAAAATTAAGAAATACATGGTATAAATTTAAAACATAAACAAGCGTGGATTAATTTATAATAATCTAGCGTCTATATATAAAACTATACGTATTAATTAAAACTTAATTAAAAGAAGAAAGTGACTCGGCCTTTTGCATGCTATAGCTACGAGCTAATAGATTAAAAATTGCTGAGCCCGAATATCTAAAAGTTCTTTCTGCAAGGCTAAGTTTGGCTTTGGACAGGTGCAAATCAGTTCTTCCGCGAGTATTGTAACTATGTACATTATAATTTCTAGGGAAATAGTCATTCAGATATTAAGGCACTAGATTGTTAATACATTCATACACTAAAAAACATTTATGTCTTTTCCGTAATGTTTCTAGCTCAGCCCACCCTAAAACATCAGAATCACGCCTTAAAGCGATGTGGGCAGGGCGATTTCGTAAACGCTGTAGAGTTTTGCTGAAGGTGGCTGACAATTCACCCCACACGGGGTCCGTATAGCACAGGATTGGTTATATAAGTGTATTATAGACACACTTCGCTGCTTTAAGAGTAAGCCATGATCTTATTCGTGCTAAAAGTCCCAGTCGCTTGTTGACTTTGTCACAAATAAAGTCAGTATGCTCTTTCCAGTGAAGTTGTTCGTCAAGCATAACCCCGAGATAGTTAAACTTCGTCACTCTCTCTATATCCTTTCTTTGGATATGCAGTACATAGTCTGATGAGGTTTGCAATAGTTGGCTTGTTCCGAAGAGTAGTCCTTTCGTTTTCCTCTGATTTAATATTAATCTGTTACTCGTCAGAGAGGACGTTTGGACGGGGACACCAAGGGAACGGAAACGGGTGCCTTTATCATACTTGTTTCTGCGACGGTGTCCAAAGCTGGCTTTAGGGGATGCTAGTGGTAAAAAGCTGTTAAATACAGTAACTGGTGGGGAAGCATCTTCAAAGTACTCCGGTGGGGACTGGGCGTCTAATTCCCCAATTTAATCACTGTCCTCGACTGTGTACATAAGAGATGTGATCTTCAGGCAGTTGCTTGGGAGGTGTTTATCATTTCGGCTTGTCTGTTTAAATATGGGCATGACAGGTCTGAGGGTATTAGATGCTGGAAGCTGGGATTTGTATTGGCTTTGCGTGCTTCGAAATGAATGACTGTCTAGAGGCGCTAGCCCGCAGGACTTTGGAGTCAGTCGCAGACCTGATCTCATCTAGAAGACAGTTAAGGAAGTTTAGACTGCAACAGTGTCAACTATGTAAGCACAATCATGTTCTCTAAAACTGTAATTAGCTCCTCATTAGAGGTGACGGCCTCACCATAATGCTTCGAGGAGGCTTTCCTCAACAAATGAATCAAATCGCTGGAATAGGTCTTCTGGTCTCTTATTTTGTTCTAATTTAATATTAGCAAAGTCGAGGAAATGGGAGCCGGTAAATTGAAATCCGAGTTGGGCACGAGTTGCTTGCCAAATGCTATTAAGTGTGGGTAAAGTCTTGACAACTCTGTTGCTTGAAATTCCTGAGCCGAAATATGGCTCAGCATGAGCTCTAAACGGGTTAGTTTCTTTTGGGCACAACGTTTATGGGCAGGCGCTACTTCTACGCCATCGTCAGTGAATCCGTTACTACGATTATCAGTTGAGTAAGGCGCGACTAAGTTTGGTCCCCAGGTTTTAACGTTAAAATCGGGTTGTTGTTAAGGGCACCTGGCTCCGTTTCCAGTGACAACTTGTCGGTCTTTGACGTCATAACCAGCAAAGCGCGCGAAATTGCAAAAGATACTAGTACTAGCCGCGGTCGTACTAGCCTCAGTTTTACTTTAGCTCTTCCACCATGGAATATCAAGTGAAAGCGGAGTACACTGGAACACAAGGAGATGGTCAGAAATGGATAGGTTTCATCGTTCGGCTTCTAAAGTGAACTGTGGTCAGTATTTATTTGCATTGCTGGCCATGATATCAAAAGTCGGTGTCCAAGCCTTGATTTTTTAAATGAGCGAGCAATGCGCCTTCGTTTCTTGGATGATGAGAATAGTTGGATCAATCTTAATTTTGACGATCTTAGAGGATTCACAGAGTTATGACAGTGTGCACGAGTGGTTCCCGAAAGAGAGTTCAAGAGAGTTCCCCTATCCGAGCTTCTGTTTCAAACAGTTCAACTTCAAGCACAGTTATGCGCACGACGCTATTCCTGCCTTCGGCTTCAGAAGCAACACGCAACGAGCAATCATTTTTCCCGCTGAAAACCAGCAGTACTGCTTCCACGGGAAGCCCAGTCGATCGTATGTTAGCGCGAAAGCCGCAAAACATTGAAACAGCCACCAAGGAATTACAAAATGTAACAGCGCAAAAACAAAACTTTGAGCAGGAATTAATCTCATCTCAAGATAAAATGCGAGAGCCAACTTGCAAATCTGCAAAGTGACTATAAAAACAAACTTCAAGCTTACAAATTAGTTGAAGATTCATTTGCCAGAAAAATCGAAACAGAAATTATTGCCTCCAACCCTGCGAAATATACTTGAAATGGTGTGAAGAATTGGGCGCTGCTGAACAAACACGTCGCCTTGTTACAAAAGAAATGTAATGGGAAACTTCCTCCCAGGCACACTGTCACTCGTGTACTCGATGAAGCTGTGCGCGAACACGAAATGAGAAAAATGGTGCCACATGCTAGAGAAAAAGGCACTAATCCAAAAAAGCGAATCTTAGAGGAGGAATATGCTATAAATTTTCCAAGAAGTAAAAATACAGCGACGTGTAGTTTTCCCGCATATCCGCCAGTAGCACCTCCATCAGAGTTCGACGACTTCAGTCTAGCAGTGCGTTTACAGGATGAATGGAATAATGAAGATGAGTCATCACTTGGTACGCTTACACCCATGTGTGCAATTGCTGAAAATTCAAGCAACGACATATGTATCTTTTTACCTAATGAACGTTGCAGAGTGCCATCTTTTGAAATTAAACAAGAACATGAGGATGCCAGTGCCCTTGTTAAACAAAATCTGATTGACACTTTTGAGTTTACGGTCGGTACTTCTGTGTTTGTGTCATTTCAAAAAGACATTTTGAGGTTTTTCTTCGTTTATTTGTTAGGTTTGCCCGTTGTGTTAGTTTTTAAGTTATAACTGAGAAGGGTTTTTCTTGTGCAATTCGCCTGTTAATTTGGATACATTTCTTCAACCATGAAAATAGTTGAACTTGGACAAGTGCAACAGAGATCTAAATTCCGAAAAAAGTGAACAATCTATCAAATGAACGAGAGCGCTCTTAAAGCACTTTCAATTATCATTTGATGTATGTCAACAGTTTTATTACATAATACTTTAATGACTATTAATCAAAGTTTTTCTTGTATTGTATACAGCGGTAGACAACAGGACGTCCGATTGAATTAACTTTAGTTTGTTTGTCCAGCTAGTTTGAAAAAAAAAGTCCCTCTTTATTTCAATTCTTTTTGTTGGGTTTGTGTTCATAGAATAAAGACAGACGTTGTGCATACCCGATGTCTTTGAGTGTCAAGTTAACTCTGAATAAACAATTTGTTATCCCGTTCACCCTTTCTTTGCTTGTATCATGTGAAAAGGGAAAGGAGACGAAATGAAAGCAATCTACAATGAATCAACAGAACAATCGTTACAATCTACTTGAGTAGTGCGTCTTATATCAATTCTAAATCACGACTATTGAACAAACGACAAAAAACGCGTCTAGACATTGATGTAAGAGGTGTGTCTCAAAAACTCCATCATGTTATCTATACTGATATCATGTTACAGCGGCTGTAAGTGTAGCAAGTTCAATGTTTTCGTTCGTGAGTTCCCACCGGTCGTAACGCATGACTGATCTCATTTTGTTGAACACAAATTCTAGCGAATAGGTTGGAGTATAGACCAATTCAATGTTACGATCACTTGGCAAAATGATGAGTGGGACAATTGTCCATCACAACAATGTCACCGACTTCCAATGCAGGTCTTTCTGTTTCAATGTTTACCGCGTTTTCTGCTTCACCAAAAAAATGAAGAAAGTCGATGGTATCAGAGGCACCATGTACTGTGTTCATATATTCGACACCATTAAGCCCCGCTAATAGATTTCCTGTTATGTTGGGTGAATCATGGTAACGAATAAACTCAATGCACCTTTCCCCGACAGAAGCATGTCCATACAATCGCTTTCCGTGGAAAGGCAGTTTCAAACTGCATTTGTCGAAGAATTTAAGCTTGTAGTGATTCTTCGCGTGAAGGTAGCCAATAAACAATTGTGTATAAGCCATATTCTCTACGGAAAATCTCTCCTGCGCGACATTGCTGATTTTTTTCCTCGAGTATTTCAAACCTGATAACATGCTGTTGCTGAGAGAATACGAGATAGTAGAAATTGATGTTCCGTTTGCAATGTCGCCGAATTCGTTCAGCACATCGTGGATCTCCTTTAAAGATGAAGACGGTCTTGCTTTTTTATACGTCTCAATTAGTTGCAAGTCACCTTGGGTTAAATTAGTGGGATTTCCTCCACCATGATGCCTTGGGTCAATAGTACGCTCTCTGGACAGACGCACCCATACATTTTCTACACAACTTCTAGATACTTTAAACTGCTTTGCAACATTTTCAAATCGACCTGGAAAATAGCCAGTGTGAATATCGCTTCCATTTCTAAGTATTTCATTGATTATTGATGATCGAAAATCGGCAGAAAGTGGCCGACCTTTCACGTAGGTTCTGCCTGAAGCATTTAACCTTTTCATCTTTTGTCTCTTCTCAAGATTTGGCGGGCTTTCATGGTAGGCGACGCACGGCTGCTAATATTGTTACCATTGGAAACCAGGAAAGTTGCCCCTGACAACACTGTAGTTTTAACGTTAAAACTTAGTAACCAAACTTCACCGTGCCTTACTCAACTGATATTTGTAGTAAGGGGATTAGCGGCTTTTTTGGTCCAAATGCTAGTCTCGACCGAAAATGGAGCAAAGTTTCCATCGAGTGTCAGATTGTTCTGGAGATCAGTGTCTCCAGACCACGAAGGAAGTGATTGTTTTGGTCTAAGTCGGGAATCATTGTTTAGAAATTGAAACATTTTTATCTCTTGTACAAACAGTAAATCTAACGGTACAAGATGTGCTATTGGGTAAATTAGGTAAAGGAACTAATCTATAACTTCATATCTGGATAAGTCGAAATCAAAGTGTGTATCCTAACCTTGACGCTATCAAGGAAATCGTAAAGGTGAAATTTAGAATTGAAAAATGCGAATCCTCAAAAAATAATCTAGATGAAAAATTTCAGGCTCGATGGCAGCCATAAGGTAGGAACTTGAGTATAAAAAAAAAGTGTAGACAGAAAACTTGCTACCATTGGACAAATTATGAACTCCACATACCTACCGGTATGTGTAGTGAGCAACAGCCTGAGCTTCTTAATTTTGGAATAGAAACGCTAGATAAACAACAAAAATTTAAAAGCAGTCATTTCTATATCAATGCAGTCGTTTTGCTCAAAGTAAGTCTATTTGGGTCACTTAGTTTCTCTTGTGTAGTTGTCTTAAACGTCCACGCTGCGGAAACATGAACCATAAATTCGGTCGTATTGTCCGTGCTGTTTTTTCCAAAAGTAAACTAATCAACCCAATACAAGACTTCCTACAATGACACACAATGCAACTATAAGAACTATTTCAAGTGCGGTTAATCTCTTGTCATTCTTGTCACCTGAAAGGAAAGATAACATCCTGAGCTCATGGGGCGAGAGAAGCATTTCAACCGACAGGAAAGCATTACCTACGGGTAACGCATTTATAACCCTCATCTACTACAGACACTGTGATGGACTGCTATCAATGCTCGAGGATGCATGCAGTCAAGTCAGCCTAGATAATTGCAATTGATAGCACGCGCGTTTTGCATTATCAATCGGAGAATTTGCAGTGCCTTACAACCCTGCCAATTCACCGGCCAAAGCTTAATAAGAATGCTATGGTCAACAAAATGTGTTTTTGGTGTTGCTTTAGGGCACACTCAAACCTTCATTACGCAAAAAGCGATTTGAATTAATGTTTTGTTACGACTTGAGAACATGATTTTGGAATTTTCCGGCAATCACACCATGCTAGGAATTTCACAAGCGTTCCCTATAAATAAGGCTTACGAACACGATTACTAGTTTCTTACTATAAGCGAAACACTAAGGGCATTACCATAAAATTGCCTCAGTATTGTCCCGTTTTAGAAAAATATCCCTAGATTAACCAAGAATCATGCATGAATAATTCACTATAGTTCTGACATTTCTGTCTGACAGTCAACGTTTCCAGTGATTCTATCATGTTTCTCTCCATTCTTCTCTCGAGCTCAACCTTCCTCCTCCGTACTTTAAACAAATAAAGAAGCCAACGAATCGAAAGTTCTGCATTTGCAGTAAGAGCCATTCCGTTTGCTTAACATGCACAAATTTCAAATTAAATTTTTTTTTCACTTGTTAAATATTTATTCCTTTCAAAATATGGGACATAGTCCCCGTTAATTAAAAATTTGTGACGTTTCACATTGAATTCCTCGAGAAGTTAACAGGGCGAATGCAGAAAACTCTATAACATGGAGCATGACACAACTCAAAAGTGGCACAACTCAAAAGTGCCAAGCAAGCGCAATCTTATCTTAAAGAAGAAGATATTTCGTCATAACCTCGAGCCGTTCACCTTTAGTTGCGGCCAATAGTATGTTGATATATGCGCTCGCGACTATTGATATTGTTTTTTTTTAATATGTTAATTGAATCATGTGATTGAACTTCAGGCTGAATAGGTGTAAAGATCCAGTCCTTTTCATTATTAACTCGATTTTAAGCTACAGTTGGCGCTTGTTTTTTAATTCCTACCTTTGACCGTTACGTCAACAGCATAGCTGACGGAACCCACTGCGTTTGTTGCGCTACACTTGTAGTGTCCAGAGTCCTCTTTCTTGGCACTGTGAAGTACAAAGTTTGTGTCCGTGGTACTGTTTTGTAGTATCTTTCCACGTTTTTCCCAGGAAACGTTGGGTTCTGGATTTCCCTCGGCCTCACACGCCAGGAACAAATAATGGCCTTCAATAACAGTAACCTCTGGTTGGCTTTTCTTGGTGATGTTAGGTTGCTCTGTAGGAAATGATAGAGCAACATTTTAAAATTGTTTCTAAGTATTCAACTTAGAGTAGAAAAGTGTTTTAAAATTTCCTGAAGGGGAGGGGAGATGGGGGAGGGGGGGCGGTTGCGCAAGAATTCTTGAAAGAAAGAGGAGAAGAAAGACGATAAGAAACCAACCCAAGTCCGAAAGATACGAAGAGGACCACATGCGCTCTGACACAGCATTTCGCTCGGGTTGCCAAAGAGTTGAAGAAACTTTTATGGACTAAGATGGCCAAGAAGGCGCCCTCAGCTGTTGTACTACAAATTCACTTATCGAATCTGTTTCTGATTGTTAGATATACTTCTTTACACTGTTAAAAATGAAAGAAACAAAGCAATTTTACCAGTTGTATCGATCTCAAGAGTGACAAAGTAATGCGGGGAGAGGTATGGTTTACTCTTTCTACCGTACATCTGTAGTCAGTAGCATCACTCTCTCGTACTTTTTTAATTCCTAATGTGCCGTTCTGAGTCAAGTTCACTCTCCTCGCGTAGGATCCTGCTCGAGCAACTTTTATTTCTCCCTCCTGATTCATTCCAGCCAGCCATGTCCAATTTGTGTCAGGTTCAGTGCAGTTTATGGACACGCAGTAGGACCAGCGCAAACCTTCGAATGTACCGTCCATTTTTATCACATTAGCCAGCTCTGGGCATGGCATCTCTACGTCTGTTCCAAGATGTACTTTACGAGACTGCTCATGGCTACTGATCTCGCCGGAATCCAGATTGACGCTCGAATCTAAACAATAATAACAAGGATAATAAAAAATTAAAATACATGTTTGCAAATTGGAGAAGCCGCATTCTGTACTAAACAGAAATCAATATTGATAGACAGACTTTAGGATGTAGGGAGGCGGTCATAAGATCATGTTCATGGTTTGTTTCATTTCAATATAACTTTGAATTAAACCTAACGAATAGTTTTCAAAGGCTTGCACCATACCGAAGGCACTAATAATAACAGCTTTTGAACTTGACTGACTGATTATACCTGGTCATATCTTAATTGGAGTTACGAAAAATATGTCAAACAGACAGCAGTATAATTAATCTTGGGAGTTCCCATCTCCAGTTGACTTGAGTCTTTTAAATGTGTCTCGAGTTGGACTGGAGTGATTTGAGTTTCATCTAGAACGGAAAGCTAAGCCGAAAAGTACGGAAGCTTTAAAGGGACATCTATAAAATTCTTGAGTTCGAGTTGTTGAGTACGAGTTCGAGTTGTTAAGTACGAGTTGTTAAGTGCGAGTTGTTAAGTGCGAGTTGTTAAATACGAGTTGTTAAGTACGAGTTGTTAAGTGCGAGTTGTTAAGTACGAGTTGTTAAATACGAGTTCGAGTTGCTAAGTACGAGTTGTTAAGTACGAGTTGTTAAGTACGAGTTGTTAAGTACGAGTTGTTAAGTGCGAGTTGTTAAGTACGAGTTGTTAAGTGCGAGTTGTTAAGTGCGAGTTGTTAAATACGAGTTGCTAAGTACGAGTTGTTAAGTGCGAGTTGTTAAGTACGAGTTGTTAAGTGCGAGTTGTTAAGTACGAGTTGTTAAATACGAGTTCGAGTTGCTAAGTACGAGTTGCTAAGTACGAGTTGCTAAGTACGAGTTGTTAAGTGCGAGTTGTTAAGTGCGAGTTGTTGAGTACGAGTTCGAGTTGAATCAGCGGTATCAAAGTGAAAGTATCGCGGGAGCAAAATCTGTTTCAAAAACCAAAGAAGTCTTTGCATGCGAGGAGGAAGCTATGGTTCTGCTTTATTTAGGCACTTTAGCGCCAGATTCGGTTGCGCCGGTTCACATTCAACAATACCCGTTTCTTTCAAGCAAACACCAGCTGGACTTGACGAATCCTTGCGATTTTCTCCAGGACTTTTGGTATTGTTATTGTTTTTACTTACAAATGAAATATTTTCCGTGGCTATTAGGCTTAGCGAACCACCGCAAGAGAATAAAAACAACCATATATTATATAAAGGAATAACTTGCACTAGTAACTGGGAAAACGTCGCGAAATATGGTCAATCATACCTAATTATTCTTTTTAGTCCAAGGATCTTTATTACAATGCAAGTTAAATTAATGTTCGAAATGAAACAGCTCGATTTCGGTCCAGTTGCGTGGTATAAAACGAGATTCATGACTCGTCAGCAATTTAAATGTAAAGGATACGTGCTGCGTGTTCCATATTTCCGTCTACTAATGGGACATAGGGAGGCAAAACACCCTTGACAACCTCAGTGTAATGAAAAAGTAGAAATAATACACCAATAGTTGCAGCAACTGGGCCTCCTCCGCAGCACATCTTTGTCAGTCCAAATCGTAAAAAGTCACTCGACAGATTTTGCTCCCGCGATACTTTCACATTAGTACCGCTGATTCAACTCGAACTCGTACTCAACAACTCGAACTCGTACTTAACAACTCGCACTTAACAACTCGCACTTAACAACTCGCACTTAACAACTCGTACTTAACAACTCGAACTCGTACTCAACAACTCGTACTTAACAACTCGTACTTAGCAACTCGAACTCGTATTTAACAACTCGTACTTAACAACTCGCACTTAACAACTCGTACTTAACAACTCGCACTTAGCAACTCGTACTTAACAACTCGAACTCGTACTCAACAACTCGTACTTAACAACTCGTACTTAGCAACTCGAACTCGTATTTAACAACTCGTACTTAACAACTCGCACTTAACAACTCGTACTTAACAACTCGCACTTAACAACTCGTACTTAACAACTCGCACTTAGCAACTCGTACTTAACAACTCGAACTCGTACTCAACAACTCGTACTTAACAACTCGTACTTAGCAACTCGAACTCGTATTTAACAACTCGTACTTAACAACTCGCACTTAACAACTCGTACTTAACAACTCGCACTTAACAACTCGTACTTAACAACTCGCACTTAGCAACTCGTACTTAACAACTCGAACTCGTACTCAACAACTCGTACTTAACAACTCGTACTTAGCAACTCGAACTCGTATTTAACAACTCGTACTTAACAACTCGCACTTAACAACTCGTACTTAACAACTCGCACTTAACAACTCGTACTTAACAACTCGCACTTAGCAACTCGTACTTAACAACTCGAACTCGTACTCAACAACTCGTACTTAACAACTCGTACTTAGCAACTCGAACTCGTATTTAACAACTCGTACTTAACAACTCGCACTTAACAACTCGCACTTAACAACTCGCACTTAACAACTCGAACTCGTACTCAACAACTCGTACTTAACAAGTCGTACTTAACAACTCGAACTCGTACTCAACAACTCGTCTTTAACAACTCGAACTCAAGAATTTTATACATGTCCCTTTAAAGCTTCCGTAGAAAAGCGTTACAGATTCAAATAAATATATGAAGGACCATATATTTGAACTGCGGAGTAATATATAATGACATTATTTTATCATCGCAGTTATGTACACAACTTAAGCAGCTGTGAAATTAAAGCCTTAAACTGAAAAACTCAGGCCTGAACGGCATTCAAACCCATGACCTCTGCGTTACCGGAGCAGCGCTCTACCAACTAAGCTATCAAGGCTTTACTGGGAGCTGGTTATGTTAACGTTGTGAGCTCGTAATATACCCGTAGATGGAGAGGAATGATTCAAATGAATATATGAAGGAATGAATATATGAAGTAATGTGTAATCACATTAATTGATCATCGCAGTTATGTACACAACTTAAGCAGCTGTGAAATTTAAGCCTGAAAAAAAAAAAGAACTCAAGCCTGAACGTGATTCGAACCCATGACTTCTGCTATACCGGAGCAGTGCTCTACCAACTGAGCTATCAAGGCTTTAATATCACGGCGGTTTAAGTTGTGTACATAACTGCGATGATCAGTTACAGATTGAGTAGTAAATGAAAAAAATTGCATCTATTAGCTTCAGTCCATTATTGAAAGGACCTTTTCATGAAAACCATTAATACTCCTTTATGCAATAAAACACCAAAGAGTACCTTTGACGTCAATTTTAACTGATGCAACAATTGGTTCTTTAAACGGTCCAAAGTCCATGCTGCACCCATACACCCTATCGTCACCAGTAGTTGTATTGCTAAGCACAAGTGAAATTCTTGTGAAATTCTGAGTGCTATTAACTCGCTGAACATTTGCGCTAACCCGTCCAACATATTCCGCTCCTTCCTGACTCAAATCTGGATTGATGATGACGTTATCCTCCTCTGTAAGACTCACCAGCGTCAAGCTGATCCCCCCAAGTGCACAGAGACCCACAGTAACCCCATGATATGTCGGTATGTCTTTATCGCTTACGTAGAAGTCACACAGGAATGAAGCACTTTGTCCAGGTTTTCCTGAATTATTTGTGGACGGCTCAGCTATAATGCTGGATGTTCTCTCTAGAAAACAATCCACGGGACAAAGTAATATAATAATGAAAGTTTCACCTTGAAAAGGTAGAAATAAGTTTGTCTTCTGATCTGTAGCTCACTGGTCGAACGTCGGAACGGCCCGGAAGATCGTAGTCCTACCGCTATTAGCAGAACTCCAGGCGCGGATCCAGGATTTTGAAATGGGGGGTGAATTTTTGTAATAATGTAATAGAACCAAAGCCTGGTTGAGGTGTTTGAGGTCTGTCCATCAGCATGATTGATTTCTGATGAATTATTAACATTTTCGAACTTTAGGGGAACGCAAATGCCAATTAAATTATTTTAGATTTGTAAACTCATTTGCGGATTTCTAAATCGGGACGACTAATTTCTCTTAAAATGAATAACTTGATTGGTAGAACCGGTCATCGCTTATGCACATTCTCCACCTCAATCAGAGAAATCAGAGAAATCTAATATTATTTCAATATTTGAGGGATAAGAAAAATAAAACAGACAAAATATTGTATGCGTTATCAACAGGAATATACTGGCTATACACAACATGCCCTTTATCAACTGCTCAATTTCCTTGGTCGCTTTCTTGACTAGTAGTATATAAGATTGGAGCCTACGAATAGGGAACCAATGCGAATGTGGGTTTGCACAGATGCAGGGGTTGCTTATAGAAAGAATAAAAATAGAGCAATGCTATACGCGCCAAAAGGTTACTGGAGATCAAGGTATTATTAACACATCCTGATTGCTATATTATGGGTCAATTTTAACTCTTGTCGATTAGTAAGCTTCAAAGTTGCAGGAAAAGTGAACCAATCAATCAAGGGGCAGGGACGAAACCCTGACAAGGTGAAAAATGTGAAGGCGAGTTCACATCGAGGTTCACATTGAGGTTGACATCGAGCAAGGGTTATCTTTCTAGGAGACCACTCATGTCCAATATACACAAACAGATACCAATCGTCAAGGCACTCTCACCAATGGTTCCATTGGTAAATGATCACCATTCGTCAAAGACGCCTCACGAGTACGATTCGTACCATTGGTACGAATGGAAAGCTCCTCAGTTAACTGGTATACCATCTGCAAACTGCATCTCATTACTATTTGAGCGATTTGTGGATTGGTGCCATTTGTTCAAATCGATTCAAACGGAAAAGTAGTTAGTCGATTGGTACACTATTTGTAAGCTGCATATATCAATACCTGAGGGCCGCGCGTCAACTACTTATCGACTGGTAACATTGACACCAATGGAAAAGAAGGCAGCCCATCGTTGCTCCATTTGTAAACTGCATATATTAACGCTTAAGAGCCGCGTGAATCTACTCGTTGATTGGTACCCATGGTATCAATGGTACCAATGTGAAAGTAGACAGCCGATTGGTATGCCATTTGTAAACTGCATAAAGCGTGCGAGCCTACTAGCACAAAATACAATACATATTCTTGGTTCTTAAAGAGTGCGAGTCCAAACCCAGGCTAAATACAATGTGCTAAATACAATATTCCTTGTTTTTGAAGCGTGCGAGCCCAAACACACGCTAAATATTATATTCTTCGTTCTTAAAGCGTGCGAGCTCAAACACACGCTAAATATAATGTCCTAAATACAATATGTATATTCCTCGTCCATGAAGCGTACGTACCAAAACGAACGCCAGAAACAATGTATATTCTTCGTTCTTAAAGCGTGCGAGCCCAAACACACGCCAAATACAATGTTTATTATTAGTTCTTAGAGTGTGAGAACCCAAAAGTACTAAATACCATGTCTATTCTTCGCTAAATACAATGTACTTTCCTCGTTCTTAAAGCGTGCGAACCCCGAAGCGTGCGAGACTAGAGACGCTGAATACAATGTATATTCTTCGTTCTAAAGCGACAGAAGGGGTAGATTCGATGTATATTAGTCGAGCCCAGAAGGGCTAAAGAGTGCTAGACCAAACACACGTTAAGTACAATGCGTTTGCATGAAAGCCCGCTACGTAAAATGTGTTTTGTTTGAAAGCTTGAAGACTAAACACGAGAATCGCGATATTTATAGTTGGGACTCCAACGCAATTAAGCGTTGCGACTTCCTGTGCAGCCATTACGATTACTCCCAGGGCTAGATCCCTCTTGTGTCATTCCCTTGAACACCTCGCTCGCGGCAATTATATAGATATTATATATAATTATATAGATATAGAAAGACCTGCATCGTTCGATTGGTTTTGGTGTCGATTTTCGTGAACTGGTTCCCTTGTAAACTGTGTTGCTTGTTCTCAACGAGTGTAAATGTAGGAATACCAAATAGAATACCAATAGATAGAGTGCCATTCTACTGGTACCAATCGTACCATTGGTACCAATGGACGAATAGAATGCACCCCTACCCAGCCAAAAGCCATCGGAAATATTTTTGGTCCCCGTAATTAGATGCAATTCATCTATGGAATACCAATGGCTGGAGTGCCATTCTATTGGTACCAATTAAACCATTGGTACCGATGGACGAGTAGAATGGACCCCTACCGGGCAAAAAAAAACAGTCCCCATAAGGAGATGCATTGCACAACTAGAATACCAATGGTCGAGTGCCATATCATTGGTACCAATGGAACCAATGCAATAAATGGAATACTAATGGTAGAGTGCCATTCCATTAGACTCTGTTTGTGTTTATTGGGCAACCCTCTAGGAGACACACTCTCATGGAATTCCTGCTGTTTGAGCGTCAACTCAGGGGTGGGGTACCTCACAGGGTATACACACCCTCGCCTATCAAATTCATTAGAATCTGTACTATATTTTACACGCGTATTAGCTAGGGGAATATATTGGTAAGTGAGCGGCATTTTCAATGTTCACAAGTTTAGACGGGTGACCCTCGTCACCCTTCATGTAAATAGGTCCTTAGAACGAAACCATCAAAAGGCCCTCTAGGATAACATTGCCATAACTAGAAATGGAGGTGAAAACTCAAGTTCAAACAACACCACCAACCAAGACGGGAAGCCTTCCTTCGTCTCCACAGCACAATCAATATGATGACACCAATGATGAGGAGTACACCAGCTGCTGCTGCTCCAGCAATGATGGCGGTGTCTATTCCATCACTTTTACGTTCACCTGTGTTTAAATCGTCATCTCTTCCTGTAAAATGAATAAAGGAGACAAAAAGGAAAAAGATTGACTTAACTAATAATGTGAATTAACGTAACACAACGTATCAAAACGTAACGACACAACAAAACAGGTCCATTGTTGCAGAAAGTAAGTTCCCCTGAGAGGACCAATTTTAACTTTTAACGCCCAATAAATACAGATTGGTCCATTCCTTGATAGATGCGAACGAGACCACATTTGTTCTGGTGTTATTCATGAATTCTTTTGAAGTATTTTGTTGGTGCAAAGAGATACCCAAATAGATAATTTCGTGGTGAAACGTTTTGCATGTTCATCTACATTTGCAGGAAAAACGTGGGACTCGCAGTATAGCTTTGTGTCGAGTCTCTGGGTGCTAGTAATATAAGCGCAATGTGTCGGGAAGGCCAAAGATAAGTTAAAAGGATTATTTTAGTAATAGGGCAATCCAATTTTGTTCACGTTATGTTTTAGTCTTTTGACTTGTCGATTTTTGTTACATAGGTGCTTGTACTGTTTTACCTATACATTCATTTTGGTTGTATCTAGGAGGGGTTGGTGTCCATTGCATTGTGGCTGGATGGGTGTTTAACAGTGCAAGGGGCTTTTGTCCATTTGCCTATTCACGCTAGGTGATATCATATCATGATGAATACATGTTTAAGTATATACCAATGAAGCAACCTCTGTAGAAAGCCTAGGCAAACACGACAACGACACCGAGGACAACACAACCAGTGAAAAGAATTAATTGCTTGCCTATTGTTGGCCAGGCGACAGGCTCGTTGCTTCCTTTTCCCTTCCGAGTGATAAAATATTTCAGTTGTTAAAGTTCGGATTAAAAACAGAATTTTACAAGGAAATTTTGCCATTCAACATTGAGGCGTCCTCGAGTAAACTCCGAGAAATATTTCATTTCACGTTGCAGAGCCAATCAGATTGCTCAAAATGCCAAGGTTACTGAGCTGGTAAATACTAATAATTGATGTATCATATCATGAGCTATTTAAGTAATTATGATTTTTTTGTTTTAATTAATATTTCATATCACACACAGGGAGCGGACGCAACATGGTCCCTGACGTAATAAAAGTGATGGCAACATTTTCTGAAAGGTGAATACAGTCAACTCTCTCATAAGCGACCACCCTTGGTGCACGACAAGGTGGTTGCTTACGGGAGGTGGTCGCTTAGGGGAAAAATCAACAAGATGGGCTCATTGGCAATTGATTAACGTAATTACATAACTATATTACCTTCTAAGTTAAAATTAGGCAAATAGAGAACATTTTCTCTACCTCGCTGAAACTAATTTGTTCTTTTTGTAAGCAACCTGATTCAGGAAAAGTACTATGCAGTTTAAGATGTGTCACTTGTTAAAATACAAATTACCTGTGATCCAATTTTCAGCGAACAAAACATGCGAATAAAAATAACCACCTTAACGTGACACGTGCACAAAAAAAACTCCAAATCTTCTTCATTTGCTTATCATGCAGCATTGATTCGCGCTTTTTGCATATTGCATATCAGTGTAACAATCCACTTGTTTATCTTCAGATCTTGCTGCAGCCATCTTTTTGGTAAGCAAACTGTTATTATCGGTCAGCCCTCCAGTCGGCGCTATTACTGAACATTTGTCACGTTCGAGTAACGATTTTCTTGCAATCATACATGATCATCCCGGGTGGTCGCTTACCGGAAACAGAAAACAAAGAAATCTGTCGAATTTCTGGCCTAAAAAGTGGTTGTGGTCTCTTAAGAAATTTGAGTAGTGGTCGCTTACGAGAGAGTTTTTGAAACAGTATTTGACTGAGAAACAATATGGTTATTAGACTGAGAAACAGTGGCCTGAGAAACAATATGGTTATTTACGAAGTGGTCGCTTACGGGAGGTAGTCGCTATGAGAGAGTTGACTGTAATACGAAGATCAGAGATATCTCAGCACGCTTCACCCACAAAGTACACACCCGCTACTCCTTTAATCCTTTTAATTTTTCCTTCTTCTTTTAATCCTTCACCAAACTTGTTTGTTGCAGTCACTACAATATCGTATTCCCTGCCTTCCTTCAGTTTAATCGTATATTCACGATCTGAAAGATCAGTGATGACCGCTGCTATTTCCCAGTCTCCTGTTGTATCGTCTTCATTCACGGTTCTTTTGTAAACAGTGTGTTGTGTGATCTCTCCTCCATTGTTTGGTGGTTCATTCCATTTCAAGGTTGATTCATCTTCCTTCACCTCACTGGGTACGTCAATCAGTTCTGCTGCTTCTGGAACGCCTGGGTGAGGAAAATGAAAAGCATGTCGCAGGGCACAAAGTTGGTCCCTACCACCCATGTTTTCTCATTCGAAAACATGCTTGCACGTTTACAAAAGAGTAAGCTAGATGCACCACCAAGAGGGCTCTGTGGGTATAAATGGCATTTCCTTCCTTAAATTGCATATGACATGAATTTTTTTCTTGGTTTTTCTTAGCTTGATACATATAAAAACGATTATAACCTTCAATCGGGGCGGAAACGTTTTCAAACCTGAATTTTTGCGCTCTAAAAAGTGCTATTTTGCAGTCAAAATTGTCCCGGAGTCTGGGACCTAGTTCACTCATTGCGACGGTCTTCGTGACGTAATTTTGTGTACACGCAAGTTGCAGAACGTGTGAGGCTGAGAGGCGAGTCAGTCATAAGCAAGTGTTACTCTGCTAATTCTATAAATTATAGAACGCTTATCTGCGAAATGTCCAGCGATTCCGAAGAAGGTACCATTTCTGAGTCTTCTGGGGACTCAAGTGACCAAGTCGATTCAGGAGAACAAATTGAAGTGGTTGGCTATGTCGAGCCGTATGAAGACGAACCTCTGGCTAGTGACGATGGCGACCATCAAGACGAGGAAGACGAAGTAGATGCCGATGGATTAACTCCAGCAGTTTTAGAGGCCAGATTCGAGCGGCAAATAGCAATTCATGAATGGTTAGTGAAGCTTTCTAAACATCATAATCGTGCTACTGTCAGACAAATTTCAATTGGACGAATTTCACCCACTTATTTTGCACAACCGGATCCTTTGGAAACTGATGCATGCTGATTCCAACGGTATGAGAATTGTTCTTACAACTCGTATTATTCGGCGCTCCAGCAACACAGTATCTTCCCCCTCTTTTCTTTTTACCGGAGCAAGCCTCAGTGTTCGCCGCACTGTCGTCCATGTTGGTTTCGATGCTTGTACACAACTTTACGTCACTCGAGAAAATCACGTGACATTTTGGCCGCGCAGAACAAGGGACAATTTCGTTCGCAGATAGCGCGTATTTTGAACTAAAAAAAAAAGGTTTGAAAATGTTTCTTCCTGGTTTGAAGGTTAAAATCGTTTTTTATACATACCAGGCTAAGAAACAACGGGAAAAGAAATTTCATGTCATATGCACTTTAAGACGAATTAAACTCTTGAGTAATCTTTCCTAAACACTAGGATATGTGGATTGCACAAAAGGATATCAAAGATTCAACAACCTTCAATCTTTCCATTGACAAAATTAACAGGTCCTGCCATAATCTAATGTCAATGTATACATTTTAAAAAGATTCAAGTTAATTTTAATCAGAGCCAGTCAGTTAATTTTAATCAGAGCCAGTCAGTTAATTTGAATCAGAGCCAGTCAGTTAATTTTAATCAGAGTAAGTCAGTTGTTCGTGAAGCACGTCTGTCGCCATCTTTAAAGTGTCTCGTTGGTTTTAAGCTGGCAAATGTTACTATTTGCGCTACTTATATGGTTCTCTTGGCTGGAGATATACAACAGAATCCGGGACCAGTGAAAGATCCATGTTTTATTTGCGCGAAGGGTTGTCGCAAAAATCAGAAAGCAATTCAGTGTGATATGTGTGATCAATGGTTTCACGCCAAGTGTATTGGCATGAAGGCGTCGGAGTACGACCAGCTTTGCGATTCAACCAAAGCTTGGCAATGTATGAAATGTCTGTTTCCTGGCTTTGATACTCCAATTCGTTGCTCTCATAAAAAATCTACAACAGACGAGGCGAAGGAAAAACGAAGTACCAGAAAGTATGGTTTTAACTCCTAATTTAAAAAAGAGAGGGATGAAATTTTCTCATGTCAATATTGTAACCTTGCCCGGCCACTGTGCAGATGTTGACGATTTATTGGAGAAGGCGAATTTGGATCTGTTTGGAGTGACAGAATCTCGTTTAGATAGCACTATATCTGACAGTCAGATATGCCGTGATGGCTATACTTGTTACAGGAAAGATAGAAATCGTAGCGGTGGTGGATGTGCACTATTTATTAAAAACAAATGGCCTAGCAAACGAAGAAATGACTTGGAATCTGACTTGTTGGTAATGGTGTGGAGATTTGTCCCAGCAAGGCTAAGAATACAATATGTGCCATAATGTATAAGCCCCCGTGTATGGATTCAGATAAATTTATCTCGGGCTTTGAACAAGATTTTCTTGCAGGATTAGGTGATGAGGCAGAAAAGGACTTGATTATTATGGGTGATTTTAACGCGAATGTTATTTCTCCAAAGCCATGTAAATACACCAAGACGTTATTGCAAACGACACGACTACATGGTCTTATGCAAGTAATTAAAGAGCCAACCCGTGTGACAGAACACACGTCCACTGCTATTGATTTGATTTTTGTAAATAACTTACATCGCTTCATTTCCCGCGGAGTTCAAGAGTTTGGAGCAAGCGATCACTCCATTGTTTTTGCCATTAAGAAAGCTGGCACCTTCAAAGCTCCAGCAGAAGTTCGCGAAGTAAGATCCTTCAAGCGGTACAACAAAGAACAATTCCTAAAGGACATTGCGGCCATCCCCTGGAGTATTCTGGAATCCTTTGAAGATATAAATGATGTCGTGGCTATCTGGAATGAACTTTTTATTGATGTGGCCAATCGACATGCACCATTAAAGAAAATTAGAATGAAAAGTGCGTCAAAGCCGTGGATTTCTAAGGACCTGAGAAAACAAATGGCTGAAAGGGATTATGCTAAAAGGATTGCAAAGAAGTCCGGCGCTCAGGAACAATGGAACAATTATCGTAGACTGAAAAACCTAACAAACAGGAAGTTAAAATCGGCAGACGCTCTGCATTATGAGAACATAATAGAATCAGCTAAGGGTTTAAAGGAACGGTGGCACTCATTAAATACTGTTATCGACTCTAAGAAATCTGGGGCTTCGCCTTTACAAGTACAAGACGGGAAGCGTCTTCTATTACAACCAAAGGAAGTGGCGACAAAGTTCAATAAGTTTTTTGCAACTATTGGTGCTAAAATCGCACAATGTCTAGACCCTGTACCTACAGATGCTTGGAAGAAATACGAGCCCGAGAAGCACTGCTTCGACAGAGAACCCTTGGATTTGCAACAGGTTGGCTATAAGGCTGTGGAGAAGATTATATGCTCATTGAGAATAAACAAAGCGGCCAGTTTAGATAAAATCCCTACGAGGCTGCTGAGAGATGCTGCTAAGGAGTTGACTCCGTCAATTACCTACTTGGTTAATAAATCGATTAGAGATGGGACGGTCCCAACATTGTGGAAAATTGCGCAGGTTACCCCTTTATATAAGGACAATAATAAACTCCAAGTTCAGAACTATCGCCCTATCTCTGTGCTGCAAGTTTTGAGCAAAGTCATTGAAAGAGTTGTACATACACAGCTGAGTATACATCTAGATCAGCTAGGCTATCTGTGCAAACATCAGTATGGATTTAGGCGCGGCCACAGTACTCAACAAGCTGTCGCTCAATTAAATGACTGGGCCCAAGAGGCCATGGATAGCGGGAAAGTTACTGGCCTATTGTTTGTTGATATTTCAAAGGCATTTGATTCCCTAAACCATAAAGTTCTCCTGGGAAAGCTGGAATCTTTAGTGTTGTCGTCAAGATCACTGAGATGGTTTAGGTCATATCTTGCGGATAGGCAGCAAAGTGTGTTGATAAACGGCGAATTATCTGATTCCCGCCCCATAGCGTACGGTGTTCCACAAGGTAGCATTTTGGGCCCTTTGCTGTTTAATATATACATCAATAGCCTGTCAAATGCAGTGCAGAACACTCGGGTGATTCTGTATCCCGATGACGCTGTCCTCACATGTTCTGCGTCAACTTCCTTAGAACTTGAAGCGACTTTAGCACGTGATTTCAATTTGATATGCGATTGGTACACAGAAAACAAACTGACCATAAACGTGAATAAGACGAAACTCATGCTTGCTGGGAGTAAAGCCAAGCTGCCTTTTTTTGATGATGTCCAGTTACAACTGAATGGTACACAAGTTGAACTTGTGCAATCATGTAAATATCTTGGAGTAACATAAAGCCACATATCAGCAATTTGATAAAGAAGCTGGGTTTTCGCTTATCAGTATTTAATAGAATTTCTCATATGCTAGATGAAAAGAACTCGCATAATGTATTTCAACGGCTTAGTGTTACCCCATTTTGACTATGGTGACATTGTTTGGGGGGATCAACCTGGTCTGAAATCTGAAATGGATCGCTTGCAAGCCTTTCAGAATAGGTTTGCGAAAAGAATTTTTGGTAACAAAATGTCATCATCTGAAGCACTCACTTCCCTTAAATGGATTCCCCTGGCCGGGCGACGCTTTGGTCACCGCTGTCTTGTTGTTCAAAATGCTATCAAAGGAGACATTCCCGAGCACTTAGTGACTCTTAGGTCAACCTTAAGAGACTTACATGGACATAATACTAGAAACAGCTACTTGCCCAGAATCCCTAACCCAAGAACTGATTGGGGTAAAAGAACAACGTATTATTCGTGTATAAGCGATTGGACAGTTCTTCCCAGTGCCTTACGAAAGCCTATGCCATGTAAAATTTAGAATTAAGAAGTTTTTAAATGCGAAGTATTTCTAATGTTTGATATCTAGTTCCTTTTAGAATTTTATTCATTTGTATGTGTATTCTCTTACTTTTTAAATTTTTGAATAGTTAAGTGATTTTTAGTTTTTAACCTAGTTTATAATAGTGAGGACCTCCCTGAAAACCACATAATGTGATGGGAGCATCCTCTTTAAATATTTATTTCATTATTATATTATTAGAGCCTGTCAAGCCCTTTCATGCATGGCCACAATAATTTCCTCCTAACTCCCTCAATTCCCCACCAAGGGGTTGAAACAAAATAACTAGAACTAATAATTATAAGTGGAACATTATACACAAATACACAGTCCTTGTAAATTCAAGAAATAATTGGAGACCAAAAATTAGAAAAACAAGCAACAACAATCCATGCATCTGATGCAATGCTGGCACAACTGATGGGAATTACTCTGTCAAAAAAAATGTCAGCTCTTTAGGCGTTCCATAAATCGTTCCACATTACGGCCGTTGCATTTGGTTCTGTCCAAGGAAAGGTAGAAAGTAATTGAGTCCTTGACATTCTTTCATCTCCGGAAAAGTGCAATCCATATATCCCTTACGAGTTTCGTTTCGTATTAACCTTTTGTATTCTTTCAAGATTGTTTTGTTTTTCGGAAGGAAATGCCATTTAATTCCTGGTGAATTCCGCCAGGAATTTACACAATTTGGCGCACAGCAATTTTAGTTTTCCCATGATGTTTGCACTTCTTGCAGGTTAATCCTCCATTTAACCGTCCCCCAAAACAGCCCCAACATACTATGCGAGCCTTGATAGATAGAGAGATAGATAGATAGATAGATAGATAGATAGATAGTTTAATAACGTAAAACATCGCAGCCAATAAACACGGCTGAATTGCGTATTACAATAAATAATAATTGATAATTTAAAATACATACAATATGATAAAATACAATAAAAAGTTCATGTCCTAAAAATTGATACTAGAAGACGAAGACATTATGAAGGTGTTTTTAAAGCGATTGGTCTTCCACTTCGGGATGGCAAAGTGACTAGGTTGTCTTAGGTTATAGTTTCTTTAATACTTGGTAGTAGTCCATTAAGCTTGTGATCTTTGGTGTTTACAATAGAATGGAAGAAAGTTCTGCATGTTTCCCTGATATAAGTGTTAATGGAGGGTATATCGGCTTCTTCTAATGCCTCATCATAGTTTCTAATAGAAAGTGCTCTTTTTTGAACACGCTCTAGTTCACACTGTAGATATTGTGGCAAAGCAAAGTAGAATACTGGAGCGGCGTACGTTAATATTGATCTTACTTATTCATTACCAGGACTATTTTGAACTTCGGAACGGAGAATTGTACAGCTTCAGTAAAGCCTCTAGTTTGCTTCATTTCCTTTCTAGGTTTATTAACTTCGAATAACTCGGCTTTAATTCCACGTCTCATTGAATGCGCAAAAACCCTATCGAGCGAATGGGGTACCAGTGAGTAAGATAATGTACGTTTCATGACGTATAAGTGTGGGACTTGTTATGTGAAAGCTTTGAGAATAGAACAGTAATAAATAACCTTAAGACCAGTGATGCTGGATCAACACACCACGTTTTTGCCCAAATATTTATAACGAGGAAGAGCAATCGAGGCAAAGCGTAAAACAGTCAAAAATGACTCATGA
The DNA here is from genome assembly GCA_949710005.1 of Ricordea florida. Taxonomy (NCBI): domain Eukaryota; kingdom Metazoa; phylum Cnidaria; class Anthozoa; order Corallimorpharia; family Ricordeidae; genus Ricordea; species Ricordea florida. Next base: position 18,029,527 of record OX453274.1, on the reverse strand, counting down.
TTAATTATTCTTGTTGTACTTGACACCTTATTCTAAGATTGCTACATGCTTGGCTTGCTTTTAGTATATATTAACAAAGTTACATGAAAGGTTTCGAGCCACTGCAAGATTAATGGAAGGCGATTAACAGCTTGCCAAATGAATATGAAGCGAGTTCTTCCATAAAACGCAGACCATCAACATACAGATGTATAACACATGCACTTACAACAGGCCAATCATGTGCTATAGCCTTACCTTCATATCTTGTCTGAACTGTCTTACTTCCCGCCGGTCCCTCAAACACAAAATTTCTAGCAAACACTTTCACAGTGTATTGAGTATCCTTGTCCAGGCCTCCAGCGGAAAGACTTGTTGTACTGGGGTCTGTAATATTCTCATTCTTTATCTCAGTCCCTGTCCTCAGTATCACCACTCGGAATGCTGTGATAGGACTCCCTCCATTATCAGTTGGTTCACTCCAATTTACTGTCAGTGACGTGGCTTGAATGTCTGCATCTGATGACGTAATCACTGGTGCACCTGGTTTCTCTGTGGCACCCAAGAAAAATAAGGCATCGATTAGGATGGCGTTGAATAATTATTCAAGGAAATCTAATTCCAGCTCAAGTGTTCGATATGGAGTTCGAGAGATACAAAATTAAAACAAAGCGGGAGTCAACAGAAACTGAACTAAAATGGTTGGAGATTCTTAAAACCACGGAATGACAATGGATAGTTGTTGTTCAATATCGCCACGTTTCTTGCAAATTGCAAACAGTAATCCTCGTAACGTCACAGGGAGCACTAGGTTCGGACTTAGTTGTGGCGTTATCGGTGCGCCAGCAAGCCATCCTCCATCAAATGCTAGGCGCGTAGTCGTGGCATCTTTTGGTAGGTATTTTCTCGGAAATTTGAAAATATACGATTCTCTGGCTACGCCCACTCTACCTGAAAGTTGGTTGTCATTACAATATCACGGGAAGAGAAAACTTCTTGGAATGAAATAACTTTCTCATGGCCGTCCATGAATTCGCAAGCCTCTGAATTAAATCATTTCCAAGCAAGATAACTTTTTTCCCTTGTGTATATGACATTTCAAATTTTAAGTCAATTCTTTCGCATTGCACCGTTCACAAATTGAACACATTATTCACTCACGTTAGAATCGACTGAAATAAAATCGGTAAAATCCACTGTCGTCAGTCACATTCATATTGACAAAAAGCATGTCTTTTCAACACGCGAACAAAGCAAGTCATTCTATTCCTACTATTTGCCTGCACTCCTCAAGTATTTAACTCCTGCAGGCCTCAAGTTCACACTCAGCAGGGAGCAGATCTTTAACAAGATTTCTAGCCTATGCTAGAAAGACTGAATCGAGTTATAATTACTAGCAAACTGGATGGCTGTGACATCTCCGAACATCACCACAACGTTTATGAACAAAAGTACAAAAGAAAGCCAGAAAAATTCGTGTTAGCATTATGTTACTGTTAATTAGTGGCAGAATATTTACCGAGCTGCGAAGCCGCTAGATAAAAATTCCTAAAGCCACTATTCACCGAGACTGTAGAGAATAATTGTTTTAGGATATACCAATGAAAAAACCTCAATAGGGACCTTAAGTAAACGCGACGACGGCGCCGAGGATAACACAACCGATCAAAAAAATTAATTGTTAAAGCGTCATTCGTACGACAAAGGGACTTACCGGACTTTATTTACATGCAGTTTTACTGTGTCATTCCTTTACACTATTGTTTGGTCCTGCCTTGGTCAACGTTTCATCGTGGTAGTGTTTTTTTTTCTAGTAACACCTCTTCAGCAAAGCTGAAAAACGTGAATCAAGGGCAGCCGTAATTCTGTAGCTTGGACGTCATTTTGTTTTTTCCCATACAAAAACTCACTGGCACAAGGATTACCCAGAAACACCTGCTATATTCACCTCCTTGGCGGCGGATAGTGTTGAATATTCCGAGGTGGAGAGCCAATCAGATTGCTCAAAATTCCAAGGTTTCTGAGTTGGTATATACTAATCTTGGGATATGTACTCCTCTGTTTGAACAATACAACTTTGCGCTAATATTTAGGCAATAAACCACTTCCGGCGATTGGTATATCGGAGGATAGTGTCCGTGTCCGACACGTGAACAGCTGGCCCAGAAACGAAGCTTCGACGGCATATGTGAAATTTTGAGGACAATCTCTCAGCCAAGTGCATTATCCTCCCATACACCAGTAAGCCAGAAAAGGGTTTATTTATTTTATAACCATCCGCGATCGCGAGTTAATTCTTACTTTGAACATGTTGAGGAAAAAGAGAAACAAGTGATCTGACTGGGATTGCGACTGACGCAAACTGGTTAAAATTGTTTTATATAAACTGTGATTGGACCAGAGCTTGACGAGCTGTCATGTCAAACATACTCTCGCAACTCCCTTTACATGAAAATCTCGAAAACACGGCACTTTTGGTTTATTTTACCGACTGCATTGTTCGAAAACAAGTCAAGGCTAAACATTTATGGTCCAAACATTGACTTAACTTTAAGAAATACAAAACTTACTTATCTGCTGCACAGTGACAGTAACTGTATCAGCAGGAGAGAGGCCATTGTCAGCAATGTATTTGTAGTCACCAAAATCTCCATCTGCCGCCATGATCACATCCATTGTGTTTTCTTTAGCTCTGACTTTCTGTAGTTCATTTCCATCAGGTTTGAACCACGTGACATTTGGTGTAGAAACGCCATCTGATTCACACTTTAAATTCACTGTCTGACCAATCCATGACTTAGTAGCAAGAGGAGAAGATTTTATTACTGTGGCTGGGTCTGTTAAATCAATGTGACAAATTGATAAAAGATGTTATGACCAAATCAAGTTCAAAATGTTAAGATTACCAGACAAGGTGAAAATTCGGAGTTTCCAATGCCAGTCAACAATGTGGTAAAAGGTATGGGCTCTACTGAATAACGCGACGGACTACATTACTTATATCTGCCCAGGCCTGGTAACATGCAAAATATAGGTTAGTCAGTTAGATAAGTGTTTCACTCACTTTGCTGCACTCTAGCAAAATTGGGAAAGTTTGGAGTACAAATAGAGGAGACATCTATTTGGCCGACATGCATAATTTTTCAGGTAAATTTCTCAACCTGTACTTGGTAACTTGATAGACAAGTGCTTTATGGGATAGTTATATAGAATTGGACACAGGAGAATGGGCTGTCCATTCCGACATTCGATTTAAGACCCAAATAGAATAAATGGAGTAATTAAGTTTCTTTGTTGGGTTACTGATATAGGTCATTACACTATTTTCTTGCTCTCAATACTGCATATCCCTATATCTCTGGAATAAGAATTTCAGAACAAAAAATTTAGTGGATTAGGAAAGGTAAGTAAGACATTTTAAGGTCGAATAAAGATGATTAACATATTTCTTTTCATCAAAGACTATTAAATCAGGCACCATGCAGTCATTTTCAGTCCTTTACTAAGTATAGTAGAAATAACAGATAAATGGATACTTGAACTGGAAAAAGTGGGGAGGAAGAGAGAAAATAAAAGGCGATTTAGTCAAGCCATGGTGACACAGATTTAAGGCCACTATCAGCCTATCGTACACGAAAATCACATTTTATTTAATTACTCAGGCATGACATGTGCATCTTCTGTGTTGATGAAAAATGGAGCTTACGTTAACCAGTCCACACTTTAAGAACTGTGTTGGTGGATTTTTAATTTTAATAATATACAAAACCAATACATTAATGCTTTTCTTAGTACAGTACAACATATTTTCATCTCTGTAATCACGTCTGTTGAGTTAAAAGTGTAAAAACTACCAAATGATAAGTTGACTATTATAACTGGACCAGTTAAGGGTTTAGGGATCAGTTTTCGATTAAGTAACAAATATATCTGTATAAAAAAAAGAGAAGAGGAAAACAAATTAAGCAACTTTAATTTTTCAGGTTGTCATTTAATAACATAATCATATTTCATAAAACTTGCAGTTAAAACAAACTGTTGCACTGTCTATGCAGCTTCTGACTATTTCCACTCTCACCGTTATTGTGAAGTCATCGATAGGAACTTGTAACAAATTAGGCAAAAAATTAAAAGCTTAAGCTTGGGACAGACACGACTGAGATGACCATACATTTTTTGACTCCAGATTTGACCTCACTTACACTGCACTGTAATGTATGCTACAGCTGTTTGCGGCTGTCCAACTCCATTGTCTGCTTTACAGACGTATTTTTCACTGTCAGTTCTCTTACTCTGTGTGATGTTCACTGTTTTATCTGAAGCTGTCAATGGATTTTCATCTTTTGTCCACATGATAGTAGGTGCTGGGTAGCCAGACGCTTCACATGTGATAAGGACTGGATTTGTTTCATTTACTGTTTGGTTTCGGGGCAAGCGCACCAGCTGTGAAGGTACTATAATAGAAATATTGGAAGATGAAAAAGATCAACAACAACAACAACGACAACAAGACGTTCTTAAAAACATTAACATACGTTAACAAGTTACTGTAATGTAATCTGTTGTCTCATATTACAGGGCGCTTTTTCCAATATAAGTCGCTATTTTCACACCGAAGATTAAAATTAACTAAAGTTTGGACCGCCCCATGAGTGATATTTAATTTCTAAGATTCATTTTTAAATCTTGCATTGAGCACCAAAAAACAAACACAAAAAAATGCTTAATGAACTCACCATTGATATTAAGATCAACCGCGGCTTGTGCTCCATCGCCGACATCATTGCGTGGTATACAGTTATACCTGCCAAAATGCTGTGATCGTTGCACATTGTTAATAGCGGTATTGTCCATCAGATGGTTCAGTAACAGGTGTATTGCTGTTATTAAAGTAAATTCTGTACACTGACACGGCTGGGTTGGCACCAGTCACTCTACATGTGAAGGTCACTGAAACACCTTGTACAGCGGCGTTTCCCTTCACACTGGTTGTCAGTGTTGTACCTTCAGGTTTGTCTGTCGAGGACGGAGTTGTTGATATAGGAGCAAAATTGTCTCCCATTGAATCTTCATGGTCAATTTTGTTTTTGTGTCTAATAAAATCATTCATTCCAGGTGATTGGATGAAAGGCTACAAGGCAAGATCTCTCTTGAAGACAAATTATACACACAACATAGCATTACGAGCAAATCTACTGAACAATCATGTGGCAAATAAGAAAGAATACGTTTTGAAAGTCAGCTAAAGTCAGCAGTACATGCCTGTATGTTATGCATTAAAAAAACCCACTTTACGACTGAACAGTAATTTACATTTTTTGTCACACTGTTTCCTTTTAAAACTGAAGATACCTCAGCCGACTGTTAATCAAAATTTAGGCAAATGCAATTCAGCGTATTTTTTAGCAGCAACTGGAATCAATGCAGTGGAAATTTCCATTTGTTTGCAATTTAACCGTGTAATGTGGAAACATTTCAAACTTCTCCATCTATTAAAGCATAAAAGTACTATAACGAGAGTCCTTTACACCAGAGTATCTAACTTGCTCTAATTCTCACCAGGCAAACAGAAAGTCATGATACTGGTTCAAATTATTCCGCTACAGGTCCGCCAATTTTACACAGGACAATAAATCTCCTCAGACGATTGTCTTCCGTTTCAAGTTCAAGTTGGTTATTCTCAAATCTACCAGTATACTTCTCCCATTTTACCAGCGAAAGGGGTATGACTATGAGATCCACTTTACAACTTAATCACTCCTTTATTACGTTTTGTTCTGGTGCCGATGTTTGATTTATTTAACTGCTGATACTCCAATGATGCATTTTAGAGAAGATAAAAGTATTCCATACCTCCCTTAAAATTTAAATGCATAACCATCGCCACTTTAAATCAGTAAAATCTAATTATGTTGCTTAACTTACAGTGAACCACGAGTTCGATTTGTTCCTCTTGGCTTCCAGCAGAGTTGTTAGCTTTACATGTATACTGTCCGTTATCTGTCCTGTGGATACTGTTAAACGTAAGTACAGTGGTGTTCTTGCCTGTACTTTCCTCTTGTCCATTCCTGATCCAGGTTACATCCGGGTTTGGTGTTCCTGTTGCTAGGCAATTAATGCTTACTTGGGTGATCCTTCGTTGTAACTGGCAGCTACTGACACTGGACTGATCACGGGTAGGCTCGATTTCCAGCCGCTTTTTCGGGAAAATGAGCCCGCGGTCATCCCCCCGAAAGCACGGCTGGACGCGTGAGGTTTCCTTTGTTTGCCTTAGCCAATCAGAATTCCGCCTGCAGATTTTTGTCAGGCTGCATAAATTTGTCAGTTTGCATAAATTATGTTGTCAGAGAAAGTTTTTCAAAATGGCGGATGATGTGGAGTTGATGAATGTGGCATGCGAACGAATTTTAGAGACGTTTCAGATCGAAAGTTTGAAAGATTTGCAGCGGAAAGCTATAGAGAAACTAGTTAGCGGCCAGGATGTGTTCGTTATTCAGCCAACGGGGTCAGGAAAGTCGCTGATTTTTCAGTCCGCCCCGATTGTCTTCGACACAGTGAGGCCTTTGGCGAATGCCAAATCAATCGTTATTGTGATTTCTCCTCTGGTCTCACTTATGGAAGATCAAGTCCGTTTTCTAAAATCTGTGGAAATTGCAGCGGAGTTCATTGGAGAAGAACAAACGAGTGAGGAGGCCAGGCAACGTGTTGAACGTGGAGAATGCCAAATCGTGTATGGCTCACCTGAGGCATTTCTTCAAACAAAACGTTGGCGGGCCATGCTTAGCAGTGACGCTTACAAAAAGCGACTGCGTTTGATTGCAGTTGATGAAGCTCATGTCATTTCCCATTGGTAAGCCGAGCCAGATAAGAAACACATTTCTTATATAATTTAGAGATTAGTATAGTATTTTCTTTATGTATGTGTGTGTTAAACTTCGTGACGTGTAATTTTTTAACATTTTTAGGTTTAAAAGGTAACTAGAAATACGACTCCCGCAAAAATCTCGCGAAGCTAGTTTTTGAAGAAGTCACAATGCTTTTATATTTTATTGTATTGGTGCAAATTACATGATCAGTATACCGGTCAACACAGTGCTTAAAAATTGAACTTCATTTAGCTCTTTCACTGCCACTGAGATTGCACCAGAGGGAATAGAAGTAAAATTATTTATTATCTTGACAGGGAATACAGAGTCGATGAAGTATCACAATAATATTCACTTAACACAAATTGAAAATGATTGTAAATCTTTTGCAGGGGAAATCTTGAAGAGTTGATATGAATGCTTGTGTTTACCACGGTGTAAAAACCTGTGTTTTTTTTTTTAGTTTTATTTTCTTAGTCTGAGTCTACTGCTTTGTCTTCTTTGTTGTACATCCCTTTTAAACACAATATTTTCTTACACCGAGGATGAGTTGAATGCTCCAATTATTTTTTGTTTATGTTTTTTGCTTATAATTGCATGAGATTCATTGTAAGAAGAATCTTCTGATTAGATATATTGTCTACTGCAGTCATTATTTCATTCCTAGGTAACCACAATTGAGAGCATTATAAATAGTGCATGTTTCAATTTATGTACTCTCTTCAGTTGCAGTAGTACCCCCAGTGATGCCATATCAACAGAAGTGTGAGATACAATGTCATTACGTAAAATAAAAATTGGGGGTAAAACAATTGGATTCTAAAGTTTAAATAAAGGTTTAGTAATCGTGAGTGCCGACTGTATAGTATGTGGTCGTGCTATTTTTAGGTCATCTCATAAAATCAATACATGTAAGAAAGAGTTATTGAAATCTTAATATGTTGATAATTATTGCTGCACTACATAGTCCTGTAAAAAAATAATGTGAAATCAACATCAATCAGTCAAAACTGTATACCACATGAAAGTTTAATTGTGCTGTTACAGAAACAGGCAAAATATCCATAACCAAACAGAGAATACTATATTATTTTGAATATATGAAATTTTCTATTATAAAAACTGCAGAAGAAAGATTTAATATATGCATGGTATTTCATCAAAAAAGTCATGGCAGGCAAAGGTATTGAACTTGTAACCAATGACATATAGTAACGAGAAGCACTATCATTATATTATTATCATTATTATTATCATTACTATTATTATTACTGGTATTTAACATAATATATTTTTATGGGGTGGGATGCATGTCCTAATCTTGGTAAAGGTATTGTTACTCTACTGCTACAAGCAATACAAAAATCTTCTTAATAGACTTTCCATCAGAGGTGGTAGTAATCAAAGCAGCACCAAAGAATACCATTTCTTCTTTAAGGCTTAGAATCTAGTGCAGTCATTTGTCTATAACGTTTGTGTGGAAAATCATTGAAAGCATAGGGCATTTAGGACACTTGAAACACTTGTTACTACATACAGCACACTTGCAATGAATATATGAGAAAGATCATAAACATTTTGGCATTACAAAATTTAGTTTCTTTATAAAGTTTTTCCAGTGTAAAAGTAAAAAATGAAGTAAACAGCAGAAAAAAACAAGGGTAATATGTTGTCTAACTTTGCAATTTAAGGCTTGAATTAACATTTCATTTGTGGGAAAAGGGCAACGGTTCTAGATAGCAATATTATCAGGGGGGGGTCATTGAACTCTGAGGTAAAACTGACCCATTTTGAAAAGGCTATGAAACTTGTTGTCTGTACACAATATTATTGAAACCGCAGTTCAAATATATGGTCTTTCATTTATTCATTTGCATCATTGAAACGTTTCAATCAGAGAATACATACATATATATATATATAGAGAGAGCAAAGAGAAATACTACTCAGAAGTCAATAATAACATTTGCTTTATTTTCAAATGATCGCATTGATCACTGATAATATTGCAGAACCAGTACTTTATAGTGACACTGGGTATATGTTCTGTTGAAAATGCTAAACATAACTGCTAGATCAAGAAAATTTACAATTTTTTCACTGTTGCAATGATATCAGATCACATCGTTATAAATAATTGCTATATTAAACAACTGCAACTCTCTGTGTTGAGAATTTCTTCAAAATGGAAACGCTATCGTTTTATTATGAAAAATACCTACTTACATTCTCTTGTAATCTGTTGGTCGTCTTCCGATTCCGTTTTTAGACTAATAGAATTATTTCCCAGAGACATCTACAATCGTTGAAGTCGTTCCTACTCGGTTTCCCTTCTAAGTCGTTTTGGGGGCTAAATGTAGTACGCCAATATATTTCGTTATGTAATCGTTCACTCCTGTCCCGTATTTCTATCAATAACACATTTAAATTCAAAACTAACTTGGTTGAATTCCTGATCCTTTTCCCTGCTGTTTCGTTTGCCTTTTTCTGGAGCGAACAGTTGTTGTCTTTGCTGCGAATCATGTCTGTCGTTATTCTCCCTGCTGTCGTTTCCTGCTATGAGTCGTGCTTTCCTTGTGTTGATTTTCACGGTATTCGAATTTAGAAACGATTCTTTCAATAATTTTTACTTGGCGACGATCTCGTGCTAATCTTTCTTGAATATCTCGGAGATCATCTTGCTGGGCTGTACTTCCAGGACGAGTGAAATCGGTTTCCACAAAATTTACATTACTTTCAAAAAGGCATCAGCGAACTCCCAATGGCGGAAATTCAGCAGTTCGGGCGCTACATTGCCAGGTAACCTGGCCTGCGAACGGACACCTTTAAAATATATATATATATATATATATATATATATATATAAATATACATATATATATATATACATATATAAAAACTCTCGGCTCGATTTACTCGGGCTTGCGAGCCACGTGGTCTGACCGAACGCGACACGATTAGTAACCTCGCTACGCTCGGCCTTCGGCCTCGCTTCGCGAGGAATAAATGGTTAACTTATGTGTAGGTTGAAACATTGGTAAGATTTCCGCACAGGTCCCTACTTCATTATGCATGCTGTAGATATACTATTTCGTTCCTCAAAAATATGTAAAGTTTGCACATACAATGCCCAAGACAATACAGCTACAGCATGCATAATGAAGTAGGGACCTGTGCGGAAATCATTCCGAAACATTTTTCACATTACAGATGTATAAATTAACAATGAGGAAGGATGAAATACGTGCTTAGTATGACCACGGGCTCATTTTCCCGAAAAAGCGGCTGGAAGTCGAGCCTATATTTGTGGTTTCCTAAACCTTTAATTTTCGTCGAAAAAAAAAAACACACCTAAGTATATAGGTGTGAAAATCAGCCTACAGTGTAGAAGGCTAGTCAAATACATGTAAAGCTTTTCAATATTTACAGTATTTGCCCCAGCAACTTTTATCTTAAGTTGTGGATACTACTACAGAAGGTTAAAATGAAACATTTCAATTAAGAATCATTGAAGGAACCTCTTGATATTTTCCATTATTTTTTTCCTTTGATGTTGAGTTCTAACTTGGTTTACTGCTTATTTTATGGTAGGGGATATGCAGCAAAGAAAGGAGAAAAAGCATTCCGAAAGTGGTTTGGTCGGATAAACGAGATTCGTTCCCTTGTAGGGGAAGTGCCACTGGTTGCCTTGACTGCAACAGCCACAAAGTCAACCAGACTTCAGATTATGGAATCACTGGAAATGAAGAATCCAGCATTGTTCATTGACAGTCCAAATAGACATAATATAAGTTATGCTGTGAAAGTTGCTACCCCTGATCCTGCAAGCACCTTTCAATGCATGGTTAAGCACTTAAAGGAACAGAAACAAAATTATGAACGGACAATTATATACTGTCAGACCATCAAGGCCACCTATTTTCTATATGGTTTCTTTGAGTCCGAACTTGGAAATGACATGTATTTGGATGGTAGACAGGACCCCAGGAAGAGGACTGTGGAAATGTTCCACTGCACAGCAGAATTGATGAATTAAATCGGGAACACATTCTACAATCAATGGCAGCACCGGATGGCTCAGTCCGTGTATTAGTGGCTACCATTGCCTACGGAATGGGCATTGACTGCAAGGACGTGAAGGTTGTTCTTCACTATGGTCCATCCTACAACTTAGAATCTTACTTACAGGAGAGTGGACGAGCTGGAAGAACAAGCACTGATATGTGCAAGTCAGTCATGCTGTATTCGAGCCTCATGATGAAATACTGTTCCGAAGACATCAAACTCTATGCACAAGAATCAAACACATGCAGGAGAAAAATGCTCCTTGTCAATTTTGATGTTGACTTGTCAAAATTACCTACGGTTGAATGCCTACATATGTGCTGTGATATTTGTCAAAAACATTGCAAATGTCAAGGGGGCTGTTGTAATTTTGTTTTCTTCGAGACGTCAACCACACAGGTCCGTGAGCCTTCTGAAGAACATTCTCTTTCCAGAAAAGCAAATGATGGTCAAAGAGAAAGTATTCATCAAAAATTAAACTACTTGAAAATGGCCCTCAACAAACAGTACCTTCACATGGCAAAGAACACAAACAACCCAGTGTTTACACCTGCAAAGTTGTATTGCCCACTTGGAGAAACACAAATTGAACAGTCAATGAAGAACTGTGAGAAGATTTACACTGTTATTGACATTTTTAAATTTGTTGATATTTGGCATTTAAGTGTTGCCAAAGAAATTTTATTTGCATTCAATCAAGTATTTTGTGATGTTGATATCCCTGAATTCACTGAAGACCCCGACGAGGAGGAAACACTGGATTGCTTTGATGAGGACGTTTTTGAATTTGACATTGAAAACTCAGTCTTGGCTGGCATTCCAGGGGAGATGTTTAGCATTGCTGAGGACAGTTTCCTGCCTGGTGAAGATTCCAGCTCTGATGTTGAGTAAGGGACTCATTAATTGATGCAGCTGTATACAGGGATGTAGCTAAGAAAGGCCATTAAGTAAATGTAGCTAAGCCAGGCCATTATAAAGCCTAGCTGGCTTTCTTGGACTTACATTCTGGAAATTACCCCAGTTTCTGTTTTCTAGTGAAATTAGCGGCTGTTTTAGTCGGTGAAATTAGCCGCTGGCTCTTAGCTACATCCCTGTAGACTGTTGTTTATATACCGATATTGTATATTCTTACGATTTTTTGCATTTGCATTTCCTTCAAACAAGCTAAAATTTTATTATCTACTTCATCAGTCAATTAAAAATTTGACACAAAACAAGTACAAATATCACTGTAATATTGAGTCTACAGTTATTACAGTAGTTGCCATTAAAACTCAAGTGCACATGCTTCAAATTCAAGGTTCTATTTTTCTTGCCTATTTTATGTCCTTTTTGTCTTTTATAAGAGAGATGACAAATCTTGTTTGTTCTAACAAGAGATTAATTTTATTATCCAGCTTTTATAAGACCAAAACAATCTAGAAAAGAAGTTGTGCTTATATTATTTCTTTGATGATGAGATACAAAATGAGCAACTATACAGTAGTTTCACAATATTCATAATCACTTTATGCATTTGTCATACTCAGCTGACTGATCCTGGAGGATAACATTAATACATAAATATCTTTACATAAGTTATCAGAAACCTTATGGCAGGGTAACCAGGTATATGCGATCAGGGATCACAGCCTCGGGATCGGGATCGGGATCATGGACCCGGGATCCTGGGTCACAAGTCAAAACATGTCATGGGATCCGGATCGGCCAATAAAATGGGATCAGAATGGAATCAGGGATCAAATGTTGCCACATTTTGGGGATCAGGAATCAAAATTTAGAGCTAAAATTTGGGATCAGCGATGTAAAAATGTACCTGGTTACGACCCTGTTATGAAGTTTCTGTCAATACTCAGCTGTTACAAATTTTAATTTTTTGATCAAACTAGTCATCTCAATCAGTTCTTTCTCACAAATTGCGAGCAATGTAAGATCTTTTAATTCAAGCATTTAATTCCTCGCGAAGCGAGGCCGAAGGCCGAGCGTAGCGAGGTTACTAATCGTGTCGGTTCCGGTCAGACCACGTGGCTCGCAAGCCCGAGTAAATCGAGCCGAGAGTTTTTATATATGTATATATATATATTTATATATATGTTTATATATATCTATATTTTAAAGGTGTCCGTTCGCAGGCCAGGTTACCTGGCAATAGTAACGCACTTGAGAACGCTGAATTTCCGCCATTATTCGGTGATGCCTTTTTGAAAGTAATGTAAATTTTGTGGAAACCGATTTCACTCGTCCTGGAAGTACATCCCAGCAAGGTGATCTCCAAGATATTCAAGAAATATTAGCACGAGATCGTCGCCGAGTAAGTTCGAATACCGTGAAAATCAACACGAGGAAAGCACGACTCAAAGCAGGGATAGAGAAACGACAGCAGGGAGAATAACAACAGAAATCGCAGCCAAGACAACAACTGCTCGCTCCAGAAAAAGGCAAACGAAACAGCAGGGAAAAGGACCAGGAATTCAATCAAGTTAGTTTTGAATTTGAATGTGTTATTGATAGAAATACAGGACATGAGTGAACGATTACATAACGAAATATATTGGTGTACTACATTTAGCAAAACGACTTAGAAGGGACACCGAGTAAGAACGACATCAACGATTGGAGATGTCTTTGGAAAATAATTCTATTAGTCTATAAACGGAATCGGAAGACGACCAACAGATTACAAGAGAATGTAAATAGGTATTTTTCATAATAAAACGATAGCGTCTCCATTTTGAAGTAATTCCCAACACAGAGAGTTGCAGTTGTTATAGCAATGATTTATAACGATGTGATCTGATATCATTGCAACAGTGAAAATATTGTAAATTTTCTTGATCTAGCAGTTATGTTAAACACTTTCAACAGAATATATACCCTGTGTCACTATAAAGTACTGGTTCTGCAATATTATCAGTGATCAATGCGATCATTTCAAAATAAAGCAAATGTGATTACTGAATTCTGAGTAGTATTTCTCTTTGCTATATATATATATATATATATATATATATATGTATGTATTCTGTGATTGAAAGGTTTCAATAATATTGCATAGAGACAACAAGTTTCATAGCCTTTTCACAATGGGTCAGTTTTATCTTAGAGTTCAATGACCCCCCCCCCCTGATAATATTGCTATCTAGAACCCCTGCCCTTTTTCCACAAATGAAATGTTAATTCAAGCCTTAATTTGCAAAGTTAGACATAACATATTAACTTTGTTACTTTGTGCTGTTTACCTTATTTTTATGATGTCAAATAGCAATATTTCATAACAGCCACAACATGCAATTAACCTTTTACATTGAAAAAACTTTATAAAGAAGAAAATAAATTTTGTAATGCCAAAATGTTTATGATCTTTCTCATATATTAATTGCAAGTGTGCTGTATGTAGTAACAAGTGTTTCAAGTTTCCTAAATGCCCTATGCTTTCAATAATGATTCTCCTCACAAACTTTATAGACAAATGACTGCACTAGATTCTAAGCCTTTAAGAAGAAATGTTATTGTTTGGACCTGTTTTGATTACTACCACCTCTGATGGAAAACCTATTAAGAAGATTTTTGTATTGCTTGTAGTAGTAGAGTAACAATGCCTTTACCAAGATTAGGACATGCATCCCACCCCATAAAAATATATTATGTTTAACATAAAAAATATAATAATAATCATATCAATACCACTAATAATAATAGTAATGATAATAATAATGCTAATAATATAATGAAAGTTCTTCTCGTTACTATATGTCATTGGTTACAGTTCAATACCTCTGGCTGCCATGACTTTTTCGATGAAATACCATCCTTATATTAAATCTTTCTTGTGCAGTTTTTATAATAGAAATTATTCAAAATAATATAATCTTCTCTTGTTGGGTATGGATATTTTGCCTGTTTATGTAACAGCACAATTAAACTTTCATGTGGTATATACTTTTCACTGATTGATGTTGATTTCACATTATTTTTTACAGGAGTAGGTAGGCAGCAATCTTTTTGAACATATTAAGATTTTAATAACTCTTTCCTACATGTATTGTTTTTATGATATGACCTAAAAATAGCACAACCACATACTATACAGTCGGCACTCACTATTGCCAAACCTTTTTTCAAAGTATTTGTAGAATCCAATTGTTTTACCCCCAATTTGTTGATATGGCATCTCTTTTGAGGGAAGAGGAATTTTTCTATCTACCACTGGGGGTACCATTGCAACTGAAAAGAGTACACAAATTAAAACATGCACTATTCATAATGCTATCAATTGTGCCCGGGAATGAAATAATGACTGCAGTAGACAATAAAATATCTAATCAGAAGATTCTTCTTACAATGAATCTCATGCAATTATAACCAAAAAACATAAACAAAAAATAATTGGAGCATTCAACATCATCCTCAGTGTAAGAACATATTGTGTTTAAAAGTGATGTACAACAAAGAAGACAAAGCAGTAGAGACTATGAAAATAAAACTAAAGAAAAAAACACAGGTTTTTACACCGTGGTAAACACAAGCATTCATATCAACTCTTCAAGATTTCACCTGCAAAAGATTTAGAATCATTTTCAATTTGTGTTAAGTGAATATTATTGTGATACTTCATCGACTCTGTATTCCCTGTCAAGATAATAAATAATTTTACTTCTATTCCCTCTGGTGCAATCTCAGTGGCAGTGAAAGAGCTAAATGAAGGTCAATTTTTTAAGCACTGTGTTGAGCGGTATACTGATCATGTAATTTGCACCAGGTGTCACTAATTGTGTACCAAACACAGCATAAGAAATAAAATAATGGGGATTACGCTGATATAAAAATAAAATACAAAATATAAAAAAAATAAAGAATAAAATATAAAAGCATTGTGACTTCTTCAAAAACTAGCTTCGCGAGGTTTTTGCGGGAGTCGTATTACTAGTTTTTATAGTACACGTCTGATCATTTCCTACATCCTAAATTACACAAGAAAATGTTCTTGTACAAGTGTAAATATTACAATTTAATACTGTCACTTTACTTGTAAATGCCATGCTGTGATTGTGTTGTTCCAGAACAAATCTCTACCCAGACCCATGCAAGGAAGGTTTTTCGGTTTGAATCCGCTGGATAAATCACTATGCGGTGGATAGTGAAGTAGGTTTGGGATGACAGTTATCCACTGGATAGCAATTTATCCGGTGGATAGCATTATCCACCCTTTGAACAACTGGCCCAGGTCTTTAACATCTTCTGGAAATTTTTAGGTGTTTTGGCCTAATAATCTTAAATTTTAACATCTTGGTTTTGGAGCTGGGGGAGGGTGGAAAAATGGTAGCTTGCCTATGATGATCCGTATTTCAAATAAGAAGTGTTAACGAGGCCTTTTGTCAAGTCTTATTTTTCTCTTGTGCTCATTTATCCAAGAGAATAGGCCTTTTGGGTCAAGCAACTGAAGGTAGTCCCTTGGACAGTTCGGAAATGATGACATTGGTTCCCTGTCTGGCTGTTTATCAAACACATTTTGTTCTTGAAGTGTTTGAATCACTTTCTTCAAATCCTGCTTGACAGATTTCTTTGTGTGTTCTCCAGATGTCTTCTTTGCCTTCATCTCCAGGTCTAGATGTTCTAGAAAGGCTTTAATGATGAAGAATGCCCTGCAAATTCTCCGCACGCTGGCCTCATTGACATTTGCTCCCAAACCCCTTATCATGTCCTTAAGTAAATGGTTGTCATGTTCTAATGCTAGATTCATTGCAACATTGCATCCTGGACTGCCTTGATTGTTCGCAGTTCGGTTCCATTTCATTCTTTCAGCTTCTCTTGGGCTGAGCAAAGCAGACAATTGAAAAAGGTGATACAAGGCTTCTAGAGCATACTTTGTGCTCCCAGTGTCATCCTGCTTAAAATGTAATAGAAACATCGTAACACATGTAATGATTCTATCACCATCACCCTCTTTAACAGCATCCATAAAGTTCCTTAACAGCAAAGCCATATTCATAAACCCACAATGGTAGTCGAAAATGTCATCTTTAGGTTCCGGGTTCTGGTCTGTTGGATCTGGTACTGTGTTGATAAGGGCTGGCTCTTGAGGGATGACAGGTGGAGGGTCATGAGATAGCTCATGCCTCATCCTATGAACCCCATCGTGCTTGAATGAGTGATTACACCCTGGGAATCTACAGGGATACCTGCCATTTGGGAGCACAGGTTGACTGCTTTGGGCTGTCTCCCACTCCTGAAGTGACTGAACGTTTGAGAAGTGACTTTCATAGAGCGTGCCATCAACAACGTAGCTTTCAATGAATCCTCTAATAACTCTATGGAAATAACGTTGACGCACCACCCTGAGGCCTGTTGCCAATTCTGGACTAAAGCTGTTCTTAGTGGGCTGGTCGTCTATTGTTTCCATTCCGAAAACCTTGAGTGCAGCAGCAATGATGCTGGCATCCAGAATCAAATTCACAAATCGCTTGCAGGGAGCAGGATTGTGCTGAGCATCAGTGACTACATCACGCCAGTTCACAAGGTTTCTCAAAGCGAAGAGGGATGTCTGGTTGGTCGCTGAGGAGCCACTGTAATACCTGGCAAAAATTAACTGAATAAAAGAAAGGTGAAAATGTACAAAATGTATTTTTACCAACGATAAAAATATTGCAGTATCTTACAAGTCATTCCCTTTTATACTGCATTGTGCAATTAGAGTGCGCAAAAAACAAAAATGCAGCTTTTTTTCTATTTAGTTTTATTCCTGTTGAAAACAATTCTGAGACATCCTCAAGTTTTGAGTAGATCATCAATCAATTATATAATGGTCATATATTTATATATATTGAATTTATTTCCCTTGCTAAGGATATGCAAGGGGTATAATGAATAGCACACTAGTCTTTGGATAGAACAGTCTAGGTTCTAACACTGGCCAGGATCATTGTGTTGAGGTCTAGTTAAGTGCCTCTCTCCACCAAATGTATACAAAAGCACTGGCAATTTCAGTTTTAAAATGGAAATTCTTCGATGAGTATATACAGAATATGCAATTAAAATACTTACACCTAGGAACTTGTTTTCATGATGCCAATCAGCAAGTTGATAGAACAAGCCCTCTAGCCTTCGTGTTTTGGTAAATGCATTTCGGACAGAAAACTGTGCTTCCAACCCTCTCTCTAGTGCTTTCTGGTCGCCAACAACAGGAATGCGATCAAACACCTCATTTCCTTCAGCATCATTTACAACAGGTACCAAACCATGTAGCTCTCGTACAATATCTATCATGTCCTCTCCCAAATTTTCATCTTTAAAAATGACACCAAGGTTGACCTTAAAACAAACAAGCAGACAGTCAAACATTTATACCTAAAAGATGGCATATGCATAATATTGTTCAGTGTTTAAGAAATATTAATAACTTGGAAATCTGTGTATATGTTGTAGTTCAATTTTTTCCTTGGTCCAAATTTTATTTTCCTTTGTTTTTACGTATGGTAATGTATGATAATGAGTTTGAAACAAAAGAAAATAAAATTTGGACCAAGGAAAAAATTGAACTACAACATATACATCAATCAAGTATAACTCATTTTCCCTGATAGGGCTTGATGAAGAAAATGAAATTCTAAAAATAAATTACATAGTACCTTTTTAGAGCTGATTAATTAAGTAATCAGTGAATCCAAATTCAAATACTTTCAATTTAAATAAAAAGGGATCATAGAAAAACTGACAAGAACTTACTGTTTCAGTTTTATTGCTCATCACATCTGAGTATTTGTGCTTTATGTGCAGGGGGACCACATCTTTGAATACTTCAAAGGCAGCGAAATTCTCCACCAAAACCCTACCAACCAGGACAGTAAAATCAGATAGCAAGGAATTCTGGTCTGCCAAACTGGGGAGGAAGGTGCTGTTTGGCACTTCTTGAAGGTCTGCTATGGGGGCATCATCGGGCAAGTCGACAGGGTTTACTCGATCCAAATATGCGTTATGATTACACCAGTGAAAATCCTTGTTTTGATTGTCAGAAGTCACATCTGAGGCCAACAATTTAAGGTCCACGTTATCCAGCGTAATGCCAAAGCTACTTGGGCGCTTTTCATCATGGTCCTTTTTTTGTTTTTGCTTGTCAGACAAAGATGCCTCCAGTACCATTAATGGATCATCAACATCCTCTCCTGTCGCAGACAGTTGAACAAGCTCCTCTTTCGTTGCCTCCAATTCTCTAATTTCATGTGTCATTTGACAGGACTCCTCAAGATGTTTGGTTTTGCTATCTATCCAGTTTTGTAGTGGGAGGTCATAATCTACACCAAGAAGGTCCAGGGCCTTGTTTATACTTTTGGGTGGCATGGTGATCCTAAGCTTGTTTAGCCTAACAATGGCCTAAAAAAATACAGAACAAAGGAACATTTAAATAAAATTTGAAAAGCCCAGAGAATATATTCATTTATATACGGACACTCGTTAATACATGTATCCGTGAGTTTTTTTCTGAGACCCCGCTTAAAATGGACACCGTGTTAATACGGACAATTTAGTCTGTCCCGTTTGTGTCTGTATTAATGGTTTCCACTGTCTACAAACCTATCTTGCATTTATTTTTTGACAAGACTGACCCAAACAAACAGCTAACAGCCTCCCTAGGTCAAATGAAAGAATTTCTTTACTCTGCCATTATGCTACCTTATTTTTAATTTTTGAATTCTGTAGCTACTGAATGCAAAAAAAAAAAAAACAGCAGACACACGATTTTCAGTCAGTTTTTCTGAATGTGTCCCAACATTATTCCAGTTTAATGTTCCCTGTAATGCAACTCCTTTCAGTCTAGAATTTTGGTCTAAGCATGATTCGAAAAGATGTGAAAAGAAACAAAACATTTTGAATCTATAGTTCATAAAAGGAGGGTTATCTATTATCAATTGTAATAAAATGTACAATTGAAACATATCATTATGATAGATATTATAAATTTAAGTGTGGCTGTGACCTTTCTTTTATGGAATGCTGTTTTTCGAAAAAATTGGGACTGTTCTCAATACAATACTTTTCAATCAGTTTACATTTAAATTAATTGTACATAAAAAATTAAAGAACAAGAAATTAAAAAAGGCTTACCCTTTTGGAAGTTCTTCCAACTTTAAGAATCATGCTTATGACATAGGGGACCAAGCTCATGCCTTTGTCTCGGTTTTTGAGTAAGATCACCGCTGCCGTGCAAACACCAGGGTATCTGTTAGGATCGTTGGTTTGGGAAATTGATTCTGGATCGGCGGAAGCCAACAGCAAACGATGGAAAAGTGGCGCCCTATCATTTAATTCGTGCCCTACTGCATTCAACGAGAAATTCAAAATATTGTCCTTTGTAGCAGTCCGTTAGAGGGAAGGGTTGTTTTTTGCACAAAGTTTTTTACATTCTTTGGCGACATCGGAACAAATTCGGTCCTCGATAGCTTCTTTCAGTCCTGGGCAATCCATCGCCGCATCGGCGATTGCTTTGAAATTGCTCCCCCGCGCCAAAGCTTTTCCAAGCCGATGGAGATCCTTCGGCAATTCGCCGATTTTCCTCCCGGACTCGTAGGTCACAATTGCCTGAAAAATTCAAGAAAATTTTAGCATCGACACTTTATTGGAATAAAAGGTCGCAAAAGGTAATACAAAATAATCTGCATGTATTCGACTGTGTGTTACAAGTCGTAAAAAATTTAATTTGATTACCTGTACTGTACAAATATTTCCCTCGCAGTGGTCATCGGAAATGAAATTTCCAGTTACATGCAAAACTTGAAGGGGAATTGGCTGTACTATTGGTGAAGGAGCAGGAACAACAGCCTCCGGATTTGGTTTTGGCAATATTTCTAGAAATGATAGACTTTTTGCAGCCTTTACTCTCCCTTCATCTGCTGTGTGGCGAAGAGCTTTCGCCGGCGCGGAAACACTTGGTGAAATTGCCGAGTCGGAAGGCACTCCGCGCTTCGTTCTTGTGTTCGTTGTAAACATCTCCTTCAAGGAAAGGTGAAGGGTTTTTGCATCCTCTTGGAGCTTTTCTAAACGTTTAACTTGTCGATAGCAGCGATCATTACAAATGTAACCGTCCACGCTAATACTGGAAAGGGGAATATCCAATATGGAGCAAATCCTTTCTTGCAAATCGGACACCTTTCCATTTAACTTGGTTTGGTTCCTGGAATCTTTTTCCTCGTTGCCACACAACACACATCCAGCAATTGAACTAATTTTGGTTGGCGTACTTGTTAAAGCATTGAAGCCATCCATTCGAAGATCGAATGAGAATCGCTAGCGAGAACGTAACTGACACAGTTCGGAAAAACTCAGACAGAAACGCGTGTACATTTGGCGCGAAATATTCACAGCGATTTGGACTCTAATTTCACTTCCGGTGACATACGAGAACGCAATTATTATTTTTAAATTAC
This sequence comes from Ricordea florida, assembly GCA_949710005.1. NCBI lineage: Eukaryota > Metazoa > Cnidaria > Anthozoa > Corallimorpharia > Ricordeidae > Ricordea > Ricordea florida. The sequence goes on along the minus strand of OX453274.1, from coordinate 18,008,199 downwards.
GTCACAGACATGAACGACCGCTCACGCGTCCAGCCGTTCTCTCGGGGAGGAAAGACCGAACACGAGAGGACGGCGGAAATCGAGCCTAGATCACGGGGGGATCTAGAAATAGATGCACACAGGGCAATGTTCGTAGGTTCACAATGCTTACTCTGTCATCACTGAGGTAGCCAGAGCTAACAACAGTTAACCCCTTTCATAGTTTTTAAAAACAATCTGAGATTTGAAGATTGAAATTCGGACTTATTGGGGCATTTTGCGCATTTTCAGGAGACAAAGGGGGGTTCGGTCATCATTGTAATTTCAATTTAATCTGCTTTTGAGACTCAAACAGCGTAAATTTGACAACTAATATTGTCCCCTATTAAGCGGAACCAAAACATAAATAACAAATTTCAACGGTTGACACACTGGATTTTGCCTTCCGCTGGGAGGCATAATCCTTCAAAAACAAGGGTGGATACGAATTTAACAGGCTGTAGTTGTTCCAACCACGAAAGATGTTATATCACCAAACAAATCTGTACCCGATTCTTGGTGCTGACTAAGGGGATTGTGGCCTTTCGAAGGTGACAATGTGAAGGAATGACGTAACATTGGAACAAGGGACTTTAAGGTTGCTGTGCTGAAGATGGAGTTGCTCTTCGTTTTTTGTAGTACTGCCTCCAGCAGTGTGAACGGGTATCAATACAAGTGGATCACATTATCATAGTGGAGGGATGCTAGTGATCCAAAGCAAGTATAAATTCACCATACACGAATTTCAGTCTCCAAATGTTTTGGCAACAGTTATCGGTGGGCTAAAATTGAATAGGTAACAGAAAGAATGTCTTCAAACCCACCTCTTACCACCAGATGTAAATTGTCACGAATTGTTGTTTGCAGAATGCTGGGTTCAACCTGGCAAACATAGAACTTTGCATCCGCCTTTTTGATTGAAGTGAGTGTAAAGACAACATGACCAGGAGCTGTTTTTCCATCCCAGGATCCACTGACACGCCCAACATACTGCGCAGGGGGTGTTATGGGTAATGGTCCACTGCTGGGTAAACTGACCAGAACGTCTTTTATGGCATCACTGCCTGTTTTTTTGGTTCCCCATTTAATTATTCGAGCAAAACCAGTAAAAGTCCAAAAGAAGTTAACAGCGGATCCTACCATCCCTAGAACGTCTGCTCCACCATACGTTGAATTAAAGACTACTTGGCTTGCTGCAATGAAACAGCATTAAAAAGAAATCACACTTAGTTATGCAGAATAAGATAACAACCTAATTTGACCCCAACATGCCAATGGATAAGTGAACCAAAGTAATTTAACTGCTTCTCGCCTCATTGGTAGAAAACTTGAATTTGTGTCGTTCTCAATAGGCCTTATCTGCTACTTTATCTTTTAATAATTACTGATCCTCTTCATTCCTATTGTTTTCTCTCTGCATTAACTCAACGATTGGAGACTTATAAGATGCTAAAACGTTGTCTGAGGACAACGGGGGCGGTCTTTTTTGTTAGCAGGGAAATTATCAGGGGTAATATATACTAAACGCACTAAATCAAACAGGATGCAATATTGCACTGTACAGGCTGCAATATTAAAAACATTGCAGTTATCCTGTTCTAGCCAGTTCAATGTTTGTACAGAGCAGTATCCCTGATAATTTAGAACCGACTTTGTCGTCGGCACCGTTTCGGTCTAACTCTCGCTTATTGCAGCTCAAGGTTTTGTCCCGAAGTGCCACTTCAAAAACTCTCAAACACTGAGAATAAACGGAATTAAAGACACGGATAGAATGGCGCACAGTTTATTGTATTAAGAAGTATTCCAGTCAGAAGTTCATTTATAAGAAATAACAATTTTAGTGCAATAAGTGCTAATAACAACTGACTGATTACCGCCGACCGGTTAGCTCAGTTGGTAGAGCACCGGCCGCGGACTACCGTGCGGAAGGTCGTGGGTTCAAATCCAGGCCGAACCAACACTCAGGGTCTTTAAATAACTGAGGAGAAAGTGCTGCCTTGCAATAACATCTGTAAATGTCGACTTTCTAGTCTTCTCGGATAAGGACGATAAACCGTAGGTCACGTCTCACAACCCTTGTTCGTATAACTTTGTGGGACGTTAAAAAACCCACGCACTGTTCCTGAAGATTAGGGCACGTAGAATAAGAATAATAAGGAATAACAATTGTAAACCGCCATGAACAATTAGTGGATACGTGCGGTATATAAATTCATTACCATTACCATTACTACTCTACTCTCTCGGTCGCCAATTTTACAGCTTTACTCCTTTATCCTCTCGTGCAGTGTAATTTTGCTCACCGCCGTTTTCGTCCTTTTCCTATAAATCAATTACAGCATTCTATACATCAACTACAGAAAGAGAATCCTGCAAAAGTGTCGATGACGTACATTTATAAGCATTGACTCAATCGGAAGACCGATGACCAGTAGTTTCTTGGATGAGTTGTTCTGGGACACCACTATCATACAATCATGTAGCACAACTTCGCCAAAGAGAGTGATTTGTGTAGTGCCCATCAAACCGCGCCTTTTTCATACTTTTTTTTCACCACATTTCCTCAAGTTTCTCTCCCTGCCGCCTTTTTGTAGTACCAGATTTCCTCATTAAGCTTTGGCAAAGCGCGCAAATAAAATGTGTTGTCGCCGACTTCAATCGGGACGGGAGACATGTACCTTTTATACAGCTCAACCGGACAACGCTCCACATCTGTCAAATTCGTATATGCCTGAACAACTTTCTTTTTGATACGCAAATGACTCAATCCCCCATTATTAGTCTTACTGACATCCTCGGTATACCGCAAAAATTTCAGAAGGAGGCCACAATGGCTAAATCGTAGAACAGCAGAATGAGCCTAGCAGTCTTACGATTTTTCAGATTCTCCGATTGTACGGTTCTTGTCCTGCTACCATTCTCCGATTCTACCATTCTCTGAATATAATATACTTTGGATACACTGTGCCTCTGTTCTACTCGTGCCAATACAATTACTTTATTTTTCCTTTATATTTTAAACGTTTCGCTATGAGTTCATCGCGTGTTTCCATCACAAACCACAGTAAAATTTTGAACTTAAATTCAGCCATTCAATTACGCGTGTTCAAGCCTGTTCAGAAAGCGACTGCCCTGTTCTGCGGATTCTGTGTTTGTTCCTCTGATTTCTTGGAATGCTTCTAGATGAGGTTGATAGCGGCACTTTGGATTGTTTACAGGCATACGACATGGCTCTTTGTGGTTCACCACATGAAAATGTCCACCAAAAACTTCACATTATCTAAAATAATTTTCGCACCGATATTTCTTTTCTTACTCAGGTTCATCGTGAAAAGATGAAAATCGCACGCTCTATTATAACCCACAAATTCCAGTCTCATTAAAATAATCGTCTGTTGTCGTCCTAAATGTTAGCGAAAAAAAATGCGTTCACTTGGCTACAAGATTCACCAGTAAACATTTCCTGTGCCTTTACTATAATCCCGCAAGGTCGTACCGCCATTGTTTCTATCTGCACTTAGTTTAAAGGTCATCTGTATATGCTTTGGTTGTTATTAAATACTGGTAGTTGACATCATAACAATGAAGTAAAAATCAGTAAGGTAAAATGTTAATACATTTAGACTGCGCAACTTACCACTGTAAAAGAAGGTGCTATCGATGACAAGGACTGGGTGCAGCTTGACAAAGAGCGTTTTTCCCTTTAATTTCATTTTTATATTTTCCACACTCCTCATTTTCCACACTTTGCACATTCTACCTCATGATTCGTATCCACTGTGTATGCACCTAAGTGTGGTGAGAGTGTTAACAAGAAAACAAGTAGAGACAACTGTTGTCTGTGAGGCACACTTTGCTTGAAAGTTGCTTTACACTATAGTTTACAGTTTTCACTTCAGAGATGAACTCGCAGTACAAGAGAGGTTGAGTTTGAAAGGTGAGAGGTTAGTAATTCCTCTGAGTCTGAGAGAAGAAGTCAAGCAGAAACTGCATCAGAGCCATCTTGGAATACAGAACTCTCTTAGAAGAGCTATAGTGAGCTTGTTTACTGGCCCAAGATGGGTAAGGATATTGAAGATTTTATTTCAAATTGTGCCGTTTGCGAGAACTACAGTACCGCCTGAAATCATTTGGACATCGGCACGTGTGAACCACACGGGCAGAACGCAAGCACTGCCCGCGAGAGGAACGAGACGAAACCATGAGGTTCACGAACGAAACCCGCGCGGTTCAAGAACGTAAACCTAGGTTGACAATTTAACTCTGTTAAATGGACGAAAGGCCAACACAATTGGATCTAATATTCTATTTTTTTTAATTGTTTTTCTTTGAATCGACTTTTTCTCTCACATTTACAAACTTTAGAAGGAAACATGAAACGACGCAGATGATTTAATGTAGGTCAGGACATGCATTGATCATTCTTGATGTACGGGTCTTAATATTAAGATCAGGAAAGAAAATTATAAATCATTATTGCAACTAGAAATACGACTCCGGCAAAACCTCGCGAAGCTAGTTTTTAAAGAACTCGTAATGGTTTTCCTGAGGGATAAAACCCCAAGTTAAGTATTTACTTATTATATTATTATCACTTTTTGTACTTTCTACTTTCTTGTATTTACTATGATTAGTATTATTGTATTATTATTATTATTATTATTATAATTACTGGTTTTGATATTATTATTATTTTTTATGTTTAACATAATATAGTGTTATGGGGTGGGGCTGTACGTCCTAATCCGAGAAACGGTTCCTCTGCTACTACAAGCAATACAGTTTTCTGAATAGGGTTTATGTCAGAGGTGGTAAAAATTGCCCAACCATGAACAATACCGTTTCTTCTTTTAGGCTTAGAATCTAGTCATGGTTTCCAAAGCCATAGGATCTTGAAATTCCCTGATAAATATAAAATTTCCCTTTCCAACTAAATTAGAAAAGTCAAAAATTAGTCCTGGAAATGGCCTCCAACCTCTCCTCACAGCCTACCTCTCCACCCATTTATTTAATATGCTTTCAGAAATTCACATACAATGTACGTGGATTAATATTTTCTTAAGATAACAAATTCATGGAAAAAGGATTGATTTTCTTGGACACCTAAGATCAGGTAATCAGTCCTTTAATTCTACCAATCCAACACATTTCATGTCACATTCTTGACCACACCAAACCGTCGCTGAATTGGGACGCAATAAATTAGTAGTCTTAAATTTCACTTTTCTCTAACTTCTCTCAAAGACTTAAACTTTCCCTAACTTGATTTGAAATTCCCTGACTTTTCACTGAACTTGAAGAATTTCTTTTCCCTTACCATTTTCTGACCTGTGGCAATCATGCCAGTGCAGTCATTTATCAATATAGTTAGTGTGGAAAATCATTATTGAAAGCATAGGGCGTTTAGGAAACTTTAAAGACTTGTTATTACATACAGCACCCTTGAAATGAATATATAAGAAAGATCACTAAAAATTTTGGCATTACAAACTTTAGTTTCTTCCTCATAGAGTTTTTCCAATGTAAAGGTCAACTGTATATTGTGGTTGTTATTAAATATTTGTATTTGACATCATAAAAATGAATTAAACAGCATTAAAGAAAAAGGTTAAGATGCTATGCCTAATTTTACAAAGTAGGGCTTATAATAAGTTTTCATTTGTGGGAAAAGGGTGTGGGCTAAAAGAGTAATTCTCAGGTATATATGGAACTCAAAGGTAAAAACCCATCTTGAAATGACTATGGAACTTGTCGGTCCCAACGAAACCTTTTAACTACTTAATACATATATCTGTAGCAAAGAGATATATCAAAGAGAAATACTACTCAGAAGTCAGTAATGACATCTGCTTTATTTACAAATAATTGCATTGATCACTGATAATATTGCAGAACAAGTCACTTATTGTTTGGTATCTTTTCTATTGAAAATACTAAACATAACTGCTACATCAAACAAATCTACAATATATTTTTACTGTTGCAATGATATCAGATCACATAATTGTAAATAATTGCTACATGTATCACAACTAATACCTCTGTATTAGAAATTTCTTTAAGATGGAAGGCAATCTTTTACTACGAAAAATACCTACTTGCATTCTCATTGCAGTATTAATACTACGTGACTGTCATCTTTCATTTCTTTGCTGTTGGTTTCTGTTTCCCCTCTCCTGACACTTCTTAAACGACGATATGGTAATCTGTTTTGTCGTTCGTCATCTGATTCTGTCTGAACGCTGTTGCAATAATTTTCCTTAAATTCTGAATCTGTTTTCATTGTTGCTTGCCTTGTGATTACTATATTTTATATTTTACAGTGTATACTGTTGGGATAATTTTTCCGACGAATTCTCAATCTTTTTAAAATCGTTCCTACTCAGTTTCCGTTCTAAGTCGTTTTGCTAAATTTTGTTCGCCAATTTCGTTATGTAATCGTTCTCTCATGTCCGGTATACCTAAAACGAGGCTTTGTTTATATCGATAACAAATTTTGCAATAACTGAATTCTCGCGCGCTGATTGGCTAATTTTTATCATCAATAAGAGTACAGACACATAAAATTTTAATTTAAGTCTTCATTTGACCTTTTTCGCGTTTTGTTATTGTAAAAAACAAATTGACGTCAGTTTTTTATGCGTCTGCTTGTTGTAGATACAACACAACACTTTGACAATGTTATGACGCAATTTATCATCAATAAGAGGACAGACGCATAAAAAACTGACGTCAATTTGTTAATTCAATTTCCAATCTAACTTGATGGTATTCCTGATCCTTTTCCTTGCTGTTTCCTTTGCCTTGTTTGAGCGGGCAGTTGTTGTCTTTGCTGCGATGTCTCTTGTAATCGTTCCTACCGTCGTTTCTCAATCTCTGCATTGAGTCGCCGCTTCCCGTGTGCCGATTTTTGCGGCATTCAAACTTACTCGACAACGATCTCTCGCCACTCTTTCTTGTATATGTCGGAGATCTTCTTGCTGGGGTGTACTTCCAAGACGAGTGAAATCGGTTTCCACAAAATTCACATTATTTTCAAAACATCATTCAAGTAATTCGTAATGGAGGAAATTCATATGGAGTAATGTTGCCAGGTAACCTGGCCTGCGATCGGACACCAATTAGAACAATTGGTGGCTCCTAAAGGAGCCGTTTTCATTTTGATTTTTCCAATGATACCAGTGGAAATAACTAAATTGAATATATGTGTTAGGGAAGCGGCAATAAGTGTAAACGATAACTTTAGGAGGCAAGTTCAGGGATACCATCGAGGCCATCAGCCTTGCCGACAGGAATATCATTCATAGGTTTGTGCTGTCCGTCAATAGTAAGTAATTCAAGCTAAAAGGGGCTGTCACAAGATTTAACAAAATCACGAAAACTGACTCGAGGGGGATTTATGTAAGACGCCAATTTGGGGCCTATATCGGTGAAGTGCCTGTTAAATGCGTTGCTTAGGTCTTGAATGTCAGTTATCTCCGTGTCACCAATAATCAATTTTGACACCTGCGCAAGGTTTTTCTTTAGCGACAATAGTGTACTAATTCCATTCCTAGTTGCTTTTGCTTTTGCAACGTTATCCTCGAGGTAAGAACGATGGTAATCTTTCTTGCAGTCCTTAATATAATGGTTGACTCGGTTCTGTATTAATATAATGGTTGACTCGGTTCTGTATTAATATAAAGGTTGACTCGGTTCTTAAGTCGTCTATACTCCGCCCATTCCAACGGGTCATTGGTGACGATTGCGACTCGCTTTATTCTATCTCTTTCCCACATTAATCAATTGATTTCAGGGGTGAGCCAGATCGAGCCTTGGGGTTTCTAACTTTCTTTTTCTTAACCGGTGCATGAAGGTTCGCTACTGCTAAAAATGATTGTTTCCACACCTCCCATGCTCCTGTAGGATTATTATCTATCTGCTCTGATGTGTCCCAAGGAATCAGCGCCATGTCATTCATAAAGTTCTCGGGCACAAAATATTTGTATTGTCTTGATTCAGTGATTCGCTGGAATGACCTCGGGCGTGTTAATTTTCTACAGACATAGATTTAACTGTGATCGCTGTATCCAATATGAGATACACCCGACGTAACAAATTTGTCTGGCTCATTGGTAAGAAATAAGTTGATAAGTGATTTGGAGCTTCCTGTAACACGTGTGGGCTCTTTGATCAATTGAGCATATTGATACAATTCACAGAGTTCAGGAAGGTGTCTGGTTTCATTAGCTGGGGTAATTGCCATCATGTCACAGTTTATATCGCGTAGTATATTTGATTCAATATTTTTTAATTCAATCTTTCCCAGAATGACCTCGAACTTATCAAATAGCTCAATTGGTCACGCCTAACAAGTGTATAGCCTTCTATCGACACTGCAGAATCAGTAAAGGTGTTGTCAAGACGAGTCTCACTTAAGGCTAGTATATCTAATGTTTGAGATTGCATTTCTAAGCGAAGCTCGTCCAGGTATTTGGGCAAACTGACAATATTGACAAATGCAATTTTGAAGCCCTTATGTTTGGGTAAATTGAATGTTAGGTCTGGTTCAGATGTACAGTCAAGTCCAGATTCCCAATCAGAATTTTCATTTGATCGGGGCGAGGTAGGGATAGCAGGCTCACTACCAAATATTCAATTAGACCTAGGAAAATCAGCATAGCAATTCGAGAGAAGTATGGAACCTTTACGGTTAAGGTGGGCACCCATACGATTTAAACAAGTTAATTCAATATTAGTGATGCAGAGTAACCTTATTGGCCTCATTGATTTTGTCGTTTAATTCTAAGTTAACTGACTTCGGTAGTAGTGGTGAAATTGCAAGGCGCGTATTCGGGAAATCCCGTTGAATCTGAGTACCCATGTTGACAATGCTCTCAACCACGCTACGCGGACTTTCGTCACGTATGTTATTAGTTGGAACATCGTGGATAATTTCATGTGGTTTCTTTCTAAGCAAGGGCTGTAAACAATCCTCCATATCTGCAATTTGAGCACCAGAGAAGGACTTGACTGCCACATTCTTATCATTCGTTGATCTGTTGTTTGATCTCAACTGGAATCTAAAACAGAAGGATTCAGAGTTTGTTGTGTAGCATTCGAAGTCCTCCGCTTTTAGTGGCTAATGTGATCTCGCTCGATAGTTGACTGTGATGGTTCAGTTGGACTTGCGTTCGTTGATTGTTTTGCCATTTTGCAGCGTTATCTTTCCTCCTCTGTTTGGATGTCTTATTGTTAACTGTTACCCAGGAGGATTCCTTGTTATGCACTACTGGTGACACACCATCCTACACCTTCAAGTACTTGGTCATGCAAATTTGGAGAAATAATAGGAGCGCACTTTTGATTATTGAGGTTTTGGACACACCAAATTATTACCACTTTTAGGACCACACTGTATGGCAACGTTGAGTAACGAATCTGCTCAAGGAGCAAGCTTTAATAAGTTTTCGTTGCTTCAGGAAATTAATACAACAGATGCGCATCAAAATTTGGAAGTTCTTGAATCACTTGACTGCGATGTGAGCGAAGATGGGGAAAACGAAGCCGACGCTGAACTGGAGGAAACACGTAAGAAGGGCGAAGATAAGTAAATCAAATCTTCACCTGGCGCTCCTTGATAACAGAGAAATTTCATCAATGAAAGTTGATGAACTGAAGGCTGAACTAGATAAGCGAGGACTTAAGAAAAGCGGTAACAAATGTACTCTTATTCAGCGACTTCGCGACGCCATTGTATCGGAACAGTCAGGCTCGCAAGTAATTGAAACCGAGTCAACGTATATTGAAAGCCCTGTCAATGGCAGACATTCAAGGTACCCCAAACGTGGATGATATCTATTCCTTTATTGAGATCAAAGTAAAAGATGTTTGTCGCCTTGAAATCAAAAATCTTAAACTAGAGGCAAGTTCATCATACTCAAACAATATTATAGCACCTCCTCCAGAGGAAAAATAACCTACTCAACGAAAGAATTCAGGAACTTGAGTCTCGCTACGAAAGTGTAAGAGAGGAAGCTAGAATTCTCATTGACGACAATAAGAGTTTAACGACAATGATTAGACTTCTAGGCAAAGAAAGTCAGGTTGCAACGAAAGAAGAAAGGATAAATATTGCAAGGAATGCTGACAATAGCAGGTCTGTAAATTAGCATAACCAACAAAAAGTCAAGGTTAGGTTCGATGTCAAAAGAAATCAAAGTCAAATGGAATCACTCATCAACGTAAAACTACTCATGAACACAAGAAATCTGAAAATCCAAAACACTCCAAGCAACAAACGAGGACAACTACAGAAGACGCATCATCTCAGACCAAGTCTGAGAATAATCGTATCACGGTAGTTCTAGGTGATTCTTTTGCCTGCAAAACGCGGTTTTAAAATAGCGTCTTTGAACGTAAATACTTTAGTAAAACATATCGATGATCTCAGAATTTTTCTGGCTGATAACCCAGTTAATGTTCTTGCAATTAATGAATCTAAACTTGATGGTTCTATCAAAAATTGTGAGCTGTACATCCCTGGTTACGAAATTACTCGTAAGGACAGAAACAGGAATTGTGACGGTGTATGTGGTAAGATTTTCGCACAGGTCCCTACTTCATTATGCATGCGCTGTAGCTGTATTGTCTTGGGCATTGTACCCGCAAACTTTACATATTTTGGAGGAACGAAATAGTATATCTACAGCATGCATGTAGGGACATGTGCGGAAATCTTACCGTGTATGTTTTTATATTAAAACTTCTATTGACTTTGTAATACGTCGTGACTTGAACTTAAATGATCTTGAGAATTTATGTTTAGAAATTCAAAGACCATGCTCTAAGCCATTGCTCTTGGTGACTTGGTATAGGCCACACATCTCTTCGGTCGAAATTTTCTCGCACTATTAGATAAGACCCTTATCGGGAAATTAGACTCGGTCTTGATTATTATCTGATGGGTGACTTGAATTGCAATCTGACCTCTACCAAGACCCAGTTCGACTCTAATACACGCTTACTTTATGAAATTTCTGATACATATGGGCTACAGCAACTTATAACTGAACCAACTCGTATTACTGAATCATCATCGTCGTTAATTGATGTGTTACCTACAAACTGCATCAACAGGGTAGTTGGAATTAGTGATCACAGCCTTATTTAAGTTTATCGAAAACTATCTCCGGAGTTTGCTTCTAAAAGGACATTGCTCTAGAACTTTCAGAATCTTTTGTATTTTTAACAGAGAAAGCTTTCGCAGTGATATTTCTCGACAGGATTGGTCTTGTACCAGTGATGACCCGAACGTTTAAGGGGCTGACTGGAAAGCTAAATTCTTGACTATTGTGAACAGTCATGCTTCAATCAAAACAAAACGTGTTAGATCGAGAGAGGTACCTTGGATCACATCAGACCTGCGGAAAGATATGCGCAATGGCGATGCTTCCAAACAGAAAGCTATAAAGTCTAACGATCCTTTAGACTGGGCTGTGTACAAGAGGCTACGTAATAAGATCAATGGAGAAGTTAAATCTGCCAAGTCATCGTATTATGCTAATACTTTTTCAGTCTAATGGCGATTTACGCAAAACCTGGCAAACTATTAATGAACTAACGTCCCGTCAGAAAAGCAATGCGTCCCTGAAAGAATTAAAACTAAACAAGAACTCGGTAAACAATTCTCACGAGCTTTCCAATGCATTTAATGATCACTTTTCAACAATTGGTGGAGACTCGATAGTGTAATGGTTAGCGTGCCGGACTTCCGAGCAGGTGGTCCGGAGTTCGAGCCCTGGTGATGCCACCGTGTTGTTTCCTTAAACAAGAAACTTAACTCCACACTGTCTCTCTCCACCCAGGTGTATAAATGGGTACCAGCAATACAATCCTGGGGGTGACCCTGCGATGGACTAGCATCCCATCCAGGGGGGAGTAATAATACTCCCAGGTGCTTCATGCTACAGAAATCGGGATCAGCTCCGGCCGTGTGGACCTTAAGGCGCGTGTGCGCCTTTACCTTTCAACAATTGGAACCAAACTTGCTAATGAGGTACCCCTTGTTACTGATGAGTCAAGTTTTGCTGATTACATTCTTTGCAGCAACAAGTTCTCTTTTAGTCCAATTAGTAGTAGCAATGTTTTTTTTTTCCTCCTAAACAAAACTTAATCCAAAGCAACGGGTCTGGATAATATTTCTGCCAAATTAATTCGGGAATGTGCAGATCTTATCTCGATACCTTCATGTAACATTTTCAATATAAGTCTTTAGTTTTGGTTTATTCCCGCCATTGTTTAAAAAAAGGTGAGCGAACGGATGTGAATAATTATGGGCCAATCTCTGTTACCTCAGTAGTAGCTAGAGAAAACGAGGAAAGAGAACATAACCCCGTCTGATATGATAAGGGATAGAATATGTTTTTAGCGCAGAATCTATTTATATCTCGTTCCATGGCTGCGCGGTTTCCACGTGATGAGAAGGACATCAACCATTGGCCAGTTTAAATAGTTTCCGAATCTAAAAATAGATTCTGTCCTCTTATCATAGTAAGAGAACCCAGTATGGAAGATGCGTTCTGCATACCTAGGATGTATGCAGACGACACTCACATAACCCATTCTGGCACAGATTAAAACTTAATACAACCTAGTCTGACTTGTAATTTAAATAACATACACAAATGGCTTCTCTGCAACAAACTTACTCTCAATACGACTATAACTGAGTTTATGTTCATTGGTTCTAGAAAAAAACTGAGTACTTTATCTGAATCCGTTGAACTTTTGATATCCACTACTAATAAAATCACTTGGGATTCTTATTGATGATAACATGGCATGGCATAGGCATATTCACAAACTGTCAAAAAATATTACCTCCGGCATTGGCGCCATAAAGCGAATAAGACCTTTAGTTCCACCAGATATGCTACATTACATCTACAATGCCTTAATACAACTCCATTTTGATTTCTGTAGTATTGTCTGGGGGAATTGCGGCAAAACGCTCTCGAAAACTTAGAAAAGCTTCAGAATCGTGCTGCCTGCGTTTTGACTTCCTCTTCCTATGATGCTGACGCTGGGTACTTGTTACAACAGCTTGGATGGAAATACCTGAATGCCCAACATCAAATTCAAGTATTTTAAACGTTGTTCAAAGCTCTTAATGATTTGACTTCTGACTACTTATCCACCATGTTTACTGAGCGGAGTATGTCAGGATATGACTTAGCATACTCTAAAGAAACAAATTAAATGTCCCTTTGTACAGAACCAACTGCCTAAAAAGGAGCTTTAGCTATAGAGGTGCCACTCTCTGGAACAATCTACCCTGCAATCTAAGACAAGTGAAATCTCTAGATCTTTTTAAGCAACTATTAAACATTTTAATTAATTAAGTTATATACACGGCATTCATAGAAAACAGGTCTAGCTTAGAGTAGTAGTTTTACTGAAGAGACTTTTTGGGTGTGCATTTATTGTTATTAGGAATTATTATGCATTTGTATTTCATATTGTAATTCACCTGATGAATATTTCATCGTGTTAAAATAAAAATTTTTGATTGATTTTTTTGATTTTTGATAAGACGAACTTGTTTCGATTTTACGTTTCTCAATTTCTTGGCGGCAATCTTCGACTGTGGGCTTGTTATTAGACTGACGGCCAGGGCGTTTCTCTTTCATCCACTTCAGCGTTCGAATTGCTCCTCACATTCGGCTTCTCACCATGGTCTGAAGATTAACTGGTGGCTTGGAGTCGATAAATTAATACGCTTTTGTTTGCACTACTTTTAAGTCCACGCTTCTTCAGTTCTGCTTTTAACTCGTCTTGAGACAAGAGACATATGTTCCTGGATCGGGAGTATCTTGTTCAGGGGAAGTCCCTCGTTGCTCAGTGCTTACGGCTACAGAGCTCCAAGGCACACGTCCGTCCGCCATAACCGTCAGAGCAGTCGAGTGTTCGATTCAAGTCGAGTCAAAGACATTTCTAAATACCGCATAGACCGCAGCTAATACTATTGTAGGTTAAGTTTCTTTCCCCCAATTTGTAAAGCCCGGGTTTGTTTGTTACCTTGGGATGCGATTTTTTGTATTTCAGTTGACTATTATTTTCGTCAATTATCTTTTTAAGCAAAGTTTAAGCAATCCTCACGAAGTTTGTGAGCAACCTGAAAACAATAAATAGTTAAGACTGATGATCAGCATAGACACACTGAGCAAGTACTTGAACTAATGAAATAATTATAGTATAGTATTGTCAAACTGTTATTGATTCCATCATGACCGAAATAGGAAAAAAGTGAATACAAATTTGAAAACATGACTGGCTGTTGCTTTATAGTCGAAGGGAGTAGTTCCATTCAAGCACGACAACTGAAGGCAACTGTTACCGAAGGACAAGACTTTAGATTTGAGTGGGACTTCAGAGTGCAGCCCAGCGATAGAAAGAAGATTAAAAAAATTGTATTTGGAATATGGGGCGTTGGCTTTCTGGAATCATACCTTGTTACAGTGAAGAGCAATTCAAAAGTAATTGAGAGTCCAGAGTTGGCTGATGAGAATTCAGAGTATGTGGGAAGGATAAAGTGGGCTGGTAACATCTCCAGTTCATACGCGGCGTTCGTGTTGGAGAATGTGAAAACTACAGATTCTAAGATGTACGGCTGAGAAGTCAACCTGGGCTTTTTTGAGGATGCTTTATCTTCCAAAATCTCCTTGACTGTGCAGGTACTACATCTCTTAAAACTTAATAATTGTAAGAAAGAAAAATTGTTTTATCGTTAAAATGTTCTCCTTATTAACAAGAGATCAAGAAATTCGAAAATCCACAAGGCTTGAGTTTTATTCTATCAGCAATTTATTCTAATATATTTGGAGCAGGACCCGAGAGCAGGATTGGGAAATGAATGACTATACATTGACTTATAAGACCTGTCTATATTGGCAAAATGGTATTCATATTAAACAAATGAGAGTTGAAAACATGCAGTTATAACGGAATATTCTTGACGAAATACATACCTCTTACTAACCGAGTTCGAGGTCCGTACTATAACTTACGCGGGACCAAGTTTTTTCCGCCCGAATTTATGGCCCAGGTGCGAAGCGTGCGGGCCATAAATCCGAGAGGAAAAAAAGAGGATCCGTAACTGACAGAACTGACCGAGAAAACGATGTTTGTAGGATATTTATTATATCTCCGGAGACATTTTGACGACCAAAACAAACTTTCTAATTATGCGGGCCGTACAGTGAAGTGCGGCCCCCAAAATTGACTAACCAACGCGCTTACTAACTGAGAGATACAAATAGATATTACTCCATGGAAAATGCGCGCGTACGATTTTTATTCACGAGTTGAGTAGTATCAGAAAACGAACGAGTGAGCGCAGCGAACGAGTGAGTTTTCTGATACAACTCAACGAGTGAATAAAGAATCGTACGCGCGCATTTTCCATGGTGTAATTTGTTTATTTTATAGATACTGAGATTTTTGAAAAGCCAAAGTTTATACCTTCACAACTTTTTTAAACATTTTTCAGCTGAAAAAAGAAAACCTGACTGAGGCTTATAGGTTCAAATTTAATCGAAATCGCGATGCGATGTTGTTCACTAGTGAGTTTTCGTCGTTCGCGTTTGTGATTGGACGAACGACGTTTTTTTGCTAGTGAGTTTTCATCGTTCGCGTTTCCTATTGGCTGATGCATTTTACGTATCATTTTTACGTACTCTTTTTTTCGTGAGGAAATCTCAGTATCTATGATATAAAATAAAAAATGTTATAAATGTATGTCAGGAAACATCTAAACTTTGAAATAGCTTTCTAAAAATAACGATTTAGACTGAGAAAGTTGCAAAACCAAGCTTCTTTTCAACCGATGTTTAATCACGCACGGTACTCGGTTTCTCTTTCTTCAATCTCAGGAGCTAGAAAATGTAACCCTGTAAGCCCCAGAACGTTATGACAAGGTACAAATTTTCCTTGGTGGTACTCGTTCATTTTTACAATAGCAATACAAAGAATAAGTAAGACTGTAAGCGCGGTTACAGTTGATTATGGGTGATCATTTCCTTATACATTCATTATTGTTATTTACTACTGTGTTAAAATCCTTCAGAGAAATTCAACGAAAAAACAACATCATGCAAGACATGCAAAACCTTATTAATTACGTGGATTACAAACTGCATTTTGTTCACAGCCAGCATCAAACACGTCCAGCTTTATACACGTACCGCCATCTAGAATAACCTCTTTAAAAGGTCGCGAGGCTGTGTTTAAATGGAAATATCGAGTAAGCGCAACAGAGAAGAAACTAAGCAACAGCCTTGAGTGGGGAAAGTATAACAACCTAAACTTCAGAGCTCTGTATTCAACTGATGACAACGGAGTAATCATAAAGAATCCTCATTACACCACTCGAGTGACAGCCAATAAAACAGACCATTTTGGGAATACAAGGTTTCATTTATTCCTCTCCAATGTCACAGTGATGGATGAAGGAACGTATGGACTCCAAGTGGCCTTTGGAAAAAGTAAAATCCTTGAAAATCAAGTCATTCTAGTTGTTCATGGTATGTCTCGTCTATTGTGACATTGCAGCACTACTCAGTCAAGTAGCATGACAGATTATTTAACCTTGATCGGGGTCAATAAGTATCCTATCCAGGCTAATTTTGAAACATTGTCTCTTTGGTCTTCTGTGACAGTCAGTGATAAACTATATCAATATAATATAGTTGATTGCAGTTGTACCTTCTGGAAACGTTTCTGCAAAAATATCAGAATTCCAATCAAGTTTTCAATATCTTGGATTTCAGAACCACCACAAATCACAGCTCCTCCCTCTGTGCGTAACCCATTCAAGGTGGGAAATTCTCTTGTTCTTTTTTGCAAAGTAAAAGGAAAGCCATTGCCACAATTGAAATGGATAAAAGATGGTCGAGTTGTAAAGACTGAAATTCCGGGAACAGCAGATGGCACACATACTGAAAGTGTATACTACGTCGAACAATTGACAAAGTACGATGCCGGCTACTATTCATGCTTCGCGTCTAATCACGTGGGTAAGACCGGCAGTCCCAGGGTTCACGTCCAGATACAATGTAAGTACTGCTGTATGCTGCTACATGCTTATTTTGGTAGCGTCAGCTACCCTTGGTTATGTAAGTTTAAATGGATTGTAATTCTGGTATCGTAATATAGAAATGAGTACTAAGCGTCTTGTATTATATTTTCTACGTAGAAACGTGGAAAATCAGGACCGTATTTATTTATTTCTTTTTTCAATTATTCGCTGCAAACTACCCATCATTCATAGATTTTGAACTCTGCAATTAGTTATGTTTTCAAATGATTACTTGGATCACGGTACTAAAAATAAGCAAAAATCATCCGTAACGTTGAGCTATTGGTTTGTAGAGGTGTTAAAAATTACATTACGTATTAATATTTGGATCTCACAATAGTCACTTAAAGAGGAAACTATGTTACAGTGCGAATATTTGTTTTGGACGCTGAACAACAGGTTAATTTGTAGCGAGCTTCTAACGACGAAGATGATTTTCTTTAAATCGTGATATGTTTTGTACAGTCAGTTATAAAGAAAATTATATGCGTTTTAAGCTAAATATAAAACACACATTTGTAGAGATTCTATTGTTTAGATACTCGATCGTGATTGGATAATTTGTATGACAATTTGTTTGGGTGACCTTGGTTCGAGTAGCCACACTGTAAGTCCCAGCATCCTTTGTATATTGACGTTACTTTACCAACAACTTTAGAATCTAAAACCTTCACTACACTTTGAAACTTGCATCTGAAACTTGAGTGCAGTAACGATGTTAAAAAGGAAACTCTGCCTTTCCTGAATTCTCTCCGGTAAGAGGAATTCAAGACAGTTGCAAATGCAAATTGCTTCATCTAACGTGGGAAACAGTGTCTGAAAACATTAAAACTTGATAAATAAAAATCCAACAACCTGTTAGCAAACCCGTCTTCTGTTTTAGCAAAGAAATTAAATTTCCACTTGAATTGTTTGCATTTAGATCCACCCATAATGGTTCTACCAACGAAGGCGCAGACTGTTTTATCGTGGAAGGGACACACAAGACTAAAGTGTTCAGCTGATGCATACCCGTCCCCTCAATATTTTTGGCGACCATCTGGAAGGAAAATACCCAGTCCAGTAATCTCAGGGGATTCTAATGGCAGTGCACTGATGGTCACACCTTCGCTAGACTCTGATTTTACAAACTACACTTGTGTAGCAACAAACTTAGTGGGCCAAGACAGCGTTACATTTACTCTTAAACCTGTTGGTAAGCAGCTCCACTGAGCTATCCATCCTCTTTTGGTCTAATCAATTGTTATCTTATTCATAAGCTGATAACCCCATCACAAAACTCATAACAGAAACGCCGAATTTTCCTGATGTTAGGGATTTGCATGTGCTTATACAATCTGGTGTCTTGGTCGCCAGAAGCACTCATTCGTAGTTTTCGGTTTCAGCCAACTTTGTTTATTGTCTACTGCATATAAAATAATGAAGGAGCCAATATGTCAAAAGAAACACGAGTGATTGAGTAAGTGAAGGAGCCAACCAGCTCGTGCCTAGTATTTAGCCAATCACAATGCACAGTACAATTCGCGTACCGCGAAGAATTGTGGGAACGACTTTAGCATTTTACCCTGCACAAGTCGCACAATAAAGTGAGAAAAATCAAGGTTGCGCACAGTGAGAACCTTCCCAAGGAAACAAAAGCCTCTGGTGATAAATCGGCTTAGGATCAACAAATTTACAGCGGCCGGCCTATATTTGGACGACATTCCTAAAGGAAAGACACTATAGTTCATATTTTGTAACTTTTATATCAATTTATTTTTAAACTCAGGCGAGAATATGTAAAAGTAATGAAACCGAGGAAAGGCGATAGGTATGGCAAAAAGGTCCGAATAAACTTAATAAATGCAGTAGCCACATGCATGCAATGCTTGCCTATTTTTTTGAACCAGCGGTTGATAGAGTGTTTGTGCTCGTTGCAGACGAGGTGTGTTTGCCATGAATCCTGATCGGAGTACTGTCATTAGCTGTTATGATTACGTGGAGCAATAACCGTGGTTTTGGTTTTTCAACTGCTTTATCCCACATCTTTAGGTCCACCAAATCCACTTGTTATCACGAGCATTGAGGTCAGTCGTAATTCCTTCAAACTGACTTGGCAGGAGCTGTCTTCTAAACAAGACACTCCCATCACTGGGCACGTGATTAAATTAAAGGAGAAAGGACAACACACTGCAGAGTGGAAAGAGATAGCATTGAAGGCCAAAAACAATTACTTCATTGTGAAAAATTTAACGAGATCGACGTATTATAGAATAAAAATGTTTGCAACTAATATAGTTGGATACAGCAACAGTTCCGCAGTAAAAGAAATAAAGACTCTCTGGGAAGGTAAGTAGACTCTTGGATAGGAATGAAGACAAAAACCACAATGGAAAATACAAACAGGTAAACTGTACTTCCTTATTAGGGACGGAGAAAACAACTCCTTAAATGAAATCCACGTTTTCCCGTAACTTGATCATAGAGAATTCAGCTTTTGTGACTACGCACATCATTGCCAAGGATAAGGAAAATAGATCGGACTAAACAAAATTATTGACTCTGTTCACTTCAATACACTATCTGATCGAACAATGCTTTCATCTCCTTCACGATAAGGGCTTCTAAATAATGTTTAACTTACCAAATTGAAGAGGTTATTTCAACGTTCACCATGTCAGTTCGATCATGTCATAGAACGTAGAGAAACAAGACGGTCGTGTCAAGTAATCTTGATAACAAATTAATTTCTTTGCGTAATTTTAATTTCTATGGTGCATTTGGTCTTTCGCCAACCACTTTCGGTTTATTTAATAATAATAACAATAATAATAATAATAATAATGATAATAATAATTTTAGTAATAATAATGAGGGACTTATATAGAGCCTTATTCCAAGGCTCAAAGCGCTTTACAAAACGGCTTTTGTGGGGGACTTTGCCAGACTGCTTATTAAGGCGCAAATTGCAGCCTCGCAGTTCACAATCTTATTAAGATACACGGTGCCCCCATAACAGAATAAGTGATAGACCATCACACACATTTCACACACACAAACACATATTTCGCAACAAACTTTCCTTTTAGTTGCAAAGCTGAAGTGGTTATCATGATCCTCTCTCTTCTGACTGTTTAACATCATTTCCCAGGTCCTCCCGACCCACCAAAACTCCACTTAAATAACACAAATGTTGTCAGTTCACCTCTTTGTGTAACATGGGATGTCCCAGATAATGACGGCGGTGCGGCTGTTAACATGTTCACGATATGGTATCGAGTTATGGATGGTAACAGGACCAAACGTGCATGGCGCACAGTTAACGTTACGGAATCTCCTTATTGGCTAAGCCTAAACTGGACTTTAGTTTACGAAATTATGGTCACGGCGTGGAATAGAAATGGTCAAAGCTTCGTGGATCCTGACAACGCAGCGAGAGTCAGAGTTTTAGAAGGTATTACTTAAATTGATTTCAGATGAAACAAGACGCTTGAGGAGCGTTCACTCGGGCTTCTTGTTGAACGTTTTACTTGAATATTTACCACGCCTAAAATGTGTACGCAACTACATGCCGGATCCGTGTGGGCAATTTTCGTTACCGGTCACTCCAGTACCACTTTCTGACGATTATTTGTGCCACCAGTCAGTTCAATTACTCGAATGAAAATCATTATTTTATTGGCGTGTGTACAGCCGCTCACACAAATCACGAGCACAGCCATAATATACATACATTGAAGAACGAGATCTGAATTGTAGTACTTTTATTGACATTGGAACATCATTATGTTCATGTACATTAGTCATACTGACAACGTTTTGTAGAAGATCACAGTCGTCAAGAGTATTCTTCATGTCTTTATTCTATCAAGCACATGCAATTCCGGGAAAAAGAGCAAACCAACATTTACGATCGCTTTACAAGTATTGAGCCCAATAAAAACCAATAACAGAAACAGGATATTTAACGGAAGAACTAAGCTTAGATATTTAACCCTACTATTCAAGTTGTTTCTGTCAGTATCCTTGTCCAATTCGCTGCTGTTAGCGCCAGCTTCAAATTTGTGTTCTCCAACATTCCTAAATTTTTCAGCAAGTGATGTGTTCGTCTCAGTGTCATAGTTTGTTGTTCAATCGGCTATCACAGTTTTGGCAGCTAACATATGGCTCATTTGTTATCTCGTAGAACTAGTATGAACTCTGCACGTTGGTCTAGCCTTCAAGCTAGTATTCGTGGATCGACAGCCCATTTCGACAACGCTAGACATCATTTAGTGTGGGCCTATCACGGACGGCGTGTACGTTTGTATTTTTGCAAAACGGTCTTCACAAAAACGGCCATTCGGTAAATCATGTTGTTTACGTAAAGCGAGCACATGAATTCGCCTTCTCATCCCCAGTTTCCGCAGTCCACGCAAGGAACGCCTGGGACCATGACCCCCCTTTTGGCGACCAAACCGCTAGCATTTTACGACTCGGGCTCTCCTACGGAAGCCCGAGTAATGATTGAAATATTAGCGACCGACAGAACGTTAAGATCCAAACTGGAAATAATATCATAAAGGAAAAAACTACTACTCCTCATAATAGTAATAATAAAATATAAAAGAATAATAACGATAATGATAATAATAATAATAATAATAATAATAATAATAGTAATAAGAGTAATGATAGTAATCATAATAGTAATAACAAATGAATGTTAAATGAATGAAACATATTCGGCAAGGCATTGTCAACAAACTTCATTTTGCTTTCATTCTTTTTGTGTCTAACAGAGAGACTTGTGTCTGGAAACAATACGAATGCAGACAATGACAATGACTTCAAGTATGAAGGTGAGAAAATACCAGTAAGAAAGGCTTTTTGTTAAATCCCTATCAGGGATAAACGAAGGCCGTGCGTCATGCGCGTATGGCGCATAAAGCTACGAAATGACGCATTAAAAAAGAACCTACCGGGCCTGTGATGCGCCCAAGCCGCAAAAATGCTAGTAAAATATATACCACTTAATGAAAAAGATTTTAGTTTATAAAATTTTTAGTTAAATGACGAATAAACAAGCGACAAACCACAGTGCCTTCGCTCTTTGATTCGCGTTTGCTTCATTTTTGTACCCAGATCCTCAACTCGGACTTGCAAACGGGCTCTTGCTTGGAGTTCCAAGTGCTTTCAGTGGTTTCGCGTGCTTTGAATATATTTGCATATTTTATTAGCCTCAATTGTTTAAAGTTAACATGCCTCCAAAAAAAATACAAGCAATAGAGAATCACGTAACCTTTGTTGAAATTATTCCTGGCCCATTTAATTACCCTAATGGCCCAAACGTTTTGTAAATGGCCCATAACTTTCCAGGGACAGGGACCATAGGCTCATTTGCCTGTTTTTCATCCTAATCCCTGCCTATTCACCTCGAGGTTCCATAGGCCGAAGGCATTCGCCGGGGCCACTAACTGAACAAGAAATGTGTCAGGTATTTTCAGTTGATATGACGGTATGCCCGCCCGACGACCCTTCTGTGGTCTCTGTGTGAGGTGTTGAGGTGCAATTAAATTTATGTAAGATGTCACTCTCTCGGTCCATTGAAATCGTCTACCAACTGACATTTAACAATTATTCCACTAAATCGAGTGAGTGAACTAATGGTTTTATTAAATCAAGAAACCCTGGATTATGAGAATTATGCAATGGTCAATACTAAGCGTGCACATATCTAGTATCTTTAGTAGTTAAATATGACCATAACTTGTGCATGTATTCTAAATTGAAAGACGGCAGTATGAGGCGTGTGCGAGAGCCCCTTAAATTAAAATTTACATTTAAAACGTTAAAAAACCTACTAAGATATTCCGGTCTCTGGCCTCTTAAACATTTGTATAAAATATCTAATGACTGAAATTGCCTCCGTGTCTCTAAGTTCAATAATTCAGTTAAATTAAGGGGACAATCGCGAGACACTGGGCTAGAATATCCTGAGATAGTCCTTACAATATAGTAATAAGTATCCTCTAACATGTTTTTGAGCCCATTGACTAATCCTAGCAGGAGTAGGCTACAACACTCTAAGTGAGGTAGTACATATGCTTTATAAAGGCGAATCATAACATCTTGTGGTATAAACGTGCCCAGCTTACGCAGGGCAGCTGCCTTATCACATGACTTCTAAAGTTGTTCTAGTATATAATGTTATTGTTTTATCTTAAGTGACACCAAGAATCTTCAAAATATCAGTCAGATCTATATTATTATCTTGTACATTAATATTATATCTATAATTTACTGGGTCGAGAGCCATCGCTTGGGTCTTTGATGCATCGACTTGCAAATAATTATGCTGGAGCCATGTACACACTTATTGGAGATCTGAATTAATAATATATACTAAAACAACAGGAGATGTATTTGAGGCATCAGCAGAGGGCACAACAACAGAGGGCCCAACAACAGAGGGCCCAAAAGGCTCCCCTGAGGGACCCTATATTATTTGGTATATTATAACACGATTTGAATTTGCTTCTCGTCCAGTTTAATAAATCTTCCGTGATGCTTAACTTGGGCTTTTTCCGGCTGTACTCATGATATATGAGCTGAGAGGTTTCGAATGTGGATCAAACCAATTAGAGTGTGTGTTAGCTCATATCCAGGGGTCGTTGATATGAAAAAATGTATTTATTTGATTACGAAAACACATTCTCTATATGTGGTTATATCACTGCTTATGCACGAATAAATCTCAGCGCTTATGATATGAAAAATGTAACCTAACGATATAAAATGTATTTACTGTCCCAAGTCAGTCAATTTCCATTGGCGATAGTCAGTGTCCGCAAAGGCAACTGGATTTAGCTACGCAAAGTGGCACATAAATCGAAGCCCTTGTAAAAAGTTGTTTTCAATTTACTTCATTTTAAAATTTTAAAAATCATTTAAAGTTTCACTTTAGGATTGCCTTAATCCACCTTTTGTGCAACCGTAGTTGCTTATTGCTCGTTGTGTATTTGGTTCTTAAAGTAGGAGTCCAATTAACGATGGTGACTGTTATTTTCCGCGTAACAGATGTACACAGTGAAAGGGAAACGGCGCCGAAAGACCTTCTCACGTATTTACCTGTCATTTCGGTAGTGGCCTTTCCTGTAATTCCTCGCGAAGCGAGGCCGAAGGCCGAGCGTAGCGAGGTTACTAATCGTGTCGGTTCCGGTCAGACCACGTGGCTCGCAAGCCCGAGTAAATCGAGCCGAGAGTTTTTATATATGTATATATATTATAGAAATAAAAAACGCACCTGAGTGCATTGTTGAGTTATATAAGCACGCGGGAATTTTTAAGAACACGAGAGAAGTGCATAGAGAAGCACGAGGCGCAGCCGAGTGCTTCTCGCACTTCTCGAGTGTTCTTAAAAATTCCCAAGTGCTTATATAACTCAACAATGCACGAAGGGCGCGTTTTTTTATTTCTTTTATAAAATGTAAACCACCACATTAACATAAAGACATATTAAACAAGAAAAGGATTGCGAATTTTAATTAATCACAATAAGTATTCTCCTAACATGTACATGCTTTCTTTTTATTGGCTTAAATGCTGAGTGAAAAGTAAAACCGTTCCCTTTGTGGCAAGAAACAAACGTTTTCTTATTTCGTGACGTAGCTTGCGTGCATATGTTGAGTTATAATGCACGCGCGTGACGTAAGCAGAGTGCTTTATGGAGCTATAATGAACTCGAACTGACCAATCACAGCGCGCGCAATTACTCGAACATTTTATAAATATTTATATATATGTTTATATATATCTATATTTTAAAGGTGTCCGTTCGCAGGCCAGGTTACCTGGCAATAGTAACGCACTTGAGAACGCTGAATTTCCGCCATTATTCGGTGATGCCTTTTTGAAAGTAATGTAAATTTTGTGGAAACCGATTTCACTCGTCCTGGAAGTACATCCCGGCAAGGTGATCTCCAAGATATTCAAGAAATATTAGCACGAGATCGTCGCCGAGTAAGTTCGAATACCGTGAAAATCAACACGAGGAAAGCACGACTCAAAGCAGGGATAGAGAAACGACAGCAGGGAGAATAACAACAGAAATCGCAGCCAAGACAACAACTGCTCGCTCCAGAAAAAGGCAAACGAAACAGCAGGGAAAAGGACCAGGAATTCAATCAAGTTAGTTTTGAATTTGAATGTGTTATTGATAGAAATACAGGACATGAGTGAACGATTACATAACGAAATATATTGGTGTACTACATTTAGCAAAACGACTTAGAAGGGACACCGAGTAAGAACGACTTCAACGATTGGAGATGTCTCTGGAAAATAATTCTATTAGTCTAAAACCGGAATCGGAAGACGACCAACAGATTACAAGAGAATGTAAATAGGTATTTTTCATAATAAAACGATAGCGTTTCCAGTTTGAAGTAATTTCCAACACAGAGAGTTGCAGTTGTTATAGCAATCATTTATAACGATGTGATCTGATATCATTGCAACAGTGAAAATATTGTAAATTTTCTTGATCTAGCAGTTATGTTAAACATTTTCAACAGAATGTATACCCTGTGTCACTATAAAGTACTGGTTCTGCAATATTATCAGTGATCAATGTGATCATTTTAAAATAAAGCAAATGTGATTACTGAATTCTGAGTAGTATTTCTCTTTGCTATATATATATATATATATATATATATATATATATATATATATATATATATATATATGTATGTATTCTCTGATTGAAAGGTTTCAATAATATTGTGTAGAGACAAGTTTCATAGCCTTTTCACAATGGGTCAGTTTTACCTTAGAGTGCAATGACCCCCCCCCCCCCCCTGATAATATTGCTATCTAGAACCCCTGCCCTTTTTTCACAAATGAAATGTTAATTCAAGCCTTAATTTGCAAAGTTAGACATAACATATTAACTTTGTTACTTTCTGCCGTTTACTTTATTTTTATGTCAAATATCAATATTTCATAACAACCACAACATGCAATTAACCTTTTACATTGGAAAAACTTTATAAAGAAGAAAATAAATTTTGTAATGCCAAAATGTTTATGATCTTTCTCATATATTCATTGCAAGTGTGCTGTATGTAGTAACAAGTGTTTCAAGTTTCCTAAATGCCCTATGCTTTCAATAATGATTTTCCACACAAACTTTCTAGACAAATGACTGCACTAGATTCTAAGCCTTTAAGAAGAAATGGTATTGTTTGGAGCTGTTTTGATTACTACCACCTCTGATAGAAAGCCTATTAAGAAGATTTTTGTATTGCTTTTAGTAGTAGAGTAACAATAACTTTACCAAGATTAAGACATGAATCCCACCCCATAAAAATATATTATGTTTAACATAAAAAATATAACAATAATAATATCAATACCAGTAATAATAATAGTAATGATAATAATAATGATAATAATATAATGATAGTTCTTCTCGTTACTATATGTCATTGGTTACAGTTCAATACCTCTGGCTGCCATGACTTTTTCGATGAAATACCGTCCTTATATTAAATCTTTCTTCTGCAGTTTTTATAATAGAAATTTTCATATATTCAAAATAATGTACTATTCTATGGTTGGGTATGGATATTTTGCCTGTTTCTGTAACAGCACAATTAAACTTTCATGTGGTATATACTTTTGACTGATTGATGTTGATTTCACATTATTTTTTTACAGGAGTACGTAGTGCAGCAATCTTTTTGAACATATTAAGATTTCAATAACTCTTTCTTACATGTATTGTTTTTATGATATGACCTAAAAATAGCACAACCACATACTATACAGTGGGCACTCACTATTACCAAACCTTTATTCAAAGCTTTTGTAGAATCCAATTGTTTTACCCCCAATTTGTTGATATGGCATCTCTTTTGAGAGAAGAGGAATTTTTCTATCTACCACTGGGGGTACCATTGCAACTGGAAAGAGTACACACATTAAAACATGCACTATTCATAATGCTCTCAATTGTGGTTACCCGGGAATGAAATAATGACTGCAGTAGACAATAAAATATCTAATCAGAAGATTCTTCTTACAATGAATCTCATGCAATTATAACCAAAAAAACATAAACAAAAAATAATTGGAGCGTTCAGCTCATCCTCTGTGTAAGAACATATTGTGTTCAAAAGTGATGTACAACAAAGAAGACAAAGCAGTAGAGACTAAGAAAATAAAACTAAAGAAAAAAAACACAGGTTTTTACACCGTGGTAAACACAAGCATTCATATCAACTCTTCAAGATTTCACCTGCAAAAGATTTACAATCATTTTCAATTTGTGTTAAGTGAATATTATTGTGATACTTCATCGACTCTGTATTCCCTGTCAAGATAATAAATAATTTTACTTCTATTCCCTCTGGTGCAATCTCAGTGGCAGTGAAAGAGCTAAATGAAGGTCAATTTTTAAGCACTGTGTTGAGCGGTATACTGATCTTGTAATTTGCACCAGGTGTCACTAATTGTGTACCAAACACAGCATAAGAAATAAAATAATGGGGATTACGCTAATATAAAAAATAAAATATATAATATAAAAAAAAAATAAAGAATAAAATATGAAAGCATTGTGACTTCTTCAAAAACTAGCTTCGCGAGGTTTTTGCGGGAGTCGTATTTCTAGTAGTAATATTACTTTGGAAGATGAGAATTCGGCAAAACTACTTGAAGAACGGTACGTGTAAGTTAAATATCTGATTGCTGGAATCTCATGCAATCTCAGCATCACCTTGCTTGCTTTTATTTTTGAAAGATCAGTGAACACTTTAAGATGTAGTTCTTTTCTTCGACTGAGGCGTTGTCTACTGTGAAATGTGGTTTTATTCCTCGCGAAGCGAGGCCGAAGGCCGAGCGTAGCGAGGTTACTAATCGTGTCGGTTCCGGTCAGACCACGTGGCTCGCAAGCCCGAGTAAATCGAGCCGAGAGTTTTTATATATGTATATATATATATTTATATATATGTTTATATATATCTATATTTTAAAGGTGTCCGTTCGCAGGCCAGGTTACCTGGCAATAGTAACGCACTTGAGAACGCTGAATTTCCGCCATTATTCGGTGATGCCTTTTTGAAAGTAATGTAAATTTTGTGGAAACCGATTTCACTCGTCCTGGAAGTACATCCCAGCAAGGTGATCTCCAAGATATTCAAGAAATATTAGCACGAGATCGTCGCCGAGTAAGTTCGAATACCGTGAAAATCAACACGAGGAAAGCACGACTCAAAGCAGGGATAGAGAGTGAGTGTGAGTGAGTGACACTTTATTTAAACTCGGAATTCCATCAATTAATATTGGTTTTCGTGAAAGCCGAGTAAGATTAAAAATTTAAACAGAGATTAAAAAGTGGGACAAACTATCAATAACAAGATAATAACATATCAAAGTCAAAAATATTATTATCTTCCAGTCCTTTCTTGAAGGCTGCAAGAGTTTTAGCCGACTTAATTGAATTAGGCAAGGAATTCCACAATTTAGGACCAGCGTAAAGAAAACTCCTTTTCATAAAATCGGTTTTCGGTAATGGTAAATTAATATTTAATTCACTGTTCCTAATATTGTAAGGATTTCTTGCCTCGACTTTGAAAAATCTGTCAATTAAATAGTTTGGGGCTGCACCAGTAGAAATTTTAAACATTTGGGTGGCCTTATGCTGAGCTCTTCGGGTTTTTAAATCAGACCATCCAAGTTCCCTTAAAACATCCTCTGAGCTTACATCATAGGCAGCCCTTAAAATAACCCTACCAGCCCTATTCTGTAATTTTTGTAATCTGGTTGCTAGACCTTTAGATAAATTATCCCATACCAAATCACAATAGTCAAAAGATGGCTGGATAAGGGAATTATAAATAGTTATAAGAGTATCATCATTAACAAATTGCCTTATTTGTCTTAAGCCCCCGATTGCAGATGAGACCTTTTTTGCCACATGGTTAATATGAGTGGACCATGATAAACGATCATCAATATAAACACCAAGAGATTTAGCAGAGTAGACTCGTTTTATACTTGTATCACCTAATCTGATCTCAGGAGAATAGCCAAGATTGGCGAGATTGTAATTAGAGCCAATAATCAAAAATTCTGTTTTAGTGGTGTTTAAACTCAATTTGTTTGCTAAGAGCCACTGTCTAATATTTTCCAGGTCATGATTTGTACCATTCTGTAATTCAAAATAATTTTTTTACCAGAAACGGTTAAATTAGTGTCATCTGCAAACATTCTTGGGGTTGAGAAATTTAAGCAATTGGGTAAATCATTGATATATATTAAAAATAACAGAGGGCCGAGAATAGATCCTTGAGGAACACCACAAGGGATATCTGAGAACTCCGAGAGACAGCCATTTAAGTAGCATTTTTGCTTGCGATTAGAGAGATACGAATAAAACCATTTGTGTGCTGTTCCAGAAATACCATACATCTCCAATTTAGCAAGCAAAATGCTATGGTCAACTGTGTCAAAGGCCTTGGCTAAATCAAGAAAGACAACAGAGTTAAGGAAACCATTGTCAATATTGAAGAACCATTCATTAGTAGCATCTAATAACGAAGTAAGAGTAGAATGCAGGGAACGAAACCCAGACTGGCAATTTGATAAAAGGGAATTTACCTTAAGGTAGTCATATAGCTGATTATAAATGATTCTTTCAAAAAGCTTAGCAATAACAGAAATGACCGATATAGGTCTGTAATTGTTAAGATCATCAGTGTTATCTTTCTTATGTATTGGGGAGACTTTAGCATACTTCCACTGATCAGGGAAGATACCACTCGTTATAGAAGCATTGAAAATTAAGCTTAAAGAATGCGATATTACAGGAGCAGCCTCCTTTAATAATTTACTTGTTATACCATCTAATCCAGTTGCCTTGGCAACATCTAATTTGTTTATTAAGTCGAAAACGCTCTTAGCTGTAATGGACTGTAATTTAAAATCACAGTCAACTGACTTAAGATAATCAACAAAGCTATAATCAGAGTTGGACAACGATGAAGCAAGCTTAGTTCCAACGGAAGTGAAATGAGAGTTCATTAGCTCACAAATTTGTTGAGAGTCGGTCACTGCAACATCATCAATCTTAATGCTATTAATACCTCTGCTTTTGGCATTACGACCCATTAATTCATTTAATGTCTTCCAGATTGCACGAGGGTTGCCAGAGTTTGAGTCAATATTGGATTTATAATAATTAGCTTTAGTCTCCTTTATAATGCAATTTGTCTTATTTTTGACTTTCTTAAACTTAATCCAGTCATCTCGATTGCTAGTCTTTATTGCTTGTTTCTTAAGGCAATCCCTCTCTATAATCAGTTTACGAATTTCAGAATTTATCCAAGGTGAATTCTTATTACGCACTCTTCCAGACTTAATGGGTGCATGTTTATTAGCTACTGTAAGGAATAGTTCTTTCCATTTGGCCCACATAAGGTTGGGATCTGAATAATCAGCTAATATTTCCCAAGGCAGTTGACTCAGGTCCTCTTTAAAACTACTAGAGTTAAATTTCCTGAAGCTTCTGTAAGTAATATACCTATGCTTAAATTTAGTAGGAACTGAGATTTTTCTAATTACATAAACAAGGCTGTGATCACTAATTCCCAAGTGGATAATGCCACTGTCAACTATATGCTTGATATTATTAGTATATATAACATCAATTAACGTCCTAGAAGACTCAGTAATGCGTGTGGGTTCTTTTAACAGCTGGTGCAGCTGGAAAAGCTCCGCAATATAGTTGAGATTTCTGGTGTTACTATTAGGATTAGATGCCAATAAATTACAATTTAAATCACCCATCAAAATAATTTCATTTCCAGAAGAATCTAATTTGGCAATAATGTCTTCTAGTAAGGTGAAGAAAGTATTATCTGAGCTGGGTGGTCTGTAACAACATAAAACAGAGAAAGACTTACAATTTTCTTTCTTAATATCTAAGCATAAGGCCTCAATGTTATTAGGATCAACAATAGAATGAAGATTAAATTCAATACTATGCTTTATATAAATACAAACACCCCCTGCATGCCTTTTTCTGTCTCTCCTGATAATGTTATAGCCCTCGATCATCACAAGTGAATCTGGTACCAGTTGGTCGAGCCTACTCTCATTAATGGCGAGTAAGTCAAGATCTTCAATTTGCATAAAGATCCTAAGTTCATCAATATGTTTAACAAGACTAGCTATATTGAGAGAAGCCATTTTAAAACCCCTTTTCCTAGGGATTCTCCCCTTGGGTCTGGTTTCAACGGAGGCAGACTTTGGCAAAGCAGAATTTGTAGGATTTAATTCCCTAGGAGCCCAAGATTGATCATCCCTCAAAGAACATCAATTGACTTTAAGATAATTAATCATGTTTTTAATTAAAAAACCATGGCCTTTCTTGTTTAGGTGTAAACCACCATTGTTAAGGCATGGATCATTAATATTTTTGTGATCAATAAAGTTCCAGCTTCGTTGAGTTGCAAAGCTCTTCAGGATCTTGTTTGTTTCTTCAATCTTAGGTTTGAACGCCTCACTATCCTTCCTAGTAATTAAGCTAGATATGGTTACCTTTGTCTGAGGCGATTCCTTTTCAATGAACGTGGCAAGATCTACAATTTTTTCGGCGATGTGCCTAGCAGAATCCGCCTCAGGGATGTTATTAGTTCCAACATGCAAAATGACTTCGTCTGGCTTCTTCTTGATAGTTGGAATCGCATAATGCCACATATCATCAACTGAACTGCCAGGAAAACACATGGAGACCACACGAGTGGCTTTCGACATTTTCCAACCTTGTAAGTTTTTAGTCATCGAATCGCCAAGAATAATAACTGATTTTTTAGGCTTCGATTCAGGCGGATTATCTTGGGGCATGTTTCTAACAGCTGCAGTCTCGGTAGGCGACGACTTCTTCTCTTTGTTCTTCTTGGGATTAGAAGAAACTTCGATCCAAGGAATATTCTCAGTAGGAATATTCTCAGTAGGCGGCGACGTCGTGCCAGCATTAATGTGACCTTTGACATGAGGTGTTGCTTTTAATTGATCTTCTTGAAGAAGCCTAAGTGCTGTTAAAAGGCTATCTCTTTCCATTTCAAGCAATTTGTTGGCTTTAGTTTGATCCCTTAGTTCAGATTTTAAACTAATAATTTCCTTCTTTAGATCGCTGATAGAATATGAAGGATCATTCCTGCCCTGGTCAGTCGATGAAGACAACGACGACGGGTCGAGGTTCGAAAATTGAGCAACTCGCTTCGACAGCTCAGCGATGGAATTCTTCATGGAGCTTAGCTCGTTTAAAACTGAGTCACAACTGCATTTATGCAGAGGAGAAACATTTTCCTCAAAAGTAGTGATAGAAACTGAAGATGGGAAGGTATCCTCACCATAAGAAGTAGCAAATGGAATCGAAGAAGAAGGTGAAGCTTCACCATTAGCGGCGGCCATGTTGGAATTAACGCTGTCTTGTAATTCAATTTGCGGTTTCAGGTTGACGACTCGAAGCATCTTTTCTCTGAAACGTGCATGTCCAGCGCCTTGAATTAGGAGAGTTTTAGTAGCCGTATACCATTTGACTATCACATCTTTGGCTTTGTAGGATATAAGATTGTGAGTATGATCTTCCGCAGTTGTTACTGAACATTCGTCGATCTCATCCAGAATGAATCGAATAAAGTTACTCAAAACGTCGCCCGAACCAGACCATTTTAGCTGGTTTTTAGCAGTGTTATAGCCTAAATGCTGTTGATAAATGTTAAGAGCATCTGGAGACGATAAGTGAGACATTTTCGTCCAATTTTCACAAAATTTCGCGGAGCAAGTAAATACACGTGTATCCAATATGGCGTCACGAGAGTATTCTCACGTAATACTCACGTAGTAGAGAAACGACAGCAGGGAGAATAACAACAGAAATCGCAGCCAAGACAACAACTGCTCGCTCCAGAAAAAGGCAAACGAAACAGCAGGGAAAAGGACCAGGAATTCAATCAAGTTAGTTTTGAATTTGAATGTGTTATTGATAGAAATACAGGACATGAGTGAACGATTACATAACGAAATATATTGGTGTACTACATTTAGCAAAACGACTTAGAAGGGACACCGAGTAAGAACGACATCAACGATTGGAGATGTCTTTGGAAAATAATTCTATTAGTCTATAAACGGAATCGGAAGACGACCAACAGATTACAAGAGAATGTAAATAGGTATTTTTCATAATAAAACGATAGCGTCTCCATTTTGAAGTAATTCCCAACACAGAGAGTTGCAGTTGTTATAGCAATGATTTATAACGATGTGATCTGATATCATTGCAACAGTGAAAATATTGTAAATTTTCTTGATCTAGCAGTTATGTTAAACACTTTCAACAGAATATATACCCTGTGTCACTATAAAGTACTGGTTCTGCAATATTATCAGTGATCAATGCGATCATTTCAAAATAAAGCAAATGTGATTACTGAATTCTGAGTAGTATTTCTCTTTGCTATATATATATATATATATATATATATATATGTATGTATTCTGTGATTGAAAGGTTTCAATAATATTGCATAGAGACAACAAGTTTCATAGCCTTTTCACAATGGGTCAGTTTTATCTTAGAGTTCAATGACCCCCCCCCCCCTGATAATATTGCTATCTAGAACCCCTGCCCTTTTTCCACAAATGAAATGTTAATTCAAGCCTTAATTTGCAAAGTTAGACATAACATATTAACTTTGTTACTTTGTGCTGTTTACCTTATTTTTATGATGTCAAATAGCAATATTTCATAACAGCCACAACATGCAATTAACCTTTTACATTGAAAAAACTTTATAAAGAAGAAAATAAATTTTGTAATGCCAAAATGTTTATGATCTTTCTCATATATTAATTGCAAGTGTGCTGTATGTAGTAACAAGTGTTTCAAGTTTCCTAAATGCCCTATGCTTTCAATAATGATTCTCCTCACAAACTTTATAGACAAATGACTGCACTAGATTCTAAGCCTTTAAGAAGAAATGTTATTGTTTGGACCTGTTTTGATTACTACCACCTCTGATGGAAAACCTATTAAGAAGATTTTTGTATTGCTTGTAGTAGTAGAGTAACAATGCCTTTACCAAGATTAGGACATGCATCCCACCCCATAAAAATATATTATGTTTAACATAAAAAATATAATAATAATCATATCAATACCACTAATAATAATAGTAATGATAATAATAATGCTAATAATATAATGAAAGTTCTTCTCGTTACTATATGTCATTGGTTACAGTTCAATACCTCTGGCTGCCATGACTTTTTCGATGAAATACCATCCTTATATTAAATCTTTCTTGTGCAGTTTTTATAATAGAAATTATTCAAAATAATATAATCTTCTCTTGTTGGGTATGGATATTTTGCCTGTTTATGTAACAGCACAATTAAACTTTCATGTGGTATATACTTTTCACTGATTGATGTTGATTTCACATTATTTTTTACAGGAGTAGGTAGGCAGCAATCTTTTTGAACATATTAAGATTTTAATAACTCTTTCCTACATGTATTGTTTTTATGATATGACCTAAAAATAGCACAACCACATACTATACAGTCGGCACTCACTATTGCCAAACCTTTTTTCAAAGTATTTGTAGAATCCAATTGTTTTACCCCCAATTTGTTGATATGGCATCTCTTTTGAGGGAAGAGGAATTTTTCTATCTACCACTGGGGGTACCATTGCAACTGAAAAGAGTACACAAATTAAAACATGCACTATTCATAATGCTATCAATTGTGCCCGGGAATGAAATAATGACTGCAGTAGACAATAAAATATCTAATCAGAAGATTCTTCTTACAATGAATCTCATGCAATTATAACCAAAAAACATAAACAAAAAATAATTGGAGCATTCAACATCATCCTCAGTGTAAGAACATATTGTGTTTAAAAGTGATGTACAACAAAGAAGACAAAGCAGTAGAGACTAAGAAAATAAAACTAAAGAAAAAAACACAGGTTTTTACACCGTGGTAAACACAAGCATTCATATCAACTCTTCAAGATTTCACCTGCAAAAGATTTAGAATCATTTTCAATTTGTGTTAAGTGAATATTATTGTGATACTTCATCGACTCTGTATTCCCTGTCAAGATAATAAATAATTTTACTTCTATTCCCTCTGGTGCAATCTCAGTGGCAGTGAAAGAGCTAAATGAAGGTCAATTTTTTAAGCACTGTGTTGAGCGGTATACTGATCATGTAATTTGCACCAGGTGTCACTAATTGTGTACCAAACACAGCATAAGAAATAAAATAATGGGGATTACGCTGATATAAAAATAAAATACAAAATATAAAAAAAATAAAGAATAAAATATAAAAGCATTGTGACTTCTTCAAAAACTAGCTTCGCGAGGTTTTTGCGGGAGTCGTATTACTAGTCTTAAATTTCCCCTTTCATGTACCATACTTTAACTGAGCAGCCCCGATAGATGTTTATATTTTGGAACCAGTCGTTTCGTACCCAGTTGTCTTGCATCCAAATTATCAGTCAGTCCGGGTTGTTTTGAACCCAAATTAAGTCAAATCGTACCCATATCCTTGGGAAGGTTAGCGAGAACAATAGCGTTCTTCTGATTCATAGAAGTTTCTTGCATAAAGTAACAATAATCGTTTAAAGGCTGTACACACATCAGACCAGTAGTCTCTTCAGCTGAACTGAAGAAATGAACCTGAATGAAAAATCATCGGGACATTGGTAATGGGTACGAAACGACCTCGGTTACGAAACGAATGGTAACGCCCTAGAGACCATTACATAACTTTTTTTCAAACCATGGACTTATGATATACTTATAACTATAAATGTGGAGGCACAGTAGTGTAGTGGTTACCGTGTCGGACCTCCGAGCAGGAGGTTTGGAGTTCGAGCCCTGGTGCTGGCTCCGTGTTGTTTCCTTAGACAAGAAACTTTACTCCACATTGTCTCTCTCCACCCAGGTGTATAAATGGGTATCAGTGATACAATGCTGGGGGTGACCCTGCGATGGACTAGCATCCCATCCAGGGGGGAGTAATAATACTCCCGGGTGCTTCATGCTACTGAAACCGGGATAAGCTCCGGCCGTGTGGGCCTTTGGCTCGTGTGCGCCTTTACCTATAACTATAAATGCATATTGTTATTTTTGGTATTTTTGTGATGCGCTCTTTGACACCCTTCATTTAATCCAACATGTATGCCTAAGCTCTCTGTTCAGTCTGTGCATGGGGTTCATCGCTTATCTAATTGTTTTACTGTGTTTTATTTACTGATGATATGTTTCTTTGGCAAATTACGTGCCGTCGCAGAAATTCATGTTTATGGATAATTGCTCAGTTGTAGCTTTCAGTACTGTGCAATTTTACTGTAGTCTTCTTCTGCCCTTCCTTCCCAGCAAACGCTAATGACAAAGAAAATTGCGAAAATGTTGAAAATGAACCGGAAAGGTATGGTGGTACTTAAGGTTCTTTTGCAGGTAAAGAAAAAGTAATGAAGTATTGAAATAACTCTAATTTGAATATGATGAGTAGACAGATATCTCTATTTATGTTAATTATGCATATCAAACTGACTTGAACAGCAATTCTATGTAATGCAATAAACGGAGTGCATTTATCTACTGTATTAACGAAATAACCCAATTTTACCTATAAAATAAAATCATTTCGTGGTAGTAATCTCAAAATCTCAAGATAACAAATGTCAGCATTACAGTGTATAATTGGCAAATCATTCCTTTAAAATGAACAAGGAAAAAAAATAGAAAAGTAATATATTTCGTAGTTAAGTAAATAATGATAGATCGGGCGGTTTTCAATTCACTGCACTCTCAAGAGCATCTGGGGCATTGTTTTGGTGTTACATTGTTAGGATACTGATTATTGGTTTAGGAATATCGCGCTCCTTTCTAGCCAATCAGAGGTAAAATAAATAGATAAGAATCACTGCGACAAGGTGACATTCGTTTTCCTGCACTTGAAGCTGACGACATATATTTGCCTCGCGTTTTTTATACAGTATTCGATTTCATTAAGCTGTGCTCCTCTGTTGAAGCAACTGTTTTGCTGATTCATTATTTGTTTTGACTGACAATATTTTGAGTGTTTTAATGCAAAACAGACAATTTTTGGTTAGGTAGATAAAAACATCATGAATTTTCAAGGTACCTGTGGCTTAAGTACTTTTTATTTAAGCAATAGAAAACATGTACCGTGGTTTCTATCGAGTTTTAGTATAAATCTACTAGTGTTCTATCACAAATGCCGTGCTCTGATTGGCTACGCTACCCACTATCTATTCTGTGATAGATAGTGAGTAGCGTAATGGCGGCCGCTTCTTCACGCTTTCGAAGTGTCCGTAAAGAAGATTTAGACAGTTTACTGGTCGAGGCTGTTCCAGAAAAGACAAAGTTTTGAACGACTAGTAGATTTATACTAAAACAATTAGATTATTGGCTCTCGATTTCTATGCGTGATAGTTGACTCGGGCTGCGCCCTCGTCAACTATCACCCGATAGAAATCTCGAGCTCATTATCTAATTGTTTAATAGAAACACGAATGGAATTTTGGGAGAACGAGAAATGCTGTGGGATTCCTCAGCTTTTTCAAATATATGCTAGATTTAAGAACATCAAATTTCCAAGAGGCGACTATCGGACTGATAGTTCCGAGACATAAACACTCTATGGTCTTTCTTGTTAACCACTAAATTTTCTTCCGCGCGCCAGTTCAAAACCCACTTAATGCAGGTCTATCAAATATTTATCCATGCGCACAGCTTGAAATTTCAATAATTCGCAACGTCCATTGCCTAAAAAATACGGTATAACTGTCAGAAAATTCACATTTTCACGGACGGGTACTATCCATCCGGGTATTTTCCCCAGAAGGGCACTCTGAGCTGATAGTGTCTCCGCGGACGAACAGTATCGCGTCACGTGATCAATTTAAACCAATAAGAATGGGAGAAACTTTAGTGGTGAACTATAAAACTCGATAGAAACACTGAGAACAAGTTTCCTATTTCTTTTAGAAAACACCAAAATGGAAATTCTCTTTGGTCGCGTCATCATTACGTCAATAGCTCGTGCTAGTTCTGTGTATGAACATGTGTTCTAACCAATCAGCGCGCGTATTTTCTTAGGACTGTTCTCTAATAGTATATAACAACTCATCTACCTTTGCATTTTCAGCCACCGCATTGGCTCTCGGCCTCGGGATATTCAACATTGATATATAAAAAAAAATTCACAGCTGCTTAAGTTGTGTACATAACTGCGATGATCATTTAATGTTATTACATTGTTATATACCTAGACAACATAACGAGCACTGTGATTGGTTGATGCTTGATCACGTGCCCCCTGATCAAATTCAAATGTTGCCCGCGCGCCAGTTGTGCCGTTTTTGTGTGTTTATTTTTGCTATAGGATTGTTGGGAAAGTCTAAATATATGACAAAGCACTTAATGGCAAACATCAGGACTCCCGGGAAAAGAAAATTAACTGTTTCCCCCGGGACCATACATTAAGTGTACACTGTGCACATTCTAGGAGGTGAATAATTCTGGGGCTTCTGGGTAATCCTTGTGCTAGTGAGTTCTGGTTCTAGATTAAACGAAATGGCGTGGAAGCGAAATAAATTTCACGGCCATCGATTCTCGCTTTAGAGCTGTTTGCGAGAGGTATCACTAGGGAAGTTAAGCAAAACACGACCACAATAAAACGTTGACCAGAGTAGAACCAAACAATAGCGCAAGTGAACGAGATATTGAAACTGTATATGCAAAATTAAGTCCTGTAAGTCTCTTTGTCAACAATTATTTTTTTTCCTTTGGTTACGCTAATATCCTCAACGTCGCCGTCGTGTTTGGTAAGTTTCCTACTGAGGTTGCTTCATTGGTATATACTAAAACAATTATTCTCTTCAATCTCGGTGAATAGTGGCTTTAGGAATATTTATCTCGCAGCTTCGCAACTCGATAAATATTCTGCCATTATATATATTCACCTCGATTTCTGAGGGAGAATTCCAGAGAAGTAGAGCGGGCTTTGACAGCGAACAGGATTTTCTTCACGAAGTGTAGACAAAGAAATTTTTTAAGAGCCTCCAGAATCGTGGGGTCGAGTCGTTTAAAGCATCTTTGTCAACAGCCGATGGCGTAGAGATTGTCTAAATTCGCTTTAGAGTTATTTTCGTAAGAGATTATGATGTCCGTAGCAGGTAAGGAGAACGATTTGTTTCTTTCAAAGTGCGAGTTCTAACTGGCAGATACAGTAATATCAAGTATAACAGACTCCAAGATGAAAACTGAGAAATTACAATATTCAACATAATAATATTGCCTTTATTCTTATTTCCCATGTTTTAGCTTACCTGAGCCCCAAATAAGAGTCTGGGAATTTGCTCAGGAACACATAGTAATAGAGAGAGTGGTCGGTGATGGTGCCTTTGGAGTAGTGTCAAAAGCATACGCGTTAAATTTACCTGGCATGAAGGGTTGGACAACAGTAGCTGTGAAGGGCTTACGAGGTACAAACAATTTAACAGTTCGCGAATTGAATTCCCAGACAAATACTGCAGTCTGCTTAGTTGCGATAACATCTTCACCGCGCGTTTTTAAAGTAATATCAAAACCAAACGCCTTGAAGATATTCAAAAGAAGTTTCAGGTTTTTCAGGTTTTGTACACAATAGTACACTTAAACTTGATAGATACCTTAGGAAGAAAAAAATGTGGAGGTATGTGAACGATAAACCCATAGGGTTAAAAAGGTAGTCCACGCCATTTTTTAAGTCCGCCCTGTTGGTTTCTACAAGTATCATCTTCTCCTGCAGTTCATCCAAATGATCACGAATGTCTTCCTGATAATCAATCATTTCTTCAATGTCTTTTTGGGAGAATTCTAGACTCGATTTTATTTCCTGGACGTCTCGAATGACGCTATCTATGCGTGCATTTGTGTCCATTAAGATCGCTTCGACAAATGATTGAGGTCCGTACTCAGGACCAAGGGCACAGTTTTTTCCCATACGGACCGACCTAGACCGGTAAATAACTTATTTATTTTTTCTGTTTGTTTGCTTTTTTTTTCTATTTGCCGCGAATAGCGCGGATAAAAATCCGGACCGTAGTCCGTATCGTAAATAGCTGGACCGGTTACGAGCGCGCGATTAGCCAATCAGATTCGAGGATTTGGAATTCCGGCCCGCTGAGATGCTTCAGAAAAAAATAATGAGAAGGTATTAACCCTAAGAGGACCAGAAATGAAGTAATCTGGTTGGTTGAATTTAGTTATTGACCCTCGGGCTGCTTTAGTTGTTTAATAAGGCTGGATATTGGTCTTTTTTGTTGCATTTTTTATTCTCGGTCAATCAAAACTCCAAAAAGAACTTGATTTATAACGCATTACACTTACCAGCTTAACTGTCCGCCCTTATTTTTTCTCAGCTATTCGAGTTGAGACTCAAAATAACATCATCAAATGCCTTTTTACAAGTATTATTGAAAGAGTTATCCCCCACCAGAGTTAGGTGTTATGATATATTGGACATGCATCGTTGGATAAGGTTGAGCGCCATATGGAAAAATTTGCATTATAGAGGCTCAAGCAAAGTGTATTATTTTTTTTTTCAATGAACAGCTAATGCCACAGAAATAGAGAAAAGGGACTTGCTCTCCGAGTTAAATCTGCTGAAAACGTTGAAACCCCATCCACATATTATAAAACTTTTGGGTTGCGTCACAACTACAGGTAAGGCTGCATTGTTACTTCCCTCTCTCCAATACCTCCCTAACCAATCACGAAATATTTGCAGCAAAAGTTCCATTCTCAAAGACTCATCGAGACGTGCTCCTATACATAATCTCTGTTTGTTATTTAGACTCTCCGACTGTCATCATTGAGTACGTGCCGTACGGAGATCTTCTAGGCTATCTTCGGAGAAGTCGAGGTATAAACGACCGTTATTACGACGAGCCGGACAATAAGCCAGCCACAAATTTAACCTCACACCAACTGTTAAGGTTTGCTTGGCAAATTTCAGACGGTATGCGGTATATATCATCAAAGAAGGTTGGTCAAGTTCGGTTTCTTATCATGGTTTAACACTCATTGAAATTAGAACTTAAACCCTATAAGCGCCATTATCAATATTCAAGTTCTCCTAACTGTTCTCGTATATTTTTTATGGTACTAGTAAGGAGAATTTGTTCAAATATCAATACAATTCTTTTGTGGTGATCATTTTCGTTATTCTCATAACAGAATGGTTGATGAACAGTGAATATTGTAATGAGAAATTCGATGCTGGTCACTAACGGAACTTAAAGGGTTAATTAAAGGCTATATCACAGTTAAAGTTTGACTTCTTTATAGTTAGACAGGAAACGTTTATTTCTTTCCACTGATGAGAATTTTTTTCGTTTTAAATGCATCGTAGATTATCCACAGAGACCTGGCCGCCAGGAACGTTCTGGTTGGAGAAAACCAAAGATGCAAGATAACCGACTTTGGAATGGCTCGTGATGTAAAGCTAGAGTCAATTTATGTCCCGCGATCTGAGGTACCACCCTGTTTGAAACTTGTACATTTAAACTACTCAGCTCTTTTAGTTTATACTATTCTGAGTAGTTTTTGCCTGATCTAGCTACTTCATTCTGTTTTTTGTTTTTTGTAAAACTCTTTTAATGTGGCAAATAATGTTGTATGTACTTCGATTGTATAAGTCTGCAACGAAGAATTGCAATAAAATATTTGACGATCGCGTTGCTACATCATTGTTCTGCTGGCTCTAGTCATTAGATTACGCTGTGGAATGGTAAAAGCTTGCACAACCTGGCACGAACATGGCCATCAAGTCAAAGAAGAACGTCAAAAAAATAACACGTTGCTATGGTTAAACAATGAAACGCATCTTGAAATGTTAATTTGAAATTGTTTGGTATTTCATTGGTGTTGATATAATGAATAGAACATTACATGGCCGCTTGCTGATACGAAACTTCTCTTCTCGTGTTGAAAAACATACATACAATCATACATACATACATACAAACATACATACATACATATCCTTTATTTAAACACGATATGGTTTAAAGCTCAAAGCTTGTGGGGTCGTGTAAAAATGATTACAAATAGATAAAACTGAATAAAAATAAGAATAACATCACTTACAAAATACAACTACAATTAAAACTCCAAAAAAATATAGAGTAAGATTTTAACCAAAAAGTAAAATGAATTTACATTAGTTACCTCTAAGTAAATTGACTATAGTTAAGAGCATTTAAAATCTTGGTAGTGCCTGGGCAGCGACTGGACCGACTGTGCGCTAAAATCAAGTTCCTTAAAATAAGAGTCCTTCTTCACTTTGCGATAGAAAACAGTAAACTGGTCTGTAAAATGACTCGAGACAGCGTTCCAAAGAATAGCGCCTCTATAGCTAATAGATGTTTTTAGAAACTGCGAGTTAAAACACGGGACGATTATGTTATTACTCCTTCTCAAATTGTATGCAGTGCAGGGTTTATTTGTCAAGTATGAAAGAGCCGTAGGTGCTTACCTATAAACACGCTATGGAGTAGTTTAATTAATCGAAGTTTATAATAGAGGGTTAAAGTATTCCAGTTCGAATGTCGGTAAACTTCCGCGTTAGGCATATCTCGGGGTAAGTTGTATATAATTCTGGCTGCCCTACGGTGAAGTACTTCCAGAGAATGTAGAAGCTCTGCATTAGGGCAGCCGCCCCAAACGACTAGTCAAGAAATTTCTTTCCTCCGCGCGGCCATGCAATATCTTCTATTTTCTATGCTGGAAATAAATTTATGCCATACATGATTTGGTCTTCGAAGAATCTAGTAGACAATTTACAAAGCAGCCAGTCAAAAAAATGGATACAAAGTTTTTTGCTAATGGTAGTAAGTACACGATAAAGAATACGAAGAATCGACGGACCATAAGATCCATCCGAGGGATGTAGAAATTCTCGACCACTACATCACCAACTGTTACAAGAGACCCTTCTTGGAATCATGGCACTCCGGCATAGAAACACATACGGTGAACGAACGCAAAACACTTCCGCGCGCGCTTACACGCCCTAAATTTGAAATTAATGACGTAAGCGTACGCACGGAAACTCAAACGAAAAACGTAACGTTCGGATTTTCGGATTTCTATCTCTGACGAAGGAAGACAGTGGCCACTGAAAATCCAGTGAATAAAAACAGATCTAGTAAAACCAAAAACAAGCTAAAATATATCTTAAACCGATCACCAAAGAGTGCATAACATACTTTTGAAGTTTACCTTAAAATTGATCTTGAACGATTATACTGGTTATGTGCATTGAACTGCTGTCCTGAGTGTTGTGTTCTTTCTCAAACAAGGGTCGCA
The DNA here is from genome assembly GCA_949710005.1 of Ricordea florida. NCBI lineage: Eukaryota > Metazoa > Cnidaria > Anthozoa > Corallimorpharia > Ricordeidae > Ricordea > Ricordea florida. Next base: position 17,964,631 of record OX453274.1, on the reverse strand, counting down.
TCCCTGTCAAATGGACAGGGATCGAAGCCATGACTGGGGAGCCAAATTACTCAGTGAAAAGCGATGTGTAAGTATATTCCTGATACAAAAGACCCTAACACCGGACACGTTTATTAAATTCCCAAAAAGTCAATGGACCTTTTAGGATTGCTGGTAGCAAATTTGATACGAAAATGTGTTGAATATCAAGGGTACCAGGTGTGATAAGACCCTGTCAAAAAGAATATTTCAGTATTTCTCGAGTAGACAAAATATGGAAAGGAATTTGAATGCGAATGCAAGCTCGTACCGTTGGGGTTTAGTTTGATTTATCACAGAAATCAAAATAATTATAATAATGGTGTTTATTGTAAAATCGTCTCCCTTGAGAATTGATTTGCGAGTTTTCTTGCAGAGAGAGAGAGAGTGGTATGTAAAAGTAATAAAATGAAAATAATCAAAAGATACGGAGCTGTATTAGAAGCGTAACATTTGTAATGTAAACAATATTGTATAACATCCATAATGAAAATCCTACATGCAGTCTATCGTTTATAACCCGTGAGTACGTTCGTACATCGCTGGAAAAAAACTGTATCAACCCTTGCAGTATTACAAAATTCTTAAATTTATTGATCATATGAAATGCGAGATGTCGGTCTTCTTCACAGTTTGTCTCTAAGGTGGACAAGAAGTGGAGCAATAAAAATACTTCTTTCTTAAGTGGTTTACAAGATATGCTACATGTTTATTGTAAATGGTCTTGCTCCCCTAAGACTGATGGAGGTCTAACAGAACAACACGGTTAAATAGGACAGTTTGGGTCTTGTTCTCTCAGATCACTAGCTCTTTGGCTTTTTTGAATCAGACAAATTGATGCATCATACTATAAACCGTCCCTGTACTTTGTATTTCAAAAGGTGGAGCTTTGGTGTGGTGCTGTTTGAGATTTGTACCATTGGTAAGTTACCAGCTGAACCACGTATTACGACTTAGGAACCTTACCTTAAGAAAACTAATAACAATCATTCACTGTAGCTTGAACAGCAAAGAAAAAAGGGTACAGTATATACTCCATGTAGTTTGGTGCCATTATACTGGAAAGAGAGATGTCGTATTTTGACTGACCCTGTTCCTTGGGTTTCCCTTCTATCATCAACCACGAACTGTTAGGAGTGTCGAAGGAATAACCATGAACCTTATGAATTAATGGCGCAAATAATTTTACAAATTTGAAAAATAAATAATTTTGAGCTATCATCAAATAAAGTAAGAGATGAGGTAAAAAATTAGTCACCACGTTTATTTCTACGGCTATAATTCAACTTGAGAAAATATTGGCATTTCGATGTTGTTAAAAACCTGAAAGTGAGGCTAGTAAGGGAAGTTTTTTTCTTTTTCATACAAATTCCTTAAAATCAAACAAACCACCACTTAGTAGCCATTGAGTCTACAGCGTTTAATCTTCTAATAATTACAATTTTTCCCTCTAAACTCACCGTTTTGGCATTAAGGTATCAGTAAGGGGAAAATTTGCCATTTTGCATAATTTTACTTTCTTAAACGGTTGGATAAATCTTAAGGTTATCTTAACAATGAAAAAAACTCCACGAAAAAATATTATATCTGTCGCTAGCTATTGCGCCATAAAGACTTTTTGCACATTAATTACTTAATTGAGAGTTGACAAGTTCTGACAAATGAATTAATTATCGAGGCAAGGTGTCACATGACATCAATAACATGCTAAGTTTGACCCGAGTTTGACACGCGATTTCGGGCGCCATAATCAGTGCACTGATGTCTCCAAGGAAGAAAGAGCGATCTTGCCTTTTATCATCGGCTAAAGGAAGGCCAAAGAAGGCAAACAGTTTTGACAAAGAATGGGCCGCTAAATTAGCGGAAAGCGACAAAGGGTCTTATTACAGCCATGAAAAATTGCTGGATGAACTCGATCGCGATCACGAAGCCAGCGAGCAAGCCGAAATGAGCGCAAGTCGCCGTAAAATACAATTGCAAGGAACTGTCGAAGCAGAGGAAATTGAGGAAGAGAAGTGGACGAAGTTGAAAGGCAGATTAATTGTTTCGGGTCAAAGGCTGCAAGAACGTCTCGGAGATGCGGTTTCATGTCGCTTTTGTTAAGGAGATGTGAACATTATGGAAAACGTGCTATCGCGAAATAAACTTGGTTGATCGTGGATTATACGATGCCAAAATGAAAGCTGACATGGTCGTAATTTCGAAGATTAGTCGACCGATAAGTAAAATTTCAAACGCGAATAGAGTAAATCAAAAGATGATTTCACGTTTACTAACCTTGGAATTCTGACTTCACACATGAAAAAGCGGTTTATTCACAGGAAAATAATTTACGCGCGCCGTCGCGGGAAATTTGTACCTGTTCGATGTTAACTGTGACACTCCTATTGTTATAGAGAAAGTTGATTCCTCTGCGGTTTCTCCCTTGGTGTGATAACCTCATAACACAGGGATGCCGCCTAATTTTAGTTTTTGTCTGTTTCTCGAAAGTAAAAAGTAGGCGACTTGTAAGTGCATTTCGAGTTCCAAGTCGTCAGCCCCTGGACCAAATTGGCTGAAATTCGGAGAGCATGCTGTCAGAACGTTTGCCGACAAAACCGTGTCTGCGAATTCTGATTATTCTTCTCATTAAAAAGTTATGCCTTCTTTTCGCGGCAGTTCTATTTTTTTCCCTTTTCAAACTTTATCCTCTTGTAATAAAATAACAAAAGCATGTGCCAAAAATCTGAGACACGGTTTTTGAGGTCAATGTGTGAAGAAACGGATGCCATGTTAATCGTTTTCTCCGACCTAATTTTAGCGGGCGTATACCTTGATTTATGGGTTCGCCAAACTTTGCAAACATATTCACATTTTCGAAAAACGGTATAATTTTTACCGTTTAAACAGATCGGGTCATAATCTGTAGTTATTAACCTTCCAAAAAATATACGGTTTATACAGATTTTTGTTAAAACAAAGAACGCTAGAGCGGATAGCGCGCGGATAGTCAAATGGGTTATACTGATACCTTAATTCATCAGAAAACGTGGTCAAACGGGAAAATTGTCGAGCTTCCATTTGAGCATAAGGTCTATAGTAACGAGGTCCCATCTTCACATTTTAGGGTATTTGGAAGTTAACTTTTCAGGGCGTGTATGCAGTGACGAGAAATAAAACTTGTGACATCGAAGGCAGATAAGAGCTCGATATAGAATCACTTTTGAAGTGAAATTGGTAAATCCTACTGTACACCCAAATTGTTACACCTTGCACTTTGACCGACCTGCTTTTATCTGATGACATTTCGTTTTTCACATTTAAGGAGAGCAGTATTAAAAAATTGAAGGTAGTGCATTTGGAAGTGAACGAGTTTTTTACATTATTTTCTTTGGAAAAGTTAAAATAAGAATGGAATGTAAGGAAGGTAACAACAAAAGATAAACGGAAACAGGGGCCAATCACAGACAGTGAACATAGTAATAGAAACATAGAAACTGAAAGCAAATTGACCACTAATAGAATCGTGAAATATCCTACTTCAACTTAGAGAATTGATTCATAACCCTTTCCGCCAGGATCTATAAATACCTCTTACTAACCTAGTTCGAGGTCAGTACCGGACCGAGTTTTTCCTCGCGAATTTATGGCCCAAGCGCGAAGCGCGCGAGCCATAAATCCGAGCGGAAAAACGAGGATCCGTAACTTACAGTGCGGACCGAGAAAACGAGATTTGTAAGATATTTATTATATCTCAAAACAAACTTTTGAATTAAGCGGGCAGTGAAGTACGGCCCACTAAATTGACCAATCACAACGAACGTACTAACTGAGAGATATAACAATTCTCCTTATCGTCATACAGCTCTTTATTCCTTTTCCTGATCCTTTAATATTATTATCAGGACTTAGTCCGTAAATGCACAATCTTCTCAATTCTTATCATCTGATTGCTTGACACCATCTATTTAAGGAGAAATAGCATTTTGATTATAAAAGAGATAGCAATGATTGCCATGTTATCCTTATCGTTAGGTGCTGAACCGTATCCTGGTATCATCCCTTGTAAAATCCCAGATGTTGTTCGAAAGGGATACAGAAATCCCAAACCGACCTACGTCAAGGATGAACTGTAAGATTTGTTTTCTAGTGCCTTCCCATCCAACAAGATAAAGTAGATGTTAACTCGTTATAAAGATATACCTCTTACAAACCGAGTTCGAGGTCCGTACTGTAAGTTACGGACCGAGTTTTTTCCGCTCGGATTTATGGCCCATGCGCGAAGCGCGCGGGCCATAAACCTGAGAGGAAAAAAAGAGGATCCGTAACTTACAGTTGTTATGAGAAGATTCCAGAACCATTAAGTATGCGGATGTTTGCGTTGTCACGCAATCTTAGCTCTAGAGAATTCTAGAATACACGAACATGATGTGAACAAGTGAAGTAACTTTCTATAAATAGTTATTACTGCAATCTTTCGAATATTCTAGAACTATCTGAAAATGTATTTAAAGAGCGCTATCAAATAATTCTGACACTTACGTACGGAAGCTCTGAGTGAGTCTAAAATGGTCAAGAGTTATTTGGAGATCGTGCCGTTCGCCGTGGCTGAAGAAGCTATCCAAGGAACAATTGAAGTTGTTGTTATCAAGTGGATATCACAAAGGAGTTCGTGAGTTTAAACTGTCAAGTGGTGACTGAACTTATCTAGTTTTAAAGGATAGCTTGTTAGCGCTTAGAGTATATTGAAGTTAGCGATCGCTCCCTTTGTAGACTACTCGAATTATTTTAGTTGTCAGTTTCAAATTAATAGTTGAGTTCGTAGCGGAAGTACGTTTGTCATTCTTTTTCTGTACGGATAGAGAAAACAGGCTTATACAGACCGAGAAAACGAGGTTTGTTAGATATTTATTATAAGTCTGTAGACATTTTGGCGACCAAAACAAACTATTTGAATTTAGCGGGCCGTACAGTGAAGTACTAACAGCGCGCGTACTAACTGAGAGATATAATAAGTACTTGTACTGCAAGTAATTCTGTTAATTTTAACGCCTTGTTCAATATGCGGTTTATAATTCTGTAGATTCTGCTGTTGGATGCAAAGCTGTAGTTCCGCTTTAGGTTAATAAGCCTAATCAGCCTCTGTTCATTAAAGTTATCTGATCTTTATCTGAATCGTAGAACTTGGAATTTTTTAAGTAATAGAAGAGGAAAGGAGTGGAGGGATCGCAATGGACAAATGTTCTATGTGTGAAGACACACAGATTGAGTGTTTGATATACAGTAGCTTCTCAAATGGAAAAGCGAAACAGTGCGTGATTTTCTTGTGTGAAACAAATGAGTTTGGAAAGGAAGCCTTTCAAGCGGGAGGTCGTAAGTTCAAACCTCGGCTGGACCAACACTCAAGGTCTTAAAAGAACTGAGGAGAATGTACTGCCTTTGTTATGAAATCTGCAAATTGTTAGACATTCTAGTCTTCTCGGATAAGGACGAAAAACTGTTGGCCCCGTCTCACAGCACTGTTCTTGTGGGACGTTAAGGACCCCACAACACTGTTCGAGAAGAGTAGGGGACGTAGACCCCGGTGGAGGGTCGACCTTTGATAAAGTTAATTAATTAAAAGGAGAATTGATGTAAAGCGCCTTTGAACATATCCATATGAAAAAGAATGCTATACAAATCATTATCATTATTATTATCAACTGTTTAGATACGCAATTATGACTGAATGTTGGAAAACTGAGCCTGACGAGAGACCAACGTTTGACTGCTTATGTGGTTCCATCAGGGCATTAGAGAGGCATGGCAATCAGGTAAGAGTATATCTGTGTTGTTAATGCAATGTGCAATACCTGCGTACAAGATCTTCTCACATTTGCATGTTCCGTAAAACAGGAAAATCAGGCTCCATCTCTGATCCAATCATCTACCACTGATTCTCACTTCTATTCCATCTGTATGGTTTTCCAAGTTGGTATGAATGCATAAAGCACATGATATATACATCAAAATATAAATACATAAACCACATGATAATTCAGATGATAATTCAAAGATAATTCAGTTGGAAAGGCAAAACGCTAAAGTGGTGATACATCTAGTGGTATTTTTGTCACAGTTGGTTACAGCAAACCAGAAATCGAGTTGTAATCTACTTCTTTGCTCATTATATTTCTTAGAACTACGTGAACGTCCAAGATTGCCTTGAAGCCCATGAAAACGATATCGTTGAAAGCATCGCTTGATTTGTGTAGCGGAACGACTTTGTTTGTAACTCCGCTGTGCGCGTCCCAGCAAGCCACGGCTCTCAATAAAACCAAGAGTAAAAGCTGAGAGACAACAGAACATAATAAACAAAAAACTAACCGTAGACATAAGGCTTGTACAGTTTCAAGCAGAGCAATATAAAGGATAATTATCATCCATCTGTTTAAAGTATTATACAAATAATCTACCAAATAAGTACAAATACTGCGCGATATTCGTCAAGCCGCCCAAACCTGTTGACGTGTTGGCTGCGATGACATTAAAACACAGTTGGCAAGGAAAAATGAAAGACGAAAATGATTTCAACTTCCTTCCTTATCGCGAATTTGAATATGAACAATATTCTTATGAGCAATGGAAGAAGGAGCTGTTTCGGTAGAAAGTGAACCGTCGTTAAGATTAGTTCGCGTGTTGCTCCTTTGTCCCCTCAGTTATTCCTTTGGGTATGCCAGCTAGTAAGTTTTTTTTCTCGAAATTAATAGTGGACTTGTACTTTTCTGTTCTCTCCCTGCTGGAAAGTGTGGTTAGTTCAATTTAAGACAATTTAATAATAATTAATAATTTCACGCCAAATAATCCTGTGATACTTTTAACTATAGTGGGTTTAGATTTTTTTTTTTTTTTTTTTTTTTTTTTTTGTGTGTGTGTGTGTGTGTGTGTGTGTGTGTGGTATTGCTAAGTATTTTTTACTCGTTATCTGTATTTTGACTCGTGGAAATACTTTGCCACACTACAAACCAAAACATCCAATAACATAATAATCGGCACTCAATAGCAGTGCAGGTAAGCATATTTTTATTTTGCTTTTGCACTTGCGTATTTGCCCTTTGTCTTTCAAAATGATGCAATTCAAGCACATTCCTTTCTTTTTTTTTAGGGTAGAAGTCAGGGTTTTAGGGACTAGATTTGGATATCTTTTTATTTACTGACAGTAATCCAGTAGTTACTACAAGGGCTATGATCGTGCTTATCTGAGTAGTCGGACAGATCACTGATGAGATGGGCTAACACTCATTTTGACTTCAGTGAGATGGAGGCTAACTAGACAAACTCGCGGTTTTTTAGCCTTCATATACACTAACGTCTACCATTGATACTTTGTAACGTTATATATTTTCATCTTATCTTTTTAAAGTTTGCAATACATTTTTTTGGATTACATAATCAAGGAATATTATAACAAGTGACAAAGACATCCTGGAGACTTAATTACACCCTTTATGAATTACTATATTTACAAAAGGAAACTTCAAAATGAATCACTACTGATCTCAGATTAAATAAATAGAAACTGAATCGATATCTAATAGTTTCTCCTCTTATCCAAGGTATTTTCAATTGTTGTAAAGGCGTTTAGCGAAATAGGTACTTTTGCACTAACTTTATTAAAAATTCCCTTCCATTTTAGTTTGATTTAAGATTTAGTAGTGTATTATAGGAAATATCTTGTAAAGTGCTTTGTTTTCTTGTAACATAACGTAATGTAATGTAACGTAATGTAATGTAATGTTATACTTTAAAAAAAAATAATAATCAAGGAATAGTGTAAGTAAAGTGTTGCTGTTGCTGATGGATATTTTGTAATGTAATTGTTTATTAATATTTGCCCCCCCCCCCCCCCCCCGGGTTAACTGATACTGTACCTCCGGGATCAGGTGTAGATCAAACCTCCTACAAAGGGTCTTTGTTGGCTGTTTGTGAGTTTCAGCAAGTTCCCACTAGAACATTCTACACTTAATGTATGGTCCGGAGGGAAACAGTTAGTTTTGTCAGAACATCAGAACTCGACGGAAAAAAAAAAACTAACTAGTTTCCCTCAGCACCATACATTAAGTGCTTTGTTATATATTTAGACTTTTCCTTAATAGAACATACAAACAAAAAAGGACGGCACAACTGGAACGCGGGAAACAACTGCGCAATTGTATCCCGGTCGTGATACACTTGAATTTGATCAGGGACACGTGTCCAAGAATCAACCAATCACAGTGCTCGTTTTGTTTTGTAAAAGTCTAGTTATAGAACATTTGTTATTATTATTTTGCATAACATTAATCACGCCGTAGAGTCAGGAGAGTGATACAGTGGACAGAACGATAAGTAGTGATAATAATTTTTTTCCTTCTCCTTCCTATGCTTTGCCCTTTTGCCATCTTTCCGACAGAGATTTTGAGTTAGCGCTTTTTGAGCAGCTGAACGGTATTATTATCTCACAATTTTAATAAAGTAACCAATTTTTTGTCGATTTTAAATTTGAATTCTTTTGCCTACGAGCCAGAAGGCTGGTAGCCACTATGTGATCGGGATGTCAGTATTAAATAGATTTAGGCAAGCCTAAAAGCGGAGCTCCTCACACAGACCCTCGCACATTGAAAATGTTGTCACTAAAGTTATTAAATACGCCTGGTGTACGCAACTACTTAAAGAAGATTCGATAGCTCAAATATCTAGCTCGCGACTCAACGGAAGAACCATTACCTGGTCAGCAAAATTATAATAGTTTTAAAGCAACATCAAAAGCAGCTAGGCAGCTCTTTAACAAAGGAAAAATAGACACTCAGCTTTATGCTTATGTCCCTCCAAAAACGCTTGAAAACTTGTAGGAAGAAAATTTTTCCTCCTAAACCGCTATGAATATAGAGATTACTTCATGGTTAGTGAGGGCGGACGATTTTTCTTCACGAGTTGTGAAGAATAGAAAACGAACGAGTGAGCGCAGCGAACGAGTGAGTTTACTTTTCTTCACAACGAGTGAAGAAAAATGGTACGGGCGAACTAACCATGAAGTAATTTGTTTATTTTTTAGGTACTGAGATTTACTCCTTACAAAATACTACTAACTGATCATGAATCACGCTGGGCTAGAAAAATCAAGTTACCACAACAAGGTGCAAAACGCACTTAGCAGGCTTTATTTTGGAGCATACCGAATAAACATGACAGTCAAGTTAAAAATGCGTTCAAAATTTACTTCTCTAAAATGATACAAACATTGCACGAACTGGAAAATTCTACTTTAAACACTGTTGGAAATGTCGCTAGAAGTATAAGAACCAAAGACAGTTAAAAACGTTTTAAAACGACTCGTGAATGACTCAGGAATGTCTTGTGTACGGGAAATACAATGTAAAATTACCTTTTTGTTTTGATCAGTTTAATGCGGCTCTTGCTTTTTCAAACAGCACTTCTTTTGAGATGCTGAATCCGTAGCTTTTTTATTCAAATAACCCGTAGCGAAAGAGAGAACGGAGCGAACTTGGCTCATAATCTTTGTTTTCCTTCTTTCCCACTGCTACCGGACAAATTCACTCATGAACTGAATTGAGCTCGTTTGAAGGAATTTCTTCTACGGACCTTGATTCGCCTTTCAACGTCAAGAATTCTTTCAGTGAAGCGACGGGCAGTTCGGATTTGTTATTCGTATTTTTATTTTCTTGATCTTGTATGAAGTCCTCGACTGAAGCTGTATCTGCAAACCTAGAATTTCTCAAAGAAGAAGCTGAGGAAGAAGCCATTATTGCTCACTTTTTGCCGAGTTGATGGCGCCAAAACTGATCCCGCCTCTATGAACAGTGAATTGGTCGGACCACTTTTTTTCACCAGTGAAGAAAATGGTCCAACCAATCAAATTGCTTCTAGTTTTTTTACAGACTATTTTTCTCACACAGATTTATAAGGAGTAAATCTCAGTACCTATGGAATAAAATCCGTTTCTTCAGCAAAACATTGTAGACTGCTGTAGACTGCTGGCTGTAGGTTATGTAGCCGCGGCAAGCCGCGAAAAGCGCGCGAAAAACAAAGCCTCCTTTCGGTTTAAGACCTTCTAAATATCCCAGATGGTTATGGCCGCCATGTTGGGGCAACATCGTCGTCGTCGTCGTCGTCGCTAGGCGCACGCGCCCGCGAGCCATGCCGCTAGTCACGGTGACCATGAAAACTCAAACGCATGGTTTTCTCAATTTCTATCCTCGCACGGTAGTTATGGGGCTCCGCTCTGCGGCTCTTCGAGCCCCTGTGGAGCTCCGCTAAAAGTGAAAACTTGACGCGCCAGGGATGCTGGGATGTCATGTGTTCGGACTAGTTTCGGATTACCATCGCCTTCACACTTTTGTCCAAGATGACTAGAATTACTATCTGGAATGGACTATCAAGTTTGCTAAGAAACAAAACAGCTTCTAAACAGCAATTACTTTGTTAAAGCTCAAATGCGAATGATGACATACAATTTATCAGAAAGAAATATTTTACTCTCTGGGGATACTGAGTTAAATCCTGGGCCAACAACAAGTAACGCCAACTCCTCTAGAATAATGTGAAAAGTTAGTTCTGATTCTGTGTTCTGATTCAACTGCAGATTACGTAAATATGGATTAAGATCTTACGGAGTTGGTGGTCAGGGTAACTATTTATTTAGAGCCATACCACAGCACAAGTCGGCATTTAGAAATCAGAACAGCTGGTGTTCAGTATTTGCAAAATAATCCCAAACGGTTTACAGAGAGTGCAGTTGTAGATAATAATTATGCCTTGGTCCGATTACATAACTACCGTAATATGTCTATGCGGGGAGCAAGGGGTGACCATGTCATCATGCAGGCAATTGCAGAAACTATCGTAGAAAATTCTAGGTCTGTATATATTATATATATAATTATAGCAAACATTGGGGAAATGCACTACGTTTCAACGGTGGCACTATTATCTGAAACTGCCTCACTGTATATAAAACGGTCAAAAGAAATTTGTTTGATATTTATTCTGAAACCAGAGTGAACAATCAAAAAAGAAAATTTACTATTCTGGAAGAAAGCGAAACCAAGTTACCACCAGGTAGCACATATGAAATTTAGTCACCTGCTTTTCCAGATTCATTGTCAAATAAAAATGCAAAAGAAGGTGCTAAAGAAACATGTAATGCATATAAGAGGTGCAGAGTAGCAAAGGCATCTCCAGATCAGAAGGCAAAGTATAATAAAATATACCAAAAAGCTTACAGAGCACCAAAGGCATCTCCAGATCAAAAGGCTTACAAAGCAAAAAATATTAATGACCTCTGAATCCTGATCAAAAGGCAAAACACAATGAATTCAAGAAGGCCTACAGAGCAAGAATGACATCTGATCAAAAGGCAAAACATAACATGTACCAATATTGAGTCAATTTAACAAAGTTTCATGACCTGGTTGCAGAGGGTCCTGTGTATATTTGTAGTTGTTGTGATCAGCTATGCTGTAGAGAGGTGTCATCAACTCTAAAAAGCTTAGAGAATCAAATCCTGATATAGGTAAATATCTTAACAATTAAACAAGTGTTAACAAAGTTGAATGGGTTTGCAAAACATGCCATAGTCATTAAGTAAAGAATAACTCATTCCACCAATATTGTGCTGTTGTTAAAGGACTGGTATTTCCACCAAAACCAGCATTCTTTGATCTAAATGAATTAGAGAGTAGATTACTAATTCCAAGAATTGCTTTTCAAAAATTAATGCAAGCTCCCAGGGAAAAACAAACTGAAAATACTTGGTTATAATTTAATGTTAATGTTCCTGATGTCACTAATACAGTCAGTATGTTACCATGGTTACCAAGACAGGCTGGAAAAACAAGAGTCAATTTGAAAAGAAAACTGCAGTATAAGAGTTCTGCATTGTCACTGAATATAAGGGAGCATGGTTGGCGCAGTGGTGAGAGCACTCGCCTAATCCACCGATGTGGCCGGGGTTCAATTCCCGGCCCTGGAATCATATATGGGCTGAGTTTGTTGATTCTGTACTCTACTCCAAGAGGTTTTCCTCCGGGTACTCCGGTTTTCCCTTTTCCACAAAAACCAACATTTGATTTGATTGATTCAATTTCATTTGATTTCATTTCATTCCCTTTGCGCTTAACAGTGTCCCCAATTAGTACGTCATTGCTAGATACAGTTGACACTCACATAAAGTTCATTATTATTATGATTATTAGGTATCATCATAAGGTAGTGCAAGCAGAAAACTGGCTGGTAATAAATAGCAGTCTTCATAGAGGTGAAGAGATTCTTTTTTATCCACATTGGGCTAATCAGTATGTCAAAGAAACAGAAAAGCATCAACATGTTGTTGGCGAAGCTTGTAATGAACAATCATAAACTAACAAACAAACTATTGAGAGCAGTAATAGTTGTGAGCCTGAAAATATAGATGACTAAGATAATTAAAGTGAAGTTGAAGATCAAATGCCAGCAGGTGGTATGGATACTATATTAACATCAACTGACTTTTTAGAAGATAATGAGTAACAGCATATATTTTTTGTTGCTCCAGCAGAAGGCAATAGATCCTTAAAGTATATTTAAGGATAAGTTCTCAGAGGAATTAGCATATCCTGAAATATTTCTTGGTCAACCAAGAACATTGATTAAGCAAGTGCATTTAAGTGATATTTGTAAATCTGAACTAAGAAGGTCAGATAGAAGAGCTGCCATGAGTGTTGAAAATATTTTTAAAGCAAAAAAGTTGCAAATGAAACTCAAGCCTTCTGAAAAAATCGAATATCGCTCTCATGAAGTGCAAGGGAAATAATGAAAGTCTCAAAGCACATTAATTGAAACAGACTGGTGCAATAAACAGGTTAAATCTGTCATGGTGAGGGGTCCAAATTCCTCACAGGATTACGAGGGTCATGCACTTCCATATTTTGAGAAAAGCAAAAAAAAGATCTCTGCCCTGATAAGGCAATTAGGACCAACAACATTGTTTTGTAGATTTTCATCAACTAAACCACAATGGCACCAGTTACTTCGAATTCTTGGTCAAGTTGTCGATCACAAGCTGTATACAAATAATGACATACCGTAGATAATCTTAACTGGAAGGATGTAGATTAATCCAAAGTGACCGATCCAGTTACTGGTACATGTGTCAGACATTTTGGTTATCAAGTCAATCAGTTTCTGAGTATAAACTTCATGTCAGGCTTTGTGGAACCATTAGGAAAAATAGCAAACTGGTTTTATAAAGTTGAATGCCAGCAAATATACATGTTAAAATTTCATAGAAACAAATAAAATTTTATTTTTTATTTTTTTTCTGGTAATGAATAAGTATTAATTGTCTCCTCCATTGAAATTAGGAGCCTAAACTAGGGTATCTAAAAGATAGTGATGCTGCGGCATATTCTGTTGATACTGGATTGTGCAATTTTCTCACAAGAATTAAGAGAGGCTACAATTACTTAGCGGAAACTGTCCTCGTCATTTAACAAAGTCTCAGCTGAGAACGTGGCTTTCATACTGTGTAGGAACAGCAAAAGATGGCAGTGCTTCGAGTGATGCCAACAAGTTTACATGAACTAATGCACAGGTGAGTGAGCAGTGGGATGTGCGATCGTTCTTCCTGCCCAATTTTCGTGCAGGAATAACAGTTTTTTTCTCTCTCAAACGTAGGGAGTTACATAAAAAATGGATGGGAAAACAATTTCACTGAAAGTTGGAAATACTTAGCATCTGATGCGAAAAATAATGTTGATGTTTCCTCGATGAGCACGAGTTCTCCGAGCACTCTACACGAGTCCCCATAGGCTGCAAACTGGTACTCCATCCAGAGGGCTGAATTTCCATCGTTCACAATTGAGAACATGATGAATTACTTTATTAAGAGAAAATCAGGAGATAATGAAGGCAATAAAGACTATAATAATTTAAACAGTAAGGCATTTGGACTATTCAGACATGGTCATGTACAAAATATCGAAGTTGCCACTTGTGAAAATGGAGACGTGATCCATATAAAAGGTGAATGTCTGCCAGAGATGAAAAAGAATCTGAAGTACAAGCTCAATGTTACTATGATCAATTCTGGAGAGCAAGCTGGTGAGATCACCTATGCCTGCTGCAGTCCATACCCAGCAGGGAAAGGACCATAATGGCCTCTTGTAAACACCTTGCTGCTTTATGCTTTGCCCTTGAAGAGTTTGTAAGATTGAAGCAGAGCAGAGATTTTGCTACCTGTACTGACAGGCTTCAAACTTGGAACCAGCCACATGCAGAAATGACAATTGGAACCAAGATCTGTGTATGAAATGGAGTTCAGTAAAAAGATCTATGGTAAAGAGAGTGCAAGAGACAGGAAAATTCTTCATGACCCTAGACTGCCAGTATACAGAGACACTGAGAAAGCAAACCAAAGCATGCTCGATATAATCAGAGAAGCTAACTTAGAATGTGGTTTTTGCAACAGTCTGTCACATGACAAGCATCCATCAAGGGTTTTAATGGAGACCAGAACAGCTACCACTAACATTGTTTCACCACCCAAAGAACAGCCAATTTCACTACAGCAAATTTACGAGAGAGCAAACAGAATCAAGAAAGACCTTTTTGTGGAAGCAAATGAGAGAGAAAGAATAAAAGAGGAAACAAAACAGCAGAGTGGATCTCAGGAATGGTTTGAAGTCAGAAAAATTCGAACAACTGCTTCTAAAATTAATGTAAAAGAGCAATTCAAAGACCAACAACTAGTCCCACAAAGGCCATGATAGACATTCTTCACCTCAAGGACAACTTCCAAAGTCAACAAATGCAACAGGGACTTGAAGATGAAAGGAAAATACTAATAATGTATGAAGAGATACTTGGTTGTAAAGTCAATAAAGAAGGATTTATTATTTCCTCCACCCACCCATTTCTTGGAGCAACCCCATATGGCGAAGTACTTGAAGAGTGTTTGGTAGAGGTGAAAAGGATTTTTCCAGGAACTATGACACTAAAAGAAGCAGTGTGTAGTCGAGGCATTTGCAAAAAAAAAAAACAGAAATGGTCTTATTGTCAATCAAAACCATGCATACTATTACCAATTGCAACAACAGTTATTCTGTTCAGGTTATAGATATGAAGACCTGGTTTTGTATGACCTAAAGAAAGTAATAATACTTAGTATAAAGCAATGTCCATGTTTTTCAAAGAAATATCTCCCTAAACTTCAAAATTTTTATGATCAGTATCTTGCTCCTGAGCTTGCTTATCCTCATGTAGTCCTTGGTATTCCCCGACTTGGTAAAGTTATTGAAGATGTGTGAACATGCATAAGCTTTTGCTAGAGACTGCTATTTATAGATAGATTCTCTACCAAGTTGAGCTTTTATGCTTCACACCCTTCTAATTATTAGCCCAACTTGTAGGTAAGTC
>OX453274.1:17899202-17944202 GCA_949710005.1 Ricordea florida | reverse complement strand
TCAGATGTTGAAACCTTGAAATGAAAGCAAACAATACATTAATAAATAATGTATGTTATAACATCAACATGAAGAAAATAAATTTAAGATACTAATTTTTGCCATTGAAGGAGACTTGTTTCATTTTTATGTACATTCATTCCCTTTCACAGTTTGCATCAAGCACTCATATAGAAAATTGTAGACCAATGTGACGCTACATAGCTGTTGCAAGAGCTTTAGAACAATTTGACTCTCTTATATAAATGAGTTGTCTCCTTGTGACTAGTGTATTAGTAAATCCCTAGTGTTTTGAAAATGACAAAATAATGTGTCCTTACACTGCTTTAAGATTTCACCAACAATTTCATGTGCTGAAAGATGTTTCAAGGAAGTTTAATGAGATACACAAATGTATGCTGGACACTTTTTGCATAATTTCTCACTGAAGACATTGACAGGTTATATCTAACAGGAAATTATATCAGCCCTTAATCCTACCCCATCAGAAGAATTCTCTTCAATGTCTGTATTCACTGGATCTGCTAATCCAACCTTCTCAGGAGTACACATACTTTCTTCCATATCTACATCCAGCAGATCTGTTGTCATAGAGATAAAGAGAATGTTACATCACAGTATGAAAATTAAACTGAGTGAATGTCAGTAGTAAGCATTCCTGAAAATACTTGTGTAAACTCTTGACCCAAATAAGTCCCCTAATAACACATTAGCCTATGGTCTGTCAACTCAAGGTTATGTGATATCTGTTTAAAGCTATTCACAAACTATAATGACTGTTTTTTTTTAACATTTTATATGATCGGTTCAAATAACAACGTTTCTGGAGGTTCGTGTGGTTTTCGTCTATTTGATTTTCATCCAATATTAATTAATCGAAATGAATTTTCATGCACCTTCCATTCATTCCAAAAATGCAATAAAAATGGGTTGTCTCTATGCTTGTTTTGGAACAAAATTAATGGTAAGTAAAGCAACTATGGTATGCGACCCAACTGGGTATTTATCACTGAATCTGAAAAGAGGCCTCAGCCTGTAACTGATTAAAAACACCGCTTGGAGTAAAATATTGGAGCAGTTCAATCTTGTCTTTTAAACTGTTTTAGTTGAAAGGAAGTGTAGGACTAAAAAGAATTCATTTTGTTCCGTGCGCACTTGCCTGGCGTTACACTCTGGTGTATGCCATGCAACACAAAAACTAAAATATTTCAAAGTAGAATTGTAAAGTTTTCAAAAATCACCATATGTTGCATTCATTCATGTTACTTAAATACATGTACAGTATGCATGATCAAGCTATTGTTCCTCAAAGCACAACTTATCGCAGTCTTTCACAAGGCAGACAGCACAGTAAAATGCTGACATTTCGTCTGTGGGCACAAACTAGTATTGCACGGGCATTCTAACAAATTTGTTTTCCATAAAAGTTCCCTAAATTTCTTGACTTTTCTTGACTGGTGACTGTGTACTGTGTCCTAGCCTGTGACTTCTATGAAACCACCAGGTAAATTTAATTTTTTTCACTTAAACTATTTTTTGACATTGTTTTTATTACAATGCCAAGCTTGGAGAACTTTTACCAAAGAAACCTAAGTAAAAAATAACTAAATGTTGGCTGTTATGATTGATTGTTGCCATAGCTACAACCTGTGACACAAATTACCACAAATAAAATCCTTGGTTTGTTGTAATATATACTGTGAATACCAGGAACACACAGCTCATAACAAATAATTCGGCTTCCGTTTGTATTACAATGCATAATTTGTATAGTTGACACTGCTGGGAGCCACCTTTGGTTCCCTAAGATAAACAATTGATTACAAATCTATGAGCAGTTCTGTTTCTAGAGAATTACCTTAACTGTCGGCAAAAAAGCAAACATCTATTACGTTTTACCCCCAATCCTGCGAGACATACCTTCACAAGCTACAGCGCTTTCAAGATCGTCCTCGCCAGAAGAATCAGAAGAGAATAGATTTGTGTTTTCGGCGGTAAAACCGGCAGGGCTAGCTCTACGCAATGCTGTCTCCATTTCCTGTTTGAATTCTTCAGCGTCGTCTTTTCTCGTCCAGCATTCATTGTGTACATCATAATAAAGCTGACGATGTTTCCAGAATGCGGTCCTAGACAGATATTCGTTGCAATGCCCGCACAAGAGTCTACTTTGTTCTCGCAAGCGATGCATTATGCTACTTAGTTTCTATTTAAAATAGTCAGACTTACTACGGCCGGAGTAATCGGCCGGGAAAGATACTGGGTCCCAGTATCATGAGCCAGTCTTGTTTCTTTCATGCAAAAATAAGCCAATAGGAAAATGCGAATTTATTGACGGGAATGTATGCGGCTCTCTCTGTCGGTAAAGCTTTGTCGGTGTTGTTTATTTCATGTCATCGCGTCCTTTAGTGTGTCATTTCTAGCTATAAACTGTGGAGCTGTGAAGTTGGCGCAGCAGATTTGGCTTGATCATAGCTTTGAAATATGGAAGACCATTATGTTGTTCTTCTTCAAAGAGTTATAGACGAAAATACACGCTTGCGAGAGGCAATAGAAGCGCGGGACATGGAACAGAAACGTGTACTGGAACAACTGTCGGCAAAATTCGAGAGCAACAGTACCTGGACGCCGACAAGAACCACTGCACAGGAAAAAATTCCAGAAAAACATAAATGGTAAACTGAATGGGAATATTCAAATTCCCATGAGAAAAAAACATTAATGGTAAAGTTGGACATCTACCATTAATGTTTTCTTTATCAATTTACATTAATGTTTATAGGAAATCCCACTCATGGTTAATGTAAGATTACCAGAGATGGTTATATCCATTTAAACACCATGTAAAATGTCCCTTAAACATTAATGGGAAACTGAAGAAACATTATTGGCTTTTTGTTGCTTAACATTGTTGTTATTTTAAATTACTACTCTTGGGAACTCCTCAATTCCCATGAAAAGAAACCCATTAATGTTTTCTTGGTAAAACCATACATTCGTGTTTACTTTAAATTCCATGCATGGGTAGAACCAAATTACCATCTATGGAAGTTAAAAAAAACATTGTTGGGAAAAAAAGGTCTCTTTCCATTTATGGGTTTTTACTTTTTTCCATTGAAAGGAATTTATAAAAATCCATGGTGGTTGGTGGCTGGTAAATAAACCTTTTCCATTAATGTGAATAGCTGGTATCATGAAAACATTAATGGTAACTGTTTTTACTCCACAAATGAAATTATAATGGTAAACCGCACGATCTGTAGACATTCTGTGAAATGTCAAGAGAAGTGTGGATCAAGAGTTATAAAATGCTAGTAAACCTGACATTGTTATGGCATGCTAATAACCAGAGAAAATGCTGCATTTGAAGTCAGTAATAATCAATGACTTCAATTATTATTAAAATTACTGTAACAGAAAAGAAAGAAATAGCCACATAATCCATGTACAATATTGAGCCTTTAATTCCTGAATAGCAAAGTATATGTACATGTACATTATCTTGAAACTCATGTTTAGGTGACTTTCTTGTAAAAATTAATGGCAATGAGATTCAAATAGTTTTTCTTTCAAAACACTGCTTGTTTTTGACAAAAATAACACAACATTTTGCATCGAACAGATAAGCTTAAACATACGCGGCGGCCATCTTTGATACTTCTGCACTGCGTCTTTTTGACAGGAAGTCCTGCATGATTCCTAACTCATGTAATGTTAAAAAAAAACTCTGAGAAAAGTGCTTCTACTCGATGTAATCGAATGTAAGGTTGAATAATTTTGTAAACAAGCATAAGCTTAACTTTACAGCACTTTTTCGACGTACAGTACCAGTATCTCTTATTTTCGCGCCAAAACGAAATGAGTTTCAATGAAACGGATAAAACACCTCAATGACTAGTTTTCGCCGAAACAAAGCGGTGAAAATTCCATCAGGTATATGATACGTTTAGGTAATAATCTAATTGAAACTTATTAGTCCTTATTACAGCGGGAGGCTATGAAACATAATCGACCTCTGCAGAATGGCGCGAAGATTATTCAAGGAAAGTCTTACCTTCGAACTTTTGTGCCACTTCTGAATCTAACTCTTTTTCTATAATTTCCTTAACCTCCTGAACAGTCATTTCGTTAAACGGTTTTCCGTTCATTTCCTGCACCGAAGTCATTATTTTTCTCAACCAAAAAGTGTAAAAGTCTAAAAGATCCACAAGCGACAAACACTACGACGGACGCGAAAACGGAGGCTCCCACTTGGCCCTCGCCTGAAGCATTGCGGGTACTACGATGTGATTGGTCGGCGTGTAAATAGGGATCGATATGATTGGTACGAGAAATCGTTGCGCGGGAAATTTGGCGTTAGCGTTTTGCCAGTCGTGTCGGGTCGAGTTCGTGGTTCAGCTTCTCAAAATTATGGCAGCTAAAAGGCGAAGAATTGAGCTTGTTCTTTGGACGAGAGATGACATCGTCTGCTGCAAATGTGCACAGTTGAAATCTAGACATGTACATTGCCCCTGTTCGAACTGTAATGGTGCTGCAGTTGCACGGTCCGTGGAATATTCTCAATGGCAGCGTCAACAACAAGAAATTGCTGATCTCGTGCTGACAAGGTGAGATTGTACATCATAATACTTGTCTCGATATAACAATGTAAATGCCTTTTATTTTGCGCTCGCCTCCTATTATTCGTACAATTATAACTATACTGCATCATGTGCTTTTGTAATAAAATGTCATGGGCAACCTGGGCGGGCAACATTCAAAATCATTTTATATGGTTTTACTTCACTTTTTTATGAGATACCGTAAGCTAAGTATAAACTTAAGCTTTAATGTTTTGTTTTCAAACAGAGAGGAAGAGCCCAGTGACCCTTTAAATGACTCGGGCATCGATGAATTTACCTCACCTTCATCTTTTGATGATATCCTCACTGTAAATGGCCAGGATAGTCTCTGTGATACTGGTAATGATCACTGTAGTGATCTTCCTGAGAACCATACTAGTACAATAACTTTAATTAGCAGGCCATGTTAACCTGCCACGGTGGAGTCTAACACTTCTGAAATCCTTGTTTAGCTTATGACAAAGTATCCTGTAATGCCATTGTGTGTTTGGCTCATGGAACATGGAATGAGAACTTATGGGAAATGATGGATATGTAACAAAACATCTTACTTTGGTGATGGTTTATTATTATTACATTTAATGGTTTTAATCTTAACATTAATGGTCTAGATTTAACTTCTTTCATGACTGGTATAAGTTAGATTCCAATAATGGGAAGTGATTCAAGTCCACAAATGGTTTTTAATAACATTGCAGAAAAACATTCGTGTTTTCAATGTTACATTAATGGTTTACGACTTATGTGATTAGAATTACTATGAACATTGATGGTTTTAACCTTAACATTAATGGTTTATCCTTAGTGTTTTGTACCAATAATGTGAAATACCGTTTTCATGAATGGTTAGTAAGATACACATTGATGGGAAATAAAGATACCAAAAATGGTTCAGGTTAATACACATTCATGGTTTTTGTAAATGACAACAATGTTCTAAAGTTACTGTAAATCCCATTCATGGGTTTTGCTGTAAAACCATCCATGATTTCTCTTCTCTTCATGTTTATTGTTAGATAACCACTTTTGTTTTTAAAATCACATTAATGTTTTTCCTGTTTTTAAAAAAAATCCTCATAAAAAACCATTAATGTTTTTGCATCAAGAATGGGAATTAAGAAAAAAACATGGATGGTTTTCTGAAATTTTTTCCTGTGCTGGCAGGAAAAGAAAGAGAACGATTGCCGTTTCCCCGCAATGCCGTGTAAGTGTTTCATAGTTTTCATTTTGTAATCCACATTAGTTATGGATCAAGGAAAACTGTCACAATTTTTGATGTGTTATTACGACATATCATCTATACACGTGCACGTGGTTATTTACGGGTTTTAGGTTATTGCTTTCAGTTTCATCAGATCTTTTGCTACCCTGGTTGGTCTTTTATAATCAAGTATTCCAGAAATTCTGTTATCTTACATGTAACCGTAATTTACCGTCGGATAGGCGAAGTTTAAAAAACTATTCTTACTCGTTTACACTGAAGTACCGATCTGAGATGACATGCATGCTGTGGCCGTACGGTTTCGTTCTCAGAAAACAAGAAATGTTTGCACGCGCACTTCCCAAGATATTATTAATTCAACTACAGCATGCATAATGAAGTAGGGACCTGTGCGGAAATCATTCCTTGTTTTCTTTTCGTAAGGATAAGGCACAGACGGGACGGCAAAGGTTTTACTTGTAAGACAGCCCTAATAATAATGAGCAATTAAATAATTACTGATTTTAATATTTTTATTTATAGCAAGACTTTAGAAAGATGTATAAAGTCCTGAAAGAAAATGAAACATTTAAGCCTGGCTTCATTTTGGATGAGAGGTAATCATAGTCTTTCTTTTTGTAACATGTGATCAGGCATTGTAACTATCAAAGGGCTGTTGGTGCTAATTTCAGGACTCATATATCCAGTAGATGTATAAAGATACACAATAATTTGGTTGCACACGTACAACGCATTTAAAGAAATTTGTTTGGAAGAAGGGTGAGCTTGTGCTTGCATAAAACTGACAAGTTATTTCTGTGACAAGTTTTGAGTGGGCTTACAGGGCATTTACTTAAACTGGGGCCACCCAGGCATTGAAAACCAATCAGATGGCAGGAATGAAACAATACTGATTCCATCATTTTCAAATCCAGCTAACCAAATGTCCTATTTAATTCAAATCCAGCCAAACGAATGTCCAGAACAAAATGATCAAGTCTCAAATTGTTTATTGTGATGCTTACATGACTATGGTGTTGCTTATCAATAAATTGTGAAGCTCAAACATTTAGTTGAAATCTATTGTTTCAGTTCTGCCATCTGATTTGTTTTCATTCTCTTGGTGGTCCCGGTTTCAGTAAACACATTGTAAAATGAGGAAGATTAACATTATCACTTTAAACACATTATTACACTATTAAAGAAGTTGAAGGGCCAGTAACTAAAATCAACCAATCCAATTGCTCCAATGCCAGTGCATTATTTTATATTTCTAAATATCAGACTGAAAAGATACTGTCCCAAGTGATCCTGTGCATGATTTTTATGCAGTAATACCTTACAAAAGTTGAAAAGAAAGCTGTATTAAATGAGAAGCCCTCTCATACTTTAGAAGGTTTGTAAGCAGTATCTATTGGGGTGAATTTTCAGTTGTGTAATAAATCTGTTATTAACCTCGCTTGCTGGGGAGACATTTTATTGGCCCTCAGTCTTTGTTGTACGGACCTCTGGCAGATATTATCCCAGTACATCCCTCACACTTGTTGATGAGATGTATTAGAGTGTATAATTATCTCCTTTTATTGAAATGTTTCCTTTCCCACAGATTCACATCAGAGAAAAATCAAACTGTCACCAAGACAGTGATTGAGGCAGTGGTGGGTGATTACTGTGGAGCTGATAAAAGTCCCTGGTCCACAGCTGAGTTAAAAAGTAGGTGCTAAGAATTGTATACATGAATGTAGTAGATTGCAGGAAAACAACCACACACAGTGCTCAAATTACATTTACCATTTGGCTCTTCAGTTCTAAATGTAGAAGTCCATATTATGTTTGAAAGAACTAAAATTACTAGTACTTTATTTTTTTGCTTCCTCGCCTCTAACTTTGTTTATTTGTTCAGGCTAATAAGTGATCATCCCTCTTCTATTTTTATCTCTTATCTCTCTTTCTCTATACAAGTATTTAAGACCCCACCCCCCTGTCAATCACTTAAATTATATAAGCCCTGCAAGATTTATTATAAAGGTCTATAGTATATGTTACAGTGTTATTAAAAAAACTAAAATATTGTGTTACCACTATTAAATGACTAAATCAGTGGCGTTATAATAACATTATTATTTCTTTGATGGAAGGTGCTGCTGCAACCTATTTTAAAAGTTTGCACGATTCTTCAAGTAGAGCTAAAGCTGGAAAGTTAGAGAGACATGGCATCCTCTGTAGGAGACAAGGGAGGAGGAGAGATGTAAGTTTTTCCCATTATGATGAATAACATCTATCATTATATAACTCTACCTTGTAGAGTACAAATAACTAGTGAAACTAGGACAAATATCACACAACATATTTGTACTCTTCTCATTCTCTCTCCCCCCCCCCCCCCACCCGAACCATGTGAAAGAAGTAGAACATTGGCAGAATTTTGGGAAAAGATAATGTTGGATAATAGTTTTCCTATTAAACATTTTAGTGTGTAGCATTGCTGTAAATTTTTACTCGTCATTAGTATTTTGACTCACCCTTCTAACTCACCAAAATAATGCCTGACTCATAAAAATATGCTGCAATACTACACATTAAAATGTCTAATAAGATATATTTATCATTACTGTTATATGACTGTTGTGGTTCAATTTAATCCTTGGTTCAAATTTTATTCTCCATTGTTTTTGGGTATGGTGACATACTTAAATGAGTTTGAAACAACTGAAAATAAAATTTAAAGCAAGGATAAAACTGAAACAGAACAAATGCACGGGTTACTTTGACTTTAACTACTGTATGGCACATATTTTACATTTACTAAAATTAATTCAGAACAGTCACTTTCCTATGGAACATAACTCTCCATTTTTAACAAAAGACAACAAGAACAGGAAAAGTCAATATTGTCCTCACTGGAATTGCTTTCCTACGTTAGGGTGCATCCCCTACATTTTAACTGCCACAATCTGCTTAACTGGGGGTAGTATTTTTTGCTGTAAATGCAGTAATCTTGTTTCTGGGTGAGAGACAGTTAACAATAATTGCTGCAAAATTGTGAATTAGATCTATGGGAAATGATAAGACAGGAAAAATCTTTCAATTCTGGACTTGTATTGTAATCCTGCCATATTTTTATCTAAAAGCTAATGATATTTTCATTTTCTGTCCAGAAAATCCAGAGGAGACTTTCATCTTTGAAAGCCATTCCATGGTCTGTGGAAAAGAAGAAGGAAATCGAGAAGGCAGTTGGCAGCATGGATTATACTAGTTCAGATGAGTCTGACTGGTCAGAAGATGAGAATGGCGAATCAAGACATTGTGGCTTCCTTGTGAAAAAGTTGCCATGGGAGCGGACTTGCTTAAAAAATGTAAAACAAAGCCTTGATGAAGCCTACATGCGTGGGCTTAACAAGCGAGCAAGACAAACTCTCGCCATCAGAAGGGTTCATCGTCTGCCATCTACACGAGGTCCACCCACTGAACCCCTAGAGTGGGCGGTAAGGGTGCTTCCCGCCACCAGACCTGCAATGCCTTCCTCTTTGAAATTCACCTGGTGCCAGACCTGCAGCAACTTCCCCTGGTACCAGGCTTGCAAGACCTTCCACAGTTGTCAGACCCAAAGAACCTTCCTCAGCTACCACAACTTCCCCAAGCATCAGACAAGCAATAACTTCCCCAAGCATCAGATCTGAAACTACTTCCCTCAGTACCAGACCTGTAACACCTTCCACTAGTACCAGACCTTCCAAACTTTTACATGGGAACAGATCTGACAAAACTTCCCCAGGCACCCAGATTGCTGCTCCCTCCACCAGCACTTCATGTACAACTGCAACACCTCTCAGCAGCAGGACACCTTCACAGAGCACCAGGCCACATCTTTCTTCCAACAAAAAGAAGTCGAAAAAGAACACTTGTAGAGGTCTCCTGAATATTGACTAAAATGATAAACACTGTTGTGCATAAACTTTTATCCTTTGTGTTTGTTCCAGTTAAGATTTAGAAGCCAGGCCATAGACAACAAAAAGTACATGAGATGATTTGCAGTGATTATTTAGATGAATATAAATTTATAATTGGTTGCACCTTTGTAACCGTACTTGTGGGAGTAAAATCAAGCTATGTTGATTGATGATTATTTTATATTTTCATATTCCTGAGAACGTCACGGTGACCAACTGATAACATTTTTGTTATGAGTATTCGGTAATTTTCAGTAACGGATGTTTTGTGATTAAATGGAGTAATAAAACAGAGCTGACACCACTTTGTAACAAATTTATTAATGGGTTTGGGGTGAGCTCGCTGCAGTTTAAGACGAATAAGCCCACGAAATTTCTCCCCGATCTTCATAAAATATCTTCATAACTCTTGATCAAGATTTTAGCTTCCTGCGGAACAATGGCAGGCTAAAGTCGGGTTTGGGAGCGTGATACTGGTGAACTTTGTAAGAAGAAAAAACAATTAATGCTCTGTAAAGTAGCGTAAATTAACCTTTACAGTGCCTTTAAACTGGATTTTCGCTGTTGTTTAAAATCGACTTTACGACACATTTACGCCAAATTTACGTCAAGCGTTAAGCTGTTCTTTTACGCAACTTTACGCCCTCCATTAAAGGTAGCGTAAAGCTCAACTTTACGTTTCGTAAAGTTAGCGTAAAGTCGCGTATATCCATACGTTACGTTTACGTGGTCTTTATGCCAACGTAAATTTGCTTTTTCATGCTGTGAAACAATGCCACTTGGAGTAATAAAGACCAATGCCTTGAGGGTATTAGTGTTCTTGTAAGTTGAAAATGTGAGCTGTTGTGCTTCTGGGTTACTTGGTTTTTCTATGTACATTTCAGTTGCATCAATGATTACTGTTGTTCCCTTGTACTTGTTTTTGAAGCATGCAGGCTTGTGTAACTCAAGTATTTGTAGGTCAGGGAAGATATCTAGTTCTTTCAATTTGTAGTACATAAACTTTGTCCAAGTAACAATTATTCGACTCACAAGACTCTGAGATATTCCCCCTCCACTGACTTGCTGCACACAAGTTTAAAGGCTGCATCCCTACCTAAAGAGCTACGAAATATGCTGAAAACTTCATAGTTTGGAAATAAAGTATAGAATCTCAACAATTTTGAATTACTTTTAATATTAACAATGTTAAAGAGACTTTGTTGAAACATTCTTTCCAACTCTTTCCTAAGCTCTCGTTCTAGTTCAAGTTGTTTCATTTTTTCAATACGTTCTTCTTCAAGTTCCTTCCTCTGAACCTCTAAACATTCATTTAAGCGGTTCACTTCTTCCTTTTCTTTAAGCTGCTCCATTAAAAGTTCTTCTTTGTTTTTAACCGCCTCAGCTTTATCAGTAGTGACACTAGGAAATCCATATTCATGACATGGAATATTAACAGATTCTAATTCAACTAAATTATCGACAGGGTTAGACTGAGAGTTCAGTATAACTTCATCTTTGACTTGGTGCTTTGTTGTCTCACGTGCAGCTGAGCAGTAAACAAGAGCTTTGTGCTTTGACTTTTCCTCCGGTGAAAAACTGAATCTTGTAGGAACAGATCCACTTTTCAGATACCTTTTTCATCCCACACACCGCATAAAACAATCTTCAGAAAAGTGCTCACTGCAGAGGTAAGAATGTTTCGACACAGAAGAAGCTTAGCATTGTTTATAGGTAAAGAATGCCACGACAGTTTTGAACATTCGGGCTTGTTACTTCTGTTAACACATCCATAAGCAATGCAGTACCTTACTATGCTTTTCACGACAGAATCAGGCAAGATGAACGACCAGATCCGCAAACACAAACAAAGAAAACAGTCCATCGGGCAAAAGGCCAGACCATTCTTTGTTGAGGTATTTTCGTTTGACCCGAAAGCCACGCATCAGTGGTCTTGTACTGGTTGATAGGAGTCCGCCGTATTGAATAAATGTTATGTACTTATGACTCATGCTTTGGCTTTAGACTTGGTGTCAGGAGTGATGTTGAACCTGAAGAGACCAGAACTGAAGTTTAGGGGAATGTAAGTGAGAATTTCAAGAACTTTGAGCTCAGATTCAATGATTATTTTATTGAAGCGAATTATTGTGTGTTAGCGAAGGACCCATTAACAGAATGTGCCGAGTACTACAAAAGCCCACTTCTTGAGATTTCCGCTCTCCGCTCCTCACTTCCTGATGAAGGACTCTCAGTACTACGTTACACAATAGAGCCACAGATGGCAGATGAAGATAAAAACAAACCATAGGTATGGATGGAAAAGCTTAGAACACATTATACAGGCACCACAGGGAGCTCGCTACTCTCCGACAGATTCAAATTCTGGATGTCATCCCAAACCCCTCACGAATCCATTCAAGAGTGGGAGGTCAAAGTAAGACACGCTGGTAGCCTTTGTGGCTATGGTGCACTCAGTGATGAACTCAATAGAGACAAATTCATTTTTGGTCTTAATGGAGACCTGATGAGAACCAAGCTACTCAAAACACATCTCAAGTCAGACAACAGAGAGAAGACTCTCAACGATGTAGTAGCAGAACCAGGAACCTGTTTTTGGTGTGGCAATCGGAAGGGTCCCCACCCATGGAAGATATGTCCTGCGAATGGTAGAACCTGTGCCAGTTGTGGTGGCAATGATCACTTTGCCCGCGTCTGTCTGGAAGATAGAAGAACTCTACCGCGAAACCCCAAAATCAACCGGAAGCACACAAGTGGATGACAACGAACAAAAGTGACAACCGGCATCGCCAGTGGGTGAATCTCGCCCACAATCAAAGGAGGTGCATTACACTGACCTTTACGACACTGAAGATCAACACTACAGCAAACCCCTTGATAACCAGTTTGGCCATATGTATGCAAGGGAGTACACAACATAGACTCAGTAACCAGATCAGAAACCCCGGCAAAACGTTACTTTACCACCCTTTCGCTCTCCCCAACTGGGTCCAACTTCATGCAAATCAAGTTTCAGATAGACACAGCCGCAACCTGTAATACAATTTCTCACTCTACACTGTGGTCTCTCTTACCTCACACAGAAATCAATCGGTCACCTTATGTCCTATACCCCTATGGAAACTCCAAACCGCTGCATCCAGTAGACCAAGTCAAATTAGTATGCGAGAAGTCAGACAAGTTTGAAACTCTGGTCTTTCAAGTCCTGCCAGACTCAGTCATTGGTTCCAAGCCCACACTACTCTCAGGCAGTGACAGTGAATGCCTGGGTCTCATCAAGTTACAAGCAGACGAGATCCATTCCCTCTCTACGGCTGTGCTCTCTGATGTGACGAGTAATGTGCTGCCTGGGTAGACTCTAATCAAAGTGAAGAGGACAACGCACTGATAACCAAAGAATATCCAAACTGGCCTGTAACCATCTGCAACAAATACACGAGATTACCGCAGACCAGTGTAACCCATCTCCCTTACCCTCAGGCCCAATCAAAATCACCTCCAACCGCCACCTTCCTCCCCCTGGGGGAACCTGAGGAAAGAAGACATCCTGGGTGAGTACGCCAACAGTTTCACAGGCATTGGCAATCTTGGGCCCCCAGTTCATTTTCAAGTCCATAAAAATGTACATCCAGTTCAGATGCCAGTTCATCACATACCAGTAGCCAAGCGCTGAAAAGAGAAGGAAACTCTAGACAGATACATCAAGGAAGAAATTATCGCCACGGTAAACGAGCCAACAAGCTGGTGCGCAAACGAGCTTATTCATGAGACTCCTAAGAAATTCAGAGTGTGCATAGATCCAAGCCAAACAGTGAATAAGGCTATCCGAAGACCAATACACCAGATGCCCACACTTAATGAGGAAGTCCATCAACTCAGTACAGCAAAATACTTCTCCCTGGTTGATGTCAAGGAGGGTTTCCTTCACATTCCCCTCGATGAAGAATCCTCGTGGATGACAATAATGCACACGTCCTATGGAAAGTACAGATGGCTCCGTCTCCCATTTGGTATTACGAGCGCCCCAGAAGAGTTCCAGATGAGGATTACATCAGCCCTCAAAGGGCTTGATGGCATTATCTACATTGCAGACGACATACTAGTGTTTGGAGAGGGCAGCAACTTCGCAGAAGCTGAAAAAAAAACATGACCGTTGATTTGTCGTGCTGATGGAATAATGCCATGAAAAAAATATCAAGTTGAAAGCATGGAAGCTTCAGTTCAAACTCAGAGAGGTCAAGTTCATGGCTACCATAATCTCCGACCAAGGAATGAAGCCAGACCCAGACAAAGTAGCAGCCATAACACAGATGCCAGCACCACAAAACAAGCAGGCACTCCTTCGATTCTTTGGCATGGTCAACTATTTATCTCCGTTCTGCGCAAACCTAAGCTTGGCGATACATCCACTGAGAATGCTCACTCAAGAGGCAGTCCCCTTCTGATGGTCTGAAGCGCAAGATCAAGCCTTCAAGATAGCAAAACAGTTCAGAACGGCATAATCTACAAAGGCACACAAGTTATGGTGCCCCAGTCCATGCACAAAGAGATGCTTTCGAAGACACATGCAAACCACTTCGGCACAGAATCTAACATACAAATGGCACGTGAAGTTCTTTTCTGGCAGGGAATGAGAAAAGCCATTCAGGACACTTGCGACGCCTGTAGCACCTGCGCCCAATTTGGCAAGTCAGTGCCCAAGGAACCGATGAAGTCTCTACCCATAGCCTCAAGGCCGTGGGAGATAGTCAGTCAGGACATCTGCAAACTGGAGAAAGAAAAGTACCTAGTAACTGTGTGCCATTTCTCCAACTGGATAGATGTCAATGAGTTAGTTGACACACTCTCTGCAACTGTCATGGAGAAGACCAAAGCACACTTCGCAAGATTTGGCGTCCCCTTAATATGCCACTCAGACAATGGTCTACAATTCATAGGCCAAGAATACAAGCGATTTGCAGAGGAATACGGGTTCCAACATACTACCTCCTCGCCCTACTATGCCAATGGAAACGGTAGAGCCGAAGCGGCCGTCAAAGTGGCGGAACCCATGTTAAAGAAAGCTCAAGACTTTCACAGTGCCATGTTAATGTACAGAAACACGCCACCTCAAGGACACACCTACTCACCTGCTCAACGCATGTTCCTGCGGCGCACTAGAACAACTCTACCATCACAGAAGGCCTGTTGAGCCCAACTATGATCAACTTCGAAGATGTCGCAGCAGAGATCATCAAGAAAAGACATGCCAGCAAATCGTGCTATGACTAGACGGCAGGAGCTGAACAAATAGCACTCGATATTAGCAGCTATGCATATGCCAAGCCGCACCCAAATCAACGGGGCAAACCATGGATCCATGGTGAAGTCATTAGTGAGGATCAACCAAGATCCTACACGATCCAGACCCCAAGAGGCATTACGATCCGGAGAAACCAAGTCCAACTGAGACCTGCTGCCCCACCACGTGCTTCAATACCAACCCAAGCCGGTAGCACCTTCAACCGATCGCCATATGAGCGCTTTCCCAGACCTGATCACGAAACCGGCCGTGTTGGCACAGCAACCTCCCATTACCTTTACGAATATCCCAAGTACCCCCGTGGTCCAGGATCAGCCCCACCACCAACAACAGAACAGCCAGGCGAACGCTGAACCACCTTCCTATCCGCAACCCCCAATCACAGTGACAAGGTCGGGGCGGGTAGTAAAGACCCCAGACAAGTTTAAAGACTATATTCTCAAATGACTGTCGTGGGAACTCATTCAGTAGTGCTTTGGTAAGTTAACATTGCCGTTTGTTATAATTTATGATTTCGTAACCCACCCCCCCCCCCTTTCTATTTTTCTCTTTTTTTTTCCCAAAAGGGGGAAATGTTGGTCAGCGGTCTTGTACTGGTTGATAGGAGTCGCCATATTAAATAAAGGTTATGTAGTTTGACTCATGCTTTGGCTTTAGACTGTAACACCGCTGAAACATGGGCTCAACTGTAATAACAGCCATTCGTTCCCCCTTCTATAATTATATTCTTCTTAAATCCTGTTAAAAAAAAGAATGTACTTTCCCTGCTAGCAGAGGCCTCTTTTCCTTGTATTCAGCGTGCAGGAGAAAAGAGACCTCTGCCATGGGTTGAATCGGTCTTTGATCAAGCCGCCGTCCGCGTTCGTGGATGGAGTTTTTAAAATGCACACTCCCTGTATTGTTTGCTGACCGTATCTTGAGCCCACTGAGTCTCGTGCATACATTTCAGGTACTTCCGCTGTCATTTGATGAGCCTGCATAGGAACATGCCGTCCCGGTAAACAGAACTTAACTCGTGAAGTTACAACGTTTACTTTCTCTCGTCTTGGATAGGATGCAGGATGGAAAGATTAAAATCTTAGTGATGTCCACCATCGCAAGAGCTGGATATAAATTGGTCGAACTCGAAGCAGAATGCACGTCTTGGTTTGCCAATCTTCACGTCATGGTTCGGTCGCTTTCGGTCGCTAAGAAACCGCAGCGCAAGCTCAATACAGACCGATTCGACCCATGGCAGAGGTCTCTTTTCTCCCGCACGCTGAATACAAGGAAAAGAGGCCTCTGCTAGCAGGGAAGAACGTACTCTGCCTAAACTGCCAATAACTACTTGTACTTGTATTTGTAATCACTACCAGAAATCTAGGACAAAATGGGCCTAGCAACTGGGCATTTAAAAATGGCTAAAAAGTGATAAGAAAATATATGAAGTCGTAAAATGTATCCAAGAATAAATGTACCTGAAAGTACTGTGAATATTTCCACGACATCTACTTTGCTTCCACCGCAACCGGGAAACTCAAAAATGTCAACGTTAAGTCTCATCCAAACCACCGTTTAAGTTCCAAATTCATTTCTTTTAAGACCGTTATCCATCCTTACAACACCCGTAATAATGTGTCTTTCTGTGAATCACCCGCACTTTGTATGTGGACATCAGGATTCCTCGGTACGTAAGAATCGTGATACGCTGACATCGCTAAACCTTCGTCTTTAGTCGAAGTTTCCTCTGACGTCTTTCATTTTTTTCTCTAATGAAGACGTTTGGCTCTTCAGATCGGCAAACACTCGGATTTTGTCTGTTTAAAATACTGAGAAATTCAACCGATGTGCGTCGCTAGCATTTTCAAAACCAGAGAAGGAAGTACCATTTTGTCAACCTTCAAAACAAACTTTGTAACCTAACCTTTTACTACAAGAAACCGCTCGATGAATGTACGGCGGGCCCAATTTGTAAGCAATAGTGTGACTGTATGTAGACCAAGAAAAATTATTATCTGATGCTTTTCCTTTCTTGTACTAGTACTCATGTACTAAGTTTAATTACACTTCCTTTTATTTTCAAAAAGGGATTCTAAATCCGCAGAAAGAAGACTATTTAACGCGATATAGTCCAAAACATCGCTGCTCCTTGGTTGTGCCTAAAACATAATGTCCAAAAGGACAGCCGAGAAGTACAAGGAACGAATTTCCGATTCGGCTGACTTTTAAAAATTCTCGACAAATCCAATATGGCGTCCCGTGCGACTGACTTTCCATCAGTAATTAACCAATAAATAAGCTTCCGCTGGGCTTTGTTCTGTTATTAAGCACGCAGGAGGTGACGAGACCACGAAAAAAGTGTAGAGGGAAACACGAGTAGCAGGCAAGTGTTTCTGCTTATTTCTTGAGTGCTTCAACCTTGAATTACTGCTATCCTCAACTATCCTATGTTTTTCTGTCCAAAATTCCCATTTTGGAAAAATGACTTTTACTTTCACTCAAAGAATTTTAAAGCTAAAAATGACATTACACAGTTCACAATATCTGCCTTTTTAATTTATTGGTATATAAGTATTTTTATTATATCTCTCAGTTAGTACGCGCGCTGTGATTGGTCAATTTAGCGGGCCGTACTTCACTGTACGGCCCGGTAAAGTTTGTTTTGGTCGCCAAAATGACTCCAGAGATATAACAAATATCTTATTAACCTCGTTTTCTCGGTCCGTACTGTAAGATACGGATCCTCGTTTTTTCCCGTCGATTTATGGCCCGCACACACAATTTCACGCACCATAATCATTGCACGGATGTCTTCGAGGAAGAAAAACCAATTTTGCACTTTTTCATCGGCTAAAGAAAGGCCAAAGAAGGCAAAAAACACTTTTGACAAAGAGTGGGCCGCTTAAATAGCGGAAAGTGACATAGGGTCTTATTACAACCAAGAAAAATTGCTGTATGAACTCGATCGCGATCACGAAGCCAGCGCCGCGGAGTAAGCCGAAATTAGCGCAAGTCGCCGTAAAATACAATTGCAAGAAACTGTCGAAGCAGAGGAAATTGAGGAAAAGAAGTGGACGAAGTTGAAAGATTGTTTCGGGTGAAAGGCTGCAAGAACGTCTCGGGGATGCGGTTTCATGTCGCTTTTGTCAAGCAGATGTGAACATTAAGGAAAACGTGCTATCGTGAAATGGACTTGGTTCATCGTGGATTATGCGATGCCAAAATGAAAGCTACCCATCCCAAAGCACTAATTCAGCCTTCACACCAACTCACAAGACTTCACAAAGCCGTCGCGGGAAATTTGTACCTGTTCCATGTTAACTGTCACGCTCTTATTGTTATACAGAAAGTTGATCCCTTTGCGGTTTCTCCCTTGGTGTGATAATCTCATAACACTTGGATGCCGCCGAATTTTAGTTTTTCTCTGTTTCTCGAAAGGAAAAGATAGGCGACTTGTACGTGCATTTTGAGTTCCAAGTCGTCAGCCCCTGGACCAAATTGGCTGAAATTCGGACAGCATGTTGTGAGAGCGTTCGCCGACAAAATCGTGTCTGCGAATTCCGATTATTCTTCTCATTAAAAAGTTATGCCTTTTTTTCGCGGGCAGTTGTATTTTTTTCCCTTTTCAAAAAAATAACAAACGCATGTGCCAAAAATCTGAGACACAGTTTTTGAGGTCAGTGTGTGAAGAAACGGATGCCATGTTAATCGTTTTCTCCGATCTAAATTTAGCGGGCGTATAGCTTGATTTATGGGTTCGTGAAGCTTTGTAAACACATTCACATTTTCGAAAAACGGTATATTTTTCACCGTTTAAACGGATCGGGTCATAATCTGTAGTTATTAAGCTTCCAAAAAATATACGGTTT
Organism: Ricordea florida; assembly: GCA_949710005.1. Classification (NCBI taxonomy): domain Eukaryota; kingdom Metazoa; phylum Cnidaria; class Anthozoa; order Corallimorpharia; family Ricordeidae; genus Ricordea; species Ricordea florida. Next base: position 17,925,285 of record OX453274.1, on the reverse strand, counting down.
ATATGGGTTTTTGTTAGAACCAAGAACGCTAGAACGGACCGCGCGCGGATGGTCAAATGGGTTATACTGATACCTTAAGACTGACCGCCATAAAGCAAAACCACAACAAGATTAAGATCACAGTATGGAGAAGGGTGTGACCTTGCTAATGTTTATGTGTAAATAACTAATTATGATGTGTCACCAAAGAAGGCTAGCCAGAGTAAGGAAAACAAAGGAGGAAAATTTACATCAAATTGTACAGTAAAAATACCCTTCAAGGTGAAAGGATAACTTTCGTTTTATACTATCAATTTCAGTGGTTTACAAAAACCTGACATAGTAGAACCCCATACACCTAATACGTGACCTAAGCATGCAAAATCAAGGCACAACTTACAACACGACCCTCTGGACAGTATTACTTTCATACGTAGTACCACCCTGAGGGACAAGACAACAAAACAAAAATGCTTTATTCTGTCAAGTTGTTTTGATACAGTGGCAACTTTAACAGTAAAGATGAGAATTAAGTAATAAAAATCCACGCACGGCTTAACTGGAGACTATATGCTGATATGTTTTGGGCGGTATTACTAACAGTAGATAGTACTGCCCAGAAGGACAAGACAACAAAGCACAACAAAATTTTCTTTTCTGTCAAGTTGCTCTGACATTATGGAAAAAGTGAACAGTAAAGAAGGGAATCAAGTAATAAATATCCACTATTGTGGGGATAGTTTGTGAAGAAACTGGTGTTGCGTCGGTGCAGAATTAAAGCACAAGAAATTGGGATAATCAGACGAATTGATAAAGTAAATTATATCACAGAAAGGTAAAAGGGAAGTGCTGATGTTTCGAGCGTTAGCCCTTCGTCGGAGCGAATGGCTAACGACGCTCCGACGAACACCTAACGCTCGAAACTTCAGCACCTTTCTTTTACCTTACGGTGGTATAATTTAATTTATCAATTCGTTTGATTAACCCAATTTCTTGTGAACAAATATCCAGGTACGGCTTTAAATAGGGCGGGAAATGGACACCAAGTATTCGCTACAGATAGGTATGGTCACCGATGAGCTTAACTTTGTCATGACTTTTCAACTAACAATGTCCACTATAGTAAACCTCCAAAGCAATTTAGAAAAGCTGGATATCGCGAGCTTGGCCAGGTGAAATTCAGCAAGGAAAATGGTGATGGATGGCGCGGGCTAGGAGTGTTTGAGCTGAGACGGCCATAAAGAGAGTGCCCCTCAACATTGAAGGAGAGGCAATGGCTTGGCACGTGAGAGATTATGTGCCGCTGGAGACAGCACCAGATGATTCGAGGTATAAGCGTCTTCAGTTATTCGTACTAAGAGGATTAAACCAGAGGCAAAATTAAAACTACAATATAATGGTTTTTCTTACAAGACGGCTTCAAACCAGAAAACATATCATGCACTAAGAATCAACTGACGAGACATTATGGCTCAAAACTAATGTTGTCGGCTAAATTTATGGGGAATCTCGTCAATTGGACCGGTTTTTCTAATCGCAACTTTCAATTTTTACATTTTACAACAGTCGCATGAGGACCCTAGTGTCCGAAACAGACAAACCAGCTTTACTGCGTTTGTCTCCCGTGACATAGAGAAAGGGTAGAATGTTTGCGAGTATGCGGGCCAAATACTCCCAGTAGATGAGGCTAACCGAAGAGAAGCTCTGATATGCCAATGAGAATCTCATATGCACCTTAACCAGGGCTTTCAATAAGATTTGAAGTAGGCGTCTGCCCATGTCATAGTAGGCGGCTGTGACTATTGAGGTGGGCGAAGGCCACCTTTTCTAGAGAGATATGGGGGCACGCTTCCCAAAAACTGTTTAAATTTAGAAGCTCTGAAATGCGACTTCCAGCTTTCTTGGCATGAAAAAGTAAAAGAAATATATATTGTATTTTTGAAGCATTTGTTGGCAAACATTGCCAAGTAGCCCGTGACTCGATGACTCACAGCCGCCGGAGCTCCAGCGGTAGCCGGCTTCTAATGAAAGCCCAACCTCGTCCCCAGGGGTCCCTTTTGTCATGCGCGAGTAATCGGGACCCCTGTATGGAGGGGAATACTGGACAAAATTGTTATTAGATCGTGTGCGGTGAGGCATTATATCGTACTACATGGCTATGTACCACATATGCTACTATATCGTACCCGATAATGCTATATCGTAACCTGTGTGTTGTTATATCGTATCCGATAATGCAATATCGTACCCGATAATGCTATATCGTAACCGGTGTGTTGTTATATCGTAGCAGTGATGCCTTTGCATCGTACCGTATGCTGCTATATCGTACCGTATGCTGCTATATCGTACCCGATAATGCTATATATACTTGTATCGTAACCTGTGTGTTGTTATATCGTATCCGATAATGCAATATCGTACCCGATAATGCTATATCGTAACCGGTGTGTTGTTATATCGTAGCAGTGATGCCTTTGCATCGTACCGTATGCTGCTATATCGTACCGTATGCTGCTATATCGTACCGTATGCTGCTATATCGTACCCGATAATGCTTTATCGTAACCCAAACTAGTCAGCGGCTTACGCTTGAAAGTGACGTCACATTACCGCTAGTGTTTATTATAGTACGTAGAAAATAGCAAGGAGTGACAGGCCTGCACGACTCAGTTCTAACAGTTGAAACTTTTGTACCATGTAATATTTTACAACTTTAGAGTTTTGCTCTTACGAGTATGTCTTTTAGGGATTTTCCTCTTTTATACGATACCGTGGATTTGTAGATAGTTCTTACCGTTGAATTGGAAAGAATTCTCTTTAAGTATCAGGCTTAGCATTTCTTTGAGATATTGCGTAGGGATAGGAGGGTTATTTCTGTGAAAATTTTCGTATGCCCTGCATACTGTGACTATGCCCTCTTCTTGTGGTATATTCGTATATCAGAGACTTGTTACGTCCATTGATACAAGGAGTGCTTGTTTATTCACTTTCGTCTTTTCAATGAAATTAATAAAATCTGTAGTGTCTTTTAGATAAGACGCTTGTGATATGGAAACAGGCTGAAGTAATGTGTCAACAAATGCTGATATTCGTTCTGTAGGCCCGCTTCAGCCTGAGATAATTCGTCTTCCTACTAGAGTAGGTTTGTGGATCTTTGTAAGGGTATAAAATTCCGGAATCTGCGGTGGATTTGGTGTTTGAGATAACCATTTTCCAGTCATGTCATCAATGTAGTTGCCACGGTGTAGTTTTGAGATCAAGCGTGACACCTAGAGAGTAATAAAACTACGTTTTTGGGACAGGGGAATTTGTCTAGTCATTTTTTTGATTAAATTTTAATTCTTGGTTAAATTTCTTTATCAAAACTTAATCAGGGATTTAATCAGCAAAAATATTTCTCAGTAAATTATATCAAAACTTAATCAAGAATTTACTCAGAAATATTTTTGGGACACGCAAATTAAATTTTAAAAAAATGATTTAAAGATTTGATATAATTTACAAAATTAAATGGATCAATTAAATAATTTGAATACAAAACAATTAAGCTCTTTACTTTCATGGTATAGAATTCATGATAGATCTAAAATGACTACTAAAGAAGTTAAAATACAAGCATTGAATAATATACCAGAAATAATTAATAATGTAAAACAAATCGTTGATAATAGACGAGAAATTTTTAGAGCTATAGATAATATGCCAAGGAGAAGAGCAAACCAACCACAGCCGCCACTTCCTATACCACAAATAAGGCCAACAAACCGGCCAAATTTATCGCCCCTAACTATTCCTCAAACAATTCCTGGAACACCACCAGGTTCGCCAGATAGATATAGACCAGGAACACCACCAGGCCCACCTCCACCAAACCAACCTACAATAAATATTAATAAACCTAAAAACCCAAAAATAAAACAAGACTCGATTAAAAATACAAAACAAACTCCTTTTTTAGGAAATGTATTAAACAAGTTTTGGGATTTTGTAAAACCATATATTCCTGAAAAAGTAAAAAATAAAACAGAAGAACTAGCTAAAAATTTTATAGAAAGATATAAAAAAGTAAATGAAATAAACCAACCCAAAAATCAGCTAAAACAAACAAAATCAAAAAGAGATTATGAGAAAGAGGGAGCAAGACCAAAAACAAAAATAAAGTCAAATATACCTAATAGAGTGAAAGAAGAATTCATTATAAAAGAAAATGTAAAAAAATTCAAAAATGGCTATTTGAAACAACATACTATAGATGGGAAAAAAGGATATTCTATTGAAGAATTCATGAAAAAAATAAAAACAAAAGTTATAGATATTATTAATAAGAATAAGAAACCAAATAAGGTTAAGGTTATACTATCAGCTAAGTTTGTAAAAAAATCTCTTTTACTAAAAAACAAAATCACGGAAGAAGTAGAAAAATACTTTCATGCTAAACCAATAATAATTATTGAAGAAAGCGATTTATCAACAAAATATAATGATATAATTAAAAATATAATTGACGAGGTTGAAAAATTTCAAGAAAATACAGATTCTGGAGTTTTTGAATTTGATTCTGTAGTACGCTTTGATATTGGTATAGCTCCTTACTCAGTTACTTTTGGAAGTTCATATATACCAACACCAAAAAGATTAGCAGCAAAAAAAGCTACTATTAACATACAATATAAGTGTGAAGACTGTGGACAACTTACACTAACAGAGGCAGTGTTCCCAAGAAAACACCATAGAGAAAGAGTAAATAATGAATTGTTGGAAAATTGTAAAAAATTAGACTTTTCTGGTATTGAAGGACCAATGTCATTAAAAGATTTTGACAAGTTTGAAAAACAAAACACATATCCAGTTAATGTATTGAAATATGATGAAAAAGATGATAAAATATATCCTGCAAGATTAAGCAATAAATGTTATTGTAAGAAAGAAGAAAAATGTAAGAATTGTGGTTGTATGAAAAAAGATTGTAAGAAAAAACAGAAATGCAAGAAAGAAGGCTGTATAAAACATGAATGTGAAGAATGTGGTTGTAATAAATGTGATTGTAATAATTATGAATGTAAGTTATGTGATTGTAAAGTTATAACATTAATTTTAATAAATAATGGTGAAAAAACCCATTATATTTTAGTAAAAAATGTTAGCAGGCTTTTATCATCTGAAATTGATAAAAATAAGAACAAAAAACATTTCTGTATTAGATGTTTCAACTCATTTTATGATGAAAGGATTTTACAAGAACATAAAGAATACTGTGATTCACATGGGGAAGTTAAAATAAAAATGCCAATGAATGAAGATGGAAGTCCAAAATTTATTTACTTTAAAAATTTTAAAAATAAAATGCGATTACCTTTTAGTATTTATGTAGATTTTGAAAGCTGCCTAATTCCAATACAATCTTGTTCGCCAAATGAAATTAAAAGCTTTACTAAAAATTACCAAATGCATAAAGCATCAGGATTCTGCTATTATATAAAATGTTTTGATGAAAGTATATTACCAAATGATTTTAAAAAGTGTGTGAAGTATACCGCAAAATCTGATGATGAGGATGTTGCACAGATATTTACAGAATATTTAGAAAGAGATGTTAGGAAAATTTTTATGTTAATAGAAGAAAGAAAGAAGAAGTTTGAATTTTATAATAAGAAGAATATGTCAGAAATGGATAAAAAAGATTATGAAAATGCAACTAATTGTCATATATGTAACCGAAAATTTTTTGAAAGTGATGAAGAAGATTTTAAAAAAGTAATAGATCATTGTCATCTTACTGGGAAATACAGAGGAGCGGCGCATAATAAGTGTAACTTAAAATATGTGATTCCTAAATTTATTCCAGTAATAATTCATAATCTTTCTGGGTATGATTCACATCTATTTATTAAGAATCTTGGTAAAACAAAGGGTAAAATTGATTGCTTAGCTAACACTGAGGAAAAGTATATTAGTTTCTCAAAGAAAATTTTAATTAATTATGATTGTGAGGGAGAAGAGGATGATAATGATGATGGTGATGAGGATGAAGATGTAGATAAAGATGGAAACACAAAACCTATTACTAGAACAATAAGATTCATTGATTCTTATAAATTTATGCAAAGCTCTCTTAGTGGATTAGTTGACAATCTTACCAAATGTGGAAAATGCGAATCATGTAAACCAGGAAAATGTTTGAAAAGATATATAAAAGATGGAAAGATTATTACTTTTGAAGGTGTTGGCAATTGTGATCAATGTAAGAATTGTAAGTTATCAGAAAGTATGTGTTTTTCCCCAATAGATAAAAATATGGTAGAAACTAAAAAATATTTCACAGGGGAAAAATTAAAACTATTGTTGAGAAAGGGCGTATTTCCTTATGATTATTTTGATCACATTGATAAACTTAATGAAACAGAAATTCCTGCAAATAAAGCATTTAAATCAATTCTTAATAATCAAGATATTTCAGATGAGGATTATGAACATGCTAAAAATGTATGGTCAACATTTGGTATGAAAACAATGAGAGATTATCACGACTTATATCTAAAAACAGATGTATTACAGTTAGTTGATGTATTTGAGAACTTTAGAGATGTATGTATGAAGAATTATGATTTAGATCCCGCTCACTATTTTACATCACCCGGGCTATCTTGGGATGCAATGTTAAAATTTACTAAAGTTAGTTTGGAATTGTTTACTGATGTTAATATGCTACTTTTTATTGAGAGGGGTATTAGAGGTGGAACAACTCAAATATCAAAAAGATATGCTAAAGCTAATAACCCCTATATGGTAGATTTTGAAGTAAATAAACTTATAAGTTATATTATTTATCTTGATGCAAATAACTTATATGGCGCAGGAATGAGCAAGAAATTACCTAAACGAGGATTTAAATGGATTCCAAATGAAGAGCTTGAAAATTGGAGGGATATACCTTGTATAGTTGAGGTTGATTTGGAATACCCAAAAAATCTTCATGATGACCATAAAGATCTACCTTTAGCTCCAGAAAAACTTACTGTTAATAAAGTTAAGAAATTAATACCGAACCTATTTGATAAGAAAAGATATGTAGTTCATCATGAAGATCTAAAATTTTATGAAAGACAAGGATTAAAAATAACAAAGATCTATAAGGGAATTAAATTTGAAGAGTCTGAGTGGTTAAAACCTTATATTGATTTGAATACTAAATTGAGAGCACAAGCTAAAAATGACTTTGAAAAAGATTTCTTTAAACTTATGAATAACTCTGTATTTGGTAAAACAATGGAAAATATGAGAAAAAGGATAGATGTTAGATTAGTTAATAATATAGAATCAGCTAAAAAATTAATAAGAAAACCAAACTTTAATCATTTTACTATCTTTTCTGAGGATCTAGCTGCTATAAATATGAAGAAAACAGAAATAAGATTTAATAAACCAATTTATGTGGGGTTTTCCATTTTAGATTTAAGTAAACAAATAATGTATGACTTTCATTATAATTATATTAAAGAGAAATATGGAGAAAAAGCTGAATTACTTATGACTGATACTGATAGTCTTGTATATAAAATAGAAACTCCAGATTTCTTCAAAGATATAAGTTCAGATGTAAGAGAAAAGTTTGACACTAGCAATTACATTAGAGAACATCCATCTGGAATTGAGACAGGCGTAAACAAAAAAGTAATTGGTATGTTCAAAGACGAGTTTGGCGGGAGTATACCTACAGAATTTGTGGGTTTGGGAGCTAAACAATATGCCATATTAATGGATAATGGTAAAGAGATAAAGAAGAATAAAGGAACAAAGAAATTAGTTGTTAAGAAAACAATAAAATTTAATGATTTTAAAAATTGTTTGGATACTAAAGAACCACAAATGAGATTACAAAATTTAATTGGTTCAAAACTACACGATATTTACACAAAAACAGTTAATAAAAAAGCACTATCTGCTGATGATGATAAGAGGATCATTTGTAAAGATGGGAAAAATACTCTTCCATATGGTCATTATCTTACCAAAACAGAATTAGGAGGTAACTCAGTATCATAAGGAATAACCTGTAATTCTTCCCTAACAAAACCTCTCTTAAGGCCACCTATTAAATAATATAAAACTGGCTTATTGGGTGAAATAACACTTCTAGAGATATCATAAACTTTGATACTCCAAATAGGATCAGTAGCCCTCCTTTTTTCACCACCTTCAAGTTCACCGGGAAATAATAAATATCTAACTTTAACGACTGGAGACAGCCTAACCTCATCAAGGCCAACAACTCGCTTATAATTTTTAGTTTCAATATCAACCTTTTTTAGTTTTATAGCATCATCAGGTTCTTTACCAGTTATTCTAGTTGGTGTATTATTCAAAGTTTTCAAAATATGTGGTAATCTTTTCACCCATACTCTAGACCTTTCATCACTAATCATTTCTTGCGCATATTGATGACTAAATAATCTTTCTCCTAATATTTTGTTTGCGTTTTCTACAAATGCTTGAGCTCTATGGTTTCCTGCTTCACTTATTTGTATTCTAACATTATGATAATTCATAAGTTTTGTAACCTCGCCCATAAATTCTTTTCCTGGATCAACCATTAATGTTTTAGGGTATCTCATTTTCCTGGAATATATTTTTTCAAAAGCATTTGAAATTTCACGACTTTCTTTTGTGGTTAATGGCTCAGAATCTTTATATCTCGAGGCAACATCAACCACAACTAATGCGTATTTATATGTTTTTCTTCCAACCCTATCATGTGGTAAAAATAATAAATCTGCTTGGTGAACTTGATTCGGCTTATCTACAGTCCAGTGAGGTCTAGGTATATACTTTGGTGGTGGTAGATATATTTGCCATATTGCTTGTTTCTTAAGCCATTGTTTTGCTTCATCTTCACTTACTTTTGCTTTTTCAGCTAATTTATTAATCGCAGAATATCCTTTCCAATATCCCTCAGTTGAATAATATATTTTTACTAAGTTAGAACTCATTTAAAGATTAGCCAAAGTATCTTATAAATCAACTATGACGTCAGAAAAAATTAATCCAAACAGAATTCCAAAAGAACCATTTGGCTTGAAAGCAGAATCAACATTGAATCGAATTACTCTAAATCCATCCTCAGCCAGCCCCTGAGAAACATTATATATAAATATTCCAAAACTTTCTGAGAATTTGGTGATTGTACCCGGAAGCGTATCTCTACTATTTGACTTGGATGTTGATGGCCATGCTAATAATACAGTTGTAAATAATGTAGGAAGCAATCTTGTATCAAGGCTAAAAGTTCTTTTTGGAGGTGAAACATTACAGGATACGCAAAGATATGATCTATTTAAAACATATCATGATTTATTCTTAACTGATGAAGAGCGTGAAGATAGATTAAAACAAGGCATTTCTTCGTTAAATATTAGAAAACTTAGAACAAAAGCTGGTGATGCAAAAACACAAGATGTAAAAGAAGTAGCGCTTGCCGCAGTTCATAATACAAAGTATAGAATACCAATAAATCACCCTATTTTAAACGATCATGGTGTTTTTTTTATCCGAAAGCATTAGAAAATCATTTAATATTTGAGATTACACTTGCCCCAATTAATAATATTATTATTTATTCTGATACAAATAAAACACCATCATATTCAATCAAAAACTTAGAGTTAGAATATTCTTCAATTTCAAGCGAATACTTAGCCCGTGAGGCACAATCAACATACCAAGTTGGTAAAGGATTCTTTTATGAAAATATTACTTTACACAAAACTTTTACATTTTCCATAGGCGGTGATGGTGTTATTAATCAACATATTAATTTACCAAGAAGATCAATGACCGGAATATTATGTTTGTTTTTATTACCACAATCTTCAGGAGCAAAGGATTCTGAAAATTTTTATAATCCGGGTATATCTTCTGTTAATATTGATGTTGATGGTGTTCCAAATCGAATATACTCTAGGGGAATGATTCCATCAGATCTTTGGGAATCTGTGAAAAAACGTTTTAATAGAAGTGATGGTTTACAAATTTCATTAAAAGAAAAGGATTTTTATGCTGATAAGTTTGCTCTTTGGGTTGATACGAGAACTCACCCTGATAATGGTATTCATGGCGGCGGATTAGCCCTAAATAATACACACGATGGTGTAAAAATAGAAATTAAAAGGAAACAAAGTGGTTCAGGAACAATAACTTGTTTTATGTTTGTTGTGGCTGATGCAATGATGGAGATTATGAATTCAAGTTTAAGATCAATTAAGTACTGATTGAACATAATGAAGGAAGAACCTAACTTAAAAAATCTTTAGTTATGATACAAAAATCATGGAAGAACTGCGAGAAAAAATACCATTCCATTGTATTATAACTGGACCAACAAATTGTGGGAAAACAAAGTATCTAATTGAACAGCTACGGGGGCCATTCATAAAACTTTTTGATTACATTGTTCTAATATGCCCAACTTATTCTAAAAATAAAACATATCATAATTTTGCTATAGGAGATAAACGTTTCTATGTATTATCGCCTGTTGCTAGTAACATTGATGAGATTAATGATTTATTAACTGATTGCCAAACTTTATTTTCTGGAACAAATACACTAATAATTTTAGATGATTGCGCCGTTTCTAATGATCTGAAGAAGCGATCTAATAAATTTATAGATTTGGCATTCTCTGGAAGACATCATGGGTTATCGGTTTGGGTTCTAACACAACAATTAACATCTATAGCAAAACCATTCCGAGAAAATGTTGCCTGCGTTGTTACTTTCCATAATCCATCACAAAAAGGCACGAAGATGCTATTTGAAGATTATGGTGGTGATTTAGATTCTGAAACTAGTAAAAAGTTTGTACAACTCCTGAAAACTGAAAAATATTCTAGACTGTGTTTATCTTTACGTCACCCATTTAATTGCTATTTGGAGATTCCTAAAGTGATTTAAAAATAACTAATGTATTATCACAAAAGATGACAAATGTTGAAGATTATATTGAAGAAAAAACTGTAGGAAAGAAAGAGGTAAAAGATGTTGTAAAAGATAATGATGAACTTGAAATAAAACAAGAATCTCTTGCCATTCTAGCAGCTCTTGGGACAACAAAGGAATATTTGGGAGTTGAAATGAGTCTGGGTGATATAAAAAAATTATCAGAAAAAGATGTAGAAAAATATTTTAATCGTTACCAAGCAGTAATGGGTAAGAAAATTAACGGCGGGTTGGTAGATTCATCCTTACAATTAGTTTCTAAAATTATTTCATATTTAGTTCCGGTTGATGATATAGAATCTCTTTGTAAAGATTTGAAGAATGATGATTTGGTTAATCGCGAACTAACAAACATTGTAGGTCTCTTAGCATTGAAGGCAGGAAGATTGGCAGCACTTGCTAGCGGGCTATTCCAGGTTGCTAAACATGTTAAAATAGGTAAAATACAACAAGTTACAAGTGAAAATCAGGATACTAAGCAATCTGATGAAGGGTATGATACTGTAAACTAAGCATGATTTAAAGATTTCTTAATGATATCTAAAAATAATAATGTCTAACCAAACTGAACGAAGTGAAGGGGGAAAAGAAGTTGTTGAGCAAATTACTAGAGAACCGCCTAAAGAAGAAGTTGGTTCATCAAAAAAGAGGGATAAAGATCCTAAAAAAGTAGCAGCTGGTAAAAAGTTAGCAGAATATAATAAAAAAGCAAAAGAAGCATTAGCTAGGGAAATGAAAAGGGAAGAATATCAAAATGAAAATACAGAAAGTGAATCTAAAGCTTGGTTTCCAGAGCTATCTTTTACAACTGTATTATCCATTGTTGGAATAGGGTTTACAGCATTTGATATGTTTATGAGATATTATAAAAATAGAATACCTGATTTATCTCAAGTTCCTAAAATACAACAACAAATAAACCCTCAACCACAACCAATAGATCGGCCAAAAATTGGAATGATGTAATCCCTAAAGATATCTAAAGATTTCTTACTGATGTAGTAAAAAATAATGTCAAACGAAAACAAACTTGTTAAAACTGTTACTGATTCTGCAGTCCTTATCGGATTAGGAGCTGGAGTTGGATATTTAGCTAAAAAGGTTATGAAAGAATCATTTTTGAACGACCCATCTTCAAGTATTACAAATTATGCAAAATGGGTTGCTGTATTGTCTGGTAGTATGTATCTAAAAACATATTTAGAGGAACAAAAGATTTTACCAAATTAAGGAATAAAAAATGGCAACAATAGCAATGCTGGTTGGAGGAGCTATATTGAATGCAACTACTTTCGTTGGTGGATCATATCTTGCAAAATATCTATCGGGAGATAAAAACGATACAGAGAAAATAAGACACGATAAAGCAATGGAAAAATATCAAAGAGATTACGCCGAATATCAGGAAAAAAGACAGAAACTAATGGATTGGAAAATTAAGAAAAAAGATGAAAAATATCAAGCAACAAAAAATATTTCAAAAACAAATGAACAGTTTGAATTATATGCACAAATTCAGGAACCAAAATTCTCAGATTATTATAAACCAAATGATAATCAAAAGACTGGGGAAATGTTATATGTTGGGGGTGGTATGTTAGCTTTGGGGTACACAGTTAGTAAATTTTTATAAATTATAAAAACATTAATTGTTTTATAATTAAAGCATTATTACAATATAAGTTTAGAAATTAATCTCATCTTCCAATAAAGTTTCACCCCAAGTTTCTCTATTAATATCATCATCTATTAACTTTAAAATTTTTACTATTTTTTTATTACTATTTGTGGAAATATAAAGCATTTTAAGTAATTCAAATAACTCTTTTAGTTTTTCTCTATCTTTTAATTGAACTGCTATATTTCTCAACAATAACATGTTATCAGTTGTAATTATTCCTTCTTTATTAATTTTTCTTAGGCTATAAAACCAAAGATATTCACTAAAATCTTTTAAGTTATTAAACATTTTAAATTCCATTGTTATATTTTATATTTTATTTTCTTATCTTTAAATCATAAATCATTTTTATAATTTTCAAACATATCTTTTAGGTCTAAAGATTTCTTACTGATTAGTAAAAAATAATGGATGAAGACATACCATTAGAAGATATACCAAAAGGATCTGATAACGATGATGAAGATAATACATTTTATCAAAGTCCAAATACATCTACATCTATTGACCGGGGCTATCTTGGTTATTCAGAATATATGGCAGAAAGAAAACGACTTCAATGGGAAATAAAAGATGAAGAGAAAAAACCAACAGATATTAGAGAAAGAGATGAGGAATATGATAGAAGGATAGAAGCAGGCGAAAAACTCAAACGTTATTTTCCAAATTACAATCCAAGTGATAGGATATTTAATGTAAAATTTGGAGAAGATGGTAGTATAATAGGAAAATTAAGTAGTAGGAATGATAATGCGTGGCATACAATAGTTGATAAAGATGGCGTGATTAAACTTGAAGATTTGCCAAAAACAATGAGAAAAGCTCTAGGTTCTGATTATGAAAGAATGTTGGAGGGGTATAATGATGTTGTATCACAATTGAATGAAGAAAAAGAAAAACATAATGAATTACTTTCTGCAGTACAAGGAATAGATTCACTTTTAGCAACACGAACGGTGGAGATTAGCCGATATGAAGAAAGAGAAAAAGAACTGCGGCACTTCATTGAGAGGCAACAGGTAGAAAAAGCTGAAAATAAAAGTCTTTTTGATGAAACCGTTAAACAGAATATAGAATTAAAAATACAAGGCGAGAAACTTTTGAGTGAAACAAAATTATACAAAGAAGAAAAAGACAAATATAAGAAGGGAAAATCTAATTCATTAAAGTTAGTAGAAAGTAATGAACGATTACAAGATGAGGTTGATAAATTAAGAGAACAAATTAGAAATAAAAAAATTTCAATAGAAGAAAAATTAACAGATATAGATGGGCGAAAAGATGAAATAATTAAAAATTTGCCATTACGAGAACGAATAAAGTACATCTTTAAAAAGTATGGTTTTACAGTTTTTGCTGTTATTAGCGCCGTGGGTGTTATAATTAGTGTTATAGTTTCTAATCTTTCAAAGGGACTAGCAACTTTGGGAAAAGGTCTTGGTAATGGATTGAAAACTATAGGTAAAAAACTGGGCGAAATATTGCCGGGAATGGTTGGTGCAATAGTTAGCTTTCTATTCAAAACAGCTGGTCAAGTTATTGGATTTTTAGGTAAGAACGCATGGTTGTTGATAATGGCTGTGGTTCTATATTTTGTGGAAAATATAAAAAATAAGAGAAAGTAACAAATTTAAAGATATCATACCGTTCAGTAAAATACAATATGGATGACTACAATAAAATTTATCCTCAACTACCTAATAATGTTGATCCAATTAATTTCAGACTGCAAAAATCAAGCGAAGTATTACAAAATCTTGAGAGAGAAATTAAACATTACGAAGATGTAAGGAAAAAATACAATAGAGTGAGAGGAATATTTACAAAAATAAGTGTTTGTGGCGGATTGATTTCAGTTATTCTATCGGCAAGCGGACTTGGAACTTCTCTTACTGGTTTTGGTGCTGTTGTTGGTGTTCCTTTAGGAGTTGTCGGTGGAGTTTTTGGCGGATTATCTGTTGGATTCGGTTATGCATCAAAAAGACTTTCAAATAAAGTTAGTAAACATGAACAAACCGCCGCAATCGCAAAATCAAAATTAAACACCATTAACGATTTGGTTTCAAAAGCTTTGAAAGATAATGTTATATCCGATCAAGAATTTTCCATAATTTTGGCAGAGTTGGAAAAGTTTCAAAAACTAAAACTAGAAGTTAGGCAAAAATTTAATAGAGATACACAAAAAAACTTAAACATGACTCAGATAAGAAGAGAAGTCCGCGCAGATCTATTAAAAGAATTAACCGGTCCCGCACATTAAAAATTTCATATGAAAGAACTGATGTTGGGTGTAATTGTTTTGCTGGGATTAGAAATACTAGTGAATATTAATACTTTACATCTTATTCTAAATTTGCTGGTTTAAAGGCCAGATTCTCTGAAAAACAAAGAATAAGATGTTATTAGACGATTTCAAGAATAGATACCCAAACGCCAACCTTGATAAATTTACATTTGTGAATGATTCATATGGGGGATATATTAAGTGGAAAGTTAATGGAACAACAGTTATGTCAAATGATGACCCTACTGGAAAAACCTGGACTGATGATCTTTCTACTAATTTGAAAACATTATTATGGGGGGATTTGGGCTTAGAAAAGAAACCCAAAGTTGGCTCATTCCCAAAGAGTTTAACCAATACTAATCAAAGCTATCCTATACCAGCTATTAACTTTGATGACTTTACAACTGATGTAACAAAAACTCTAACATTTCTTGATATATACGTTTCAAATACTAAGAAATTCACAGCAAATATGAGAAACATATTTAAATCGCAAGTTGTAACATTTAATTCTGCAAAGGAGTGCAAAACATGGTTGAATAAACCAGATTTTAATCATTGGCCTCAACAACTTAACTTTGCGGTTTGGTGTGCTACATCTGGATGCGGTATAAGCCTTTTTGAAAGCCTAAATTATCCCAAAGTAATTAGCAGTTTTATAAAGTTTCATATATATTTCACAATAAGGCGAATATTGTATGAATTGAAACTACCCTTACCAGATGAAAAACCTTTTTCGATAAAAAATAATCCATATAATAAAGTTGCATATAATAAATTGTGCGAAGAGTTTGGGGTTAGTAATAATTCTGACTTTAGATGGAAAGGCGGCAGAAATTATGGTTTGGGGGATCAATTTATTTATTACAGCTCAGGAGGAAATGAAAATTTATATATTGTAAGAAATTATGATCATGATGCAAATACTTGGCCCGGGCAAAATAAATTTTCTGATGAGGGTTATAAAGATGGAGATGGAAATAAAATCTCATTTATTAGAAATGATCTATTTAGAGATTTCAAATATGCTTGGTTTATTCCTATGGATGGGCATGGCCTCACTAAAGCAGGGCTTGGAAGATTAAATCGATCCGCGGAAGCTTTTGTTTACTGTATATTGGGGGCGCAAGTTAATACTAGAAACTCAATTTATGGTAATGGAGGCGGCGCAATAGAAACACAACAAGAATTCTTAGCCTTATTTGAAAGTAGCGTTATAGAAAATGATATTTCTAAATCTATTCAAAATTACCAACAATCTGTGCAGGAAACTAAATTGCAGCTTGATTTGGCTGTTGCACCGGGCGTTTGGTTGATGCCGAGTAATATGATTATAAATACAGAAAGTGTGGTTGGATATAATAACAAACTCATGAAGGCCACTGAAGATATGAATTTTGGAGTAAATAATGCATTAAATACCGAAACAAAAACTGTTGGAATAAGTCATAGTTTAGGATCTACAAAAGTTTTGTTACCTTATAAAACTGAAACTAAACAAAAACCAATAATAACAACAGAAAAAACAGAAAAAGATGAAATTAAACCAGAAAATAATGATAAAACTCAACATCAAGATAATCTTATAGTATTTATGGTTTTTGGCGGGGCATTAGCTTGGTTTTTATTTCGATAATGTTTTGATTATAGAAATCTAAAGATGAATATGATGTAATCAAAACAAAATGTTAAGTATTACAATGTATGATTCAGAAACTAGGATTTATTTAGATCCTCCTCTGGAAAATCTTCGGGAAATACAACTGCTGGATTGTAATATAAAACCCAAAAGATTAATTAATTTCAATGCCCAACAGATGTTAACTGATGAAAATCAAGGGCCCATTTTAAGGTTTCCACCGGGCACATATTCATTGGTTGATATTCAATCAATTTTTCATAATTATACAGATAATCTAAAGTTAACAATAAATGGCAATAATAATGTCGGGCATCTATATTCAAATAAGAACCATAAAATTAAACTTAGTAAAGATTTACAAATTTATTTGGGTTTGCCAGAAATTATAAATCCTCGTAAAATATATCCAATAAATATACAGATTAAGGAACCGCTGAGACTTATGTGTAGTATAGTGGATAATAAGTCATCATATATGAATAACACAAAATATGGTGAACCTGTAAAACTCTCACCATCAAACTTGTTAGCAAACATACCCTCAAAAGATTATCCAACAATTCCAGTTAGAAAATATGATACTCTAATAAACCACTTTGATTTAACCATTTTAGATGGGGAATGGAAAAAATTTGATGTGAATGGCGCTCCTATAACTATAAGTTTAAGATTCAGATAAATTTTGTTATGTAACCATTTTTTAGTTATATAACATAATTAAATAATATTATTCATCTGGTAAAGAATTATAAATTGCTTTTTCCTCAATATCATAACACCAATCTACAACTCTTTTTGGATTCCATGCTACTTCCATTATTTCATCTTGTAATTTTTTGTAAAATTTCTCTTTATGAATTATCTTAAAGTAATTTAAAAATATTCCCATTTCTATTTTTTCAACATGAAATTTTTCATCGAACTTATAAATTTTAACTGTATTAAAAAAATTCTCTTTTATATATTCAGAACCATTTCTATAGTAAGCATCAAAATAAAAAATATTTGAATAATCGCGGCCATTTAAAAAAGATAAAAGTTCATCATCTGTACAATTTAACGCTGCTTTTACAAAGTGTTCTGTGCTTAAACCGTTTATATCAAAATTAATGTCTGTTTTTAAAAAAATATCATTAGGATAAACAAGATTTTTATCTTTAATTAAACTAATTTTAAAAGAAATATTTTTTTCATTTTCAAAATTAATACAACAAAATGGCCAATTAAATAGTTCGCCATGATAATCAATAAATTTTCTATTTTTTGATATTTTTTTTATTATATCTTCTTTTATTTCATTTATGAAGTTACAAAAAGTAAGTTTTTTTTATTAATAAATTCATGAAAAACCATTAATTCTGTTTTTAAACCTTGATATTCCATTTTATATTTTATTTTATATCTTTAAATCATAATTCATTTTTAATTTGTTATGTAACTATTATTTTTGTTATATAACATAATTAAATAATATTATTCATCTGGTAAAGAATTATAAATTGCTTTTTCCTCAATATCATAACACCAATCTACAACTCTTTTTGGATGCCACGCCACTTTCATTAATTCATCATGCAAGTCCTTATAAAATGTACCTTTATGTTCAATCATATATTCATTTAAATCAACACTTACATGTAATTTTTTTATTACAAAATTTTTATCAAATACATCAATTCGGCATCCCTCATCGTGATAAGCAAGATAAACACCATTTTCATAAAAATGATCAATTGCCTCTCCGTTTACAATAATCAAACCATAGTATGGGCTAACATCATATTCATATTTATCTTCAAAAAAATCTTTATTGGCTCTTTTTAAAATTTTTTTTACAAATTTATTAGTGTTAATACCTCTAACGCCAAAACCTATGTCTTTTATAAAATCAATATTATGTTCAAAATCATAATTTTTATTATAATATTCTACATAAAAATCTATGGAATTAGACAAAAAATCAGAATAATCCAAAATGGCATATTCCAGATCGGCAAGAAAATATTCCCTATTTTTTGTTAAATTTTTTAATATGTCTTCTTTTATTTCCTCTATAAAATCACAAATACCAATCTTTTTATCATTTTCATATTTAATACTTAATATCGACATTATTTTTATATTTTATTTTATATCTTTAAATCATAATTCATTTCTATTTTTTTTATTCTACATTTTCTACAACCATCTTTTTGTTTTCCATGTTCACATATTTGTGATCCTCCACATTCTTTACACTGATATTTAATTTTTCCATGTTCACAAATATGTGATCCTCCACATTCTTTACAACGATACTTATATTTTTCATGTTCACATATTTGAGATCCTCTACATTTTTTACAAGCATACTTAATTATATCATGTTCGCATATTTGTGATCCACCACATTCTTTACAAAAATATTTAAGTTTTCCATGAATACAAATATACTCACCAGTAGTAGTAACTTTTTCAATTAAATTAATAATTTCCTCCTCTTTAAATTTTTTTAACTCATTAATAAAATCTTTTCTACCCATTTTTGATCTTCCTTTAATTTTTAACTCTTTCGCCATTCTTTTTAGTTCACAAAAATATAAATTATTTAATTGATCCATTTAATTTTGTAAATTATATCAAATCTTTAAATAATTTTTTTAAAATTTAATTTGCGTGTCCCAAAAATATTTCTGAGTAAATTCTTGATTAAGTTTTGATATAATTTACTCAGAAATATTTTTGCTGATTAAATCCCTGATTAAGTTTTGATAAAGAAATTTAACCAAGAATTAAAATTTAATCAAAAAAATGACTAGACAAATTCCCCTGTCCCAAAAACGTAGTTTTATTACTCTCTCACCTTCGTGTGTGTTTCCTTGACTATAGGCTTATCAAGAGGCCTGTAGTTATCTAGGTCATTGATTTGGACTTGCCCCTCTTGTATTTTATCACTTTTATCCATGACTACTAGTGTGTTTCCCTTGTCCGCCGTTTTGAAATTAAGATCTTTGCTTTGCTGCAAAACATGTAACGCTTTACGTTGTTTGCGTGACAAGTTTGGTTTTTGTCTGGTTATTTTTATCTCCGCGATTTGTTCTTTAACCTCTTCCAGGTAGGTTTCTAATGTGACTGGTGGTTGGACTGGCGGTTCCCAGTTTGATTTTACATAGAAGGGATGTATTGATTTGTTTTGCCCGTGAAAAATGTATTTCAAACGCATTCGCCTTGCGAAATCTTTATAATCTCACAAGAGTTGGCGCCTTATCCACAAACCTACTCTAGTAGGAAGACGAATTATCTCAGGCTGAAGCGGGCCTACAGAACGAATATCAGCATTTGTTGACACATTACTTCAGCCTGTTTCCATATCACAAGCGTCTTATCTAAAAGACACTACAGATTTTATTAATTTCATTGAAAAGACGAAAGTGAATAAACAAGCATTCCTTGTATCAATGGACGTAACAAGTCTCTGATATACGAATATACCACAAGAAGAGGGCATAGTCACAGTATGCAGGGCATACGAAAATTTTCACAGAAATAACCCTCCTATCCCTACGCAATATCTCAAAGAAATGCTAAGCCTGATACTTAAAGAGAATTCTTTCCAATTCAACGGTAAGAACTATCTACAAATCCACGGTATCGTATAAAAGAGGAAAATCCCTAAAAGACATACTCGTAAGAGCAAAACTCTAAAGTTGTAAAATATTACATGGTACAAAAGTTTCAACTGTTAGAACTGAGTCGTGCAGGCCTGTCACTCCTTGCTATTTTCTACGTACTATAATAAACACTAGCCGCTGACTAGTTTGGGTTACGATAAAGCATTATCGGGTACGATATAGCAGCATACGGTACGATATAGCAGCATACGGTACGATATAGCAGCATACGGTACGATGCAAAGGCATCACTGCTACGATATAACAACACACCGGTTACGATATAGCATTATCGGGTACGATATTGCATTATCGGATACGATATAACAACACACAGGTTACGATACAAGTATATATAGCATTATCGGGTACGATATAGCAGCATACGGTACGATATAGCAGCATACGGTACGATATAGCAGCATACGGTACGATATAGCAGCATACGTAACGATGCAAAGGCATCACTGCTACGATATAACAACACACCGGTTACAATATAGCATTATCGGGTACGATATTGCATTATCGGATACGATATAACAACACACAGGTTACGATATAGCATTATCGGGTACGATATAGCAGCATACGGTACGATATAGCAGCATACGGTACGATATAGCAGCATACGGTACGATGCAAAGGCATCACTGCTACGATATAACAACACACCGGTTACGATATAGCATTATCGGGTACGATATTGCATTATCGGATACGATATAACAACACACAGGTTACGATATAGCATTATCGGGTACGATATAGTAGCATATGTGGTACATAGCCATGTAGTACGATATAATGCCTCACCGCACACGATCTAATAACAATTTTGTCCAATATTCCCCTCCATACCCCTGGCCATAGGGATTTGAACACAATTTTTCATTGGCTGTTGAAAGACAAAAGCACAAAAACCGGAAGTTTAGATCACTCGCAGCACAAGCAAAAACATGGTAGAACTCCCGATAACGCCAACAAAAGATGTTACGCGAGTTTGTCGAACCTGCAACAAAAACATAATATTTAAGAATCACCCGCTAGATCTATTTGATGAAAAGGCATCAAAAGAAAAAATTATTTCCTCCCTGGAAAGATTTTTTGGATTAGAAGTTGCCATTAACGATGATTTCCCGCCATATATGTCCATGTCCTGCTACAACAAAGTTCCAGGAGTTTCTTAGGAAAATAGAGTTCGATAGAGTGATCTAGGCAACAGCAAGAGTCAGTTCGACGTTTGAAAAGAGGAAAGAAAACGACAAAAAGTCCATCCTTTAAATGCCAGCAAACGCGACGTGAGCTAAAAAAGAAGAAAACTTGCGAAGGCGAACCACGAAAAGGGCCCAGCAGATCGCTGTTTCAGACGCACATGGACAAAGCTTTCAAAACTCGACCACGTCCAGTAATTCATCTTTCACCCTTGGCAAAAGGCGACGGGAGGAAACGAAAACAGTCAGCACCATCAAAACAAGACGGAATTCTTTTGAAGTCTGGTTTGTGAAACCCAGTGGTATTTGCCGAAATTTAAACAATGACACGTAATAATATATTAAATAGATTTAGGCAAGCCTAAAAGCGGAGCTCCTCACACAGACCCTCACACATTGAAAATGTTGTCACTAAAGTTATTAAATACGCCTGGTGTACGCAACTACCTAAAGAAGATTCGATAGCTGAAATAAATCGTCAAAGAAAAAACATCTAGCTCGCGACTCAACGGAAGAACCATTACCTGGTCAGCAAAATCATAATAGTTTTAAAGCAACATCAAAAGCAGCTAGGCAGCTCTTTAACAAATGAAAAATAGACACTCAGCTTTATGCTTATGTCCCTCCAAAAACGCTTGAAAACTTGTAGGAAGAAAATTTTTCCTCCAAAACCGCTATGAATATAGAGATTACTTCATGGTTAGTGAGCGCGGACGATTTTTCTTCCGCGAGTTGTGAAGAATAGAAAACGAACGAGTGAGCGCAGCGAACGAGTGAGTTTACTTTTCTTCACAACGAGTGAAGAAAAATAGTACGGGCGAACTAACCATGAAGTAATTTGTTTATTTTTTAGGTACTGAGATTTACTCCTTACAAAATACTACTAACTGATCATGAATCACGCTGGCCTAGAAAAATCAAGATACCACAACAAGGTGCAAAACGCACTTAGCAGGCTTTATTTTGGAGCATACCGAATAAACATGACAGTCAAGTTAAAAATGCGTTCAAAATTTACTTCTCTAAAATGATACAAACATTGCACGAACTGGAAAATTCTACTTTAAACACTGTTGGAAATGTCGCTAGAGGTATAAGAACCAAAGACAGTTAAAAACATTTTAAAACGACTCGTGAATGACTCAGAAATGTCTTGTGTACGAGAAATACAATGTAAAATTACCTTTTTGTTTTGATTTTAATGCGGCTCTTGCTTTTTCAAACACCACTTCTTTTGAGATGCTGAATCCGTAGCTTTTTTATTCAAATAACCGTTGCGAAAGAGAGAACGGAGCGAACTTGGCTCATAATCTTTGTTTTCCTTCTTTCCCACTGCTACCGGACAAATTCACTCATGAACTGAATTGAGCTCGTTTGAAGGAATTTCTTCTACGGACCTTGATTCGCCTTTCAACGTCAAGAATTCTTTCAGTGAAGCGACGGGCTGTTCGGATTTGTTATTCCTATTTTTATTTTCTTGATCTTGTATTAAGTCCTCGACTGAAGCTGTATCTGCAAACCTAGAATTTCTCAAAGAAGAAGCTGAGGAAGAAGCCGTTATTGCTCACTTTTTGCCGAGTTGATGGCGCCAAAACTGATCCCACCTCTATGAACAGTGAATTGGTCGGACCACTTTTTTTCACTAGTGAAGAAAATGGTCCAACCAATCAAATTGCTTCTAGTTTTTTACAGACTATTTTTCTCACACAGATTTATAAGGAGTAAATCTCAGTACCTATGGAATAAAATCCGTTTCTTCAGCAAAACATTGTAGACTGCTGTAGCCTGCTGTAGACTGCTGGCTGTAGGTTGTGTAGCCGCGGCAAGCCGCGAAAAGCGCGCGAAAAACAAAGCCTCGTTTCGGTTTAAGACCTTCTAAATATCCCTGATGACTATGGCCGCCATGTTGGGGCAACGTCGTCGTCGTCGTCGTCGCTAGGCGCACGCGCCCGCGAGCCATGCCGCTAGTCACGATGACCATGAAAACTCAAACGCATGGTTTTCTCAATTTCTATCCTCGCACGGTAGTTATGGGGCTCCGCTCTGCGGCTCTTCGAGCCGCTGTGGAGCTCCGCTATAATCTATACTAGAAATACGACTCCCGCAAAACCTCGCGAAGCTAGTTTTTAAAGAACTCGCAATTGCTTTTCCTGAGGGATAAACCCCAATTTATGTATTTCCTTATTATTATATCATTATAACTTTTTGTATTTTCTCATTTCTTGTAGTTATGATTATTATTGTATTATTATTATTATTATTGTTATTATTATTATTCTTCTTACTGGTATTGATATTATTATAATTGTTATTTTTTTATGTTAAAACATAATATACTGTTATGGGGTGGGGGTGTATGTCCTAATCTGGGAAAGGGTTCCTCTGCTACTACAAGCAATACAGTTTTCTTCTGAATAGGGTTTGTATCAGAGGTGGTAAAAATTACTCAACTCTGAACAATACCATTTCTTCTTTTAGGCTTAGAATCTAGTCATGGTTGCCACAGCCACAGCATCTTGAAATTCCCTGACTTTCCCCGAAAAATGTAAAATTTCCCTTACCAACTAAATTAGAAAAGTCACAAATTAGTCTTGGTAATGACCTCCAACTTCTCCTCACAGCCACCTCTCCCCTCATTTATTTAATATGCTTTCAGAAAGTCACATACAGTGTACATGGATTATAGTTTCTTAAGATAACAAAGTCATGGAAAAAGGATTGATTTTTCTTGGAAACCCAAAATCAGCTTTTAATCCATCATGTAATTCTACCAATCCAACACATTTTATGTCACATTCTTGATTACACCAAACCATCGCTGAATTGGTAAGAATTAAATCAGTACTCTTAAATTTCAGTTTTCCCTGACTTCTCTCAAATACTTAAACTTTCCCTGACTTGATTTGAAATTCCCTGACTTTTCCCTGATCTTGAAGAATTTTTTTTCCCTTACCATTTCTTGACTTGTGGCAATCATGCTTGTGCAGTCATTTGTCCATACAGTTAGTGTTGAAAATCATGATTGAAATCATAGGGCATTTAGGAAACTTCAAAGACGTGTTATTACACACAGCAGCCTTGCAATGAATATATAAGAAGTGTTTCAAGTTTCCTAAATGCCCTATGCTTTCAATCATGATATTCCTCACTAATTTTATGAACAAATGATTGCACTAGATTCTAAGCCTTAAAGAAGAAATGGTATTGTTTAGAACTAGTTTAATTATTACCACCTCTGATGGAAAGCCTATTAAGAAGATTTTTGCATTGCTTGTAGTAGTAGAGGAACAATACCTTTACCTAGATCAGGACATACATCCCACCCCGTAACAATATATTAAACATAAAAAATATAACATTAATAACAATAATGATTACTTTTGCAAAATAATAATAATAATAAAAATATCAATACCAGTAATAATAATAATGATAATAATAATAATAATAATAATAATAATTGTCCATAAAGTTAGTGTGGAAAGTCATGATTTAAAGCATATGGCATTTAGGAAACTTGAAACACTTGCTACTACACACAGCACACTTGCAATGAATATATGAGAGATCATAAAAATTTTGGCATTACAAACTTTAATTTCTTCTTAATAGTTTTACCAGTGTAAAAGGTCAACTGTATGTTGTGGTTGTTATCAAATATTGGTATTTGACATCATAAAAATGAAGTAAACAGCAGTAAGTAACAAAGTTAATATGTTATGTCTAATTTTGCAAATTAGGGCTTAAATTAACTCTTCATTTTTGGGAAAAGGGCAGGGGTCCTAGATAGCAAGTTTATCACTGGGTCATTAAACTCTAAGATGAAACTGACCCATTGTGAAAAGGCAATGAAACTTGTCTGTCCCAGCACACTATTACTGAAACCTTTCAATCAGAGAATATATATATATATATATATATATATATATATATATATATATATATATATATATTATATATTATATATTTATATATAGCAAAGAGAAATACTACTCAGAAGTCAAGTAATAACATGTGCTTTTATTTCAAATGATGGCATTGATGACTGATAATATTGCAGAACCAGTACTTTGTGACACTGGGTATATATTCTTTTGAAAATGCTAAACATAAGTGCTAGATCAAGAAAATTTACAATATTTTCACTGTTGCAATGATATCAGATCACATAGTTATAAATGATTGCTATCACAACTGCAACTCTCTCTCTGTGTTGGGAATTTCTTCAAAATGGAACGGCTATCGTTTTATTACGAAAAATACCTTCATACATTCTCCTGCATTCTGTTGCTCATCTTCCGATTCCGTTTTTAGACTAATATAACTATTTTCCAGAGACATCTCTAATCGTTCAAGTCGTTCCTACTCGGTTTTTCCTTCTAAGTCGTTTTGCTCAGTTTAGTTCACCAGTATATTTTATTTTATTTGTGGGCAACAATTTTTAACTTTTTGATATTTAATACCTTGTCAGAATGATACGTATCTTTAAATTTGTTATAATGAATTCAATAGTTTTCAGGTACTCTGAATTCATGAAAGAAACGTCGGAATGATTTCCGCACAGGTCCCTACTTTATTATGCATGCTGTAGCGATATTGTATCATTCTGCAATAACAAAAAATGTTTACATG
>OX453274.1:17806702-17894202 GCA_949710005.1 Ricordea florida | reverse complement strand
TTATTAGCGACGTAAGTGACCATTTCTCACAATTTTGTATTTTAAAATCAATGAGGGATAAGCAGAAGTCAAAAATTATAAAATGCGGGACTGTTCACACTTTTCACCTAATACATTTTCCACTGATCTTTTGAATGTTGATTGGGATGCGCTCTTCGCTAGTGAACCGCTCGATGTAAAGAGTGTGTTCTCTTCTTCTATAACAAGTTTAATAAGATAATAAACAAGAGAATGTACCCATGAAAACAATCCATAATCGTAAAGCCAAGCAAAACAATTTGCTTCCTTCCTCTCAATATGACGTCCGTAAGGCGCATTCAACCCAGCATGCGATCTTAGATATTGTTAACACCATACAGACGAACATGGATAAACATCCATACTCGTGTGGGATGTTTGTGGATTTAAAAAAAGCTTTCTACACTGTCGATCATTCAATTCTCGTGCAAAAGTTAGCACGCTACGGTTTCCCGGACGTAATAAATAAATGGTTTTCTTCACCTTACAAGGCCGAATACAGACTATTCAAATTGACCACATATAGTTACTAGAACATATACTACATGTGGTGTACCGCAAGGCTCTGCCCCGCACTACTTTTTCAAATCTATATCAATGATATCCAGGAATCATCTAATAAGTTTAACTATTTTTTGTTTGCTGATGATACTAATATATTATATGCTTACAAAGATCTTAAATTAATAGAGAAGATTGTTAATAAGGAACTCTGCAAATTATATTACTTGCTTACTGCTAATAAATTGAACTTGAATATTAAGTAATGGTCCGGCTAAAAGGTAGGCAGGTGTACGGCAAAACTCATTAAAAAGGTGCGAACAGTTAATTGTTAATTCCATTTAAATCACCTCATCTCATTGGCTAATACCAAAAGAAATCCCGAAAAAACAATGAAAAATTTCAAAAAAACGTAATTTTTAGACCTTGTCTTTTCCATATCCTTATTTTCTCTCTCTCGACAAAATTTGGCTCTTGTTCTATGCGCCAATTAGCACCACAAAATTAACTGATATATTGCCGAGCCCTATTGTTTTTCTGCCTGCTTCTTAGCCGGACCATTACTTAAAATCGATCCTTTGTTGCACCTTATCTTACCGATGGTTTGATAGTTTGGGCCAAGCATGCGCATCCTACCTTGACAAACTTCCTAAACTTCAAAAGTGGACTCTTCACCTTATCTATTTTACTGAGCGTTGCCAACATGCACTTCCCCTATTTATCAAAGCTGGTATATCACCGTTACATTTTTTATACTATGAACCCATTTCCAACTTGATGTTTGACATCAGAGCTGAGAACGCGCCTGTAGTATTCGAGATATGTTTCAAGACATTTCTAATATTTAATCTTATAACACCCGATCCTCAGTTTCAAAAAAGGTTTACACACCAAGCTTCAGACTGTCAATTCAACTAACTTCGTTCTCAAGAATGGCAAGTATGGAATGACATGTCATTAAAATTAATTAGACAGAATACCTCCAGACAGAGCGATAGTCCAAACGTACTTAAAGTAAATTGGACACAGCCTTTCTTAAAAGGTATTTTTTTTAGATAGAACACAAACTAAGGCCTGACAACTTTGCTGACCTCAGGGTAGGACTTAGCCCGAAGTCTACTCAAGATTACAGCCAGGCCCAAAAACAGAGAAAGATGGCATTTAGATTTCTGCTCATAATATAGGTGATCCTGGAAAAAAAGTACCTGCAGAAATTGCTTGGTTCTGCACCTGATGTTTTCCACATATCTGAGGTTTTATAGGTTAGCTAATATCAGACATCACACGCTGCCCCGTCTTGCCACTGGTAGAAAGATGGTCAATAAAACTGGCCAAGGCTGACGACAGCCTTGCGCTACAAGAACTGACAAGAAAAAGTGAAACAGCTCAACATACACAGATCGAAAAGAATGAATGTCGATGAGAAATCAAAACCTTTTGAACTTAGCATTTCAGTTCAACCAGACACCAACCAACCTCCCTAGGCCCCTCTACCCCCCCCCCCCGCCCTTCCCTCCCGCCGTATCACTAACCGATACTGATAGTCTCTAGGGTCCACAGAGCACCCCGCAAAAGCTTTGATTACAGACTGAAACAACCCCAATTTGAAATTCATTCAAAAAATTCCCTCACCCTACCCCCGACAAAACAATAGCACCAGTCTCACAAAGACAACACGGCACGGTAGACCTGAGTGTGAACTGTTCGTTGGTATCATCACACACGGTCCTCCTATCAAACGAAGAAAGCGGGCTAGGCCTAATGGTGGGCGATGCCCGCCTCTAGGCGAAAAAGTTAGCATGCCTCCTGCAGTTATGTGTTTAGTAAACACCTAGAAATGTACTCTATATAAGGACAGTCATGATTTAATGTAACTCTTCTTAAGTAGATCGGTTTTTCATGAAGGAAGGGCCATTTAAAATTAGCCTTATGGTTCCTTTATGGCTCTACCTGTTTGTTATTTTATAATCTTTAATTATTTAATTGTGTGTTGGTAAAATAAAATGAACTGAACTTTGATTGTCCTAACCGGGATGGAAATTTCGTCGAGAGAACTTACACTAAATAAGAAACTAATTACTAACCTTTTTTAATCACGAGCGTTCTGAGTAACACTGACTCTTGGTCATTTTTCTTCGAACCTTGCAGAGCTCAATGTGTTCTGTCATGGCTTCAGGTCAATGCACTCGACTAGTCACGTTCATAGACAAGTCCTTCCATCTTTCACTTCACTGTAAGGGAGGTTATCAGTCCGTGTCTTGTGTTAACCAACGATCGTCTGACACTATCTGTACATTGTCGAATTAGTTGCGTTGTGTCCAGAGCTCTCGAGAGGACAGGACCTAATGGCACATGCTCCCGCTTAACCGGGTGGTAGTAAGCGACAATCGACAAGTGGTCTGTAGGTCGCGGCAGGACGATTGACTTGAAGGTGGCGAGAGCTTGTTAGGAGGAACGGAAGAGTGGTGAGATGATCATCCCAGGGTACTTTATCGGCAGACTGCAAGCAGGCAATTGAGCACTCACGTGGGTCGAAACGTGTGGGGCACTTAGGTAGTAGGCAGCTTAGGACCTTGTAAGCTCCGATGAAAGACCTGAGACCTAGCTTGGCTGTTATTGGAGGGGGACATGGTGACAGTACGGCTACACGGTGAGGGCTCGCGGGAGTCGAGCCTTGAGACCACACCCATTCCAGTATAAGCGTGGACTTCTGTCATATGTCTGTCTTTGAAGGTGATAATCGCAAGTTGCATCTTTGTTGTTGCTCTAGGACGCAGACCCTATTGGACATGAGGTCAGTCTGGTGTATCTCTTCCACTGTAAAAGTCATCAGCGAGTTTGGTTACGCATCCTTATTGAATCAGGTCCCCGGAAAAGCGGCAAATCATCTCTTCTAGAGCCGTCTTAGAATCGAGCATTTCCATTGTCCGCCAGCACCGTTGTAAGCTTTTGATGTATGGAATGAACACGGGGTTGTACTTATGATGAAGCTCTTATAACAGGAGGCGCACAGCCTCCGGCAACAGATCATGGGGATCAACATTTATGGTGTCTGAAAAGTGGGTATTATTGGGAGTATTTGGGTGGCCCTTAGGAGAAGGGGTACCCGACATAATAGGTTGGGGGGCTGGATCTTGTGTGGGGCGTGTGAAGCCGAGATTTTTGTGACGTTTGACCGGTTTGGGATCGTTAGAAGTGTTGATGACTGCCTAGGGGCACTAGCCCGCAGGACTTTGAACTCAGTCGCAGACCTGATCTCATCTAGTAGACAGTCAAGGAGGTTTAGACTGCAAAAGTGTCAACTATGTAAGCACAATCATGTTCTCTAAAACTGTAATTAGCTCCTTATTAGAGGTGACGGCCTCACCATAATGAGTAATACAGCAATTTTCTTCGAGGAGGCTTTCCTCAACAAATGAATCAAATCGCTGGAATAGGTCTTCGGGTCTCTTATTTTTGTTTTAATTTCATATTAGCAAAGTCGAGGTAAATTAAAATCCGAGGTGGGCACGAGTTGCTTGCCAGATGCTATTTAGTGTGGTTTAAGTCTTGACAATTCTGTTGCGTGAAATTTCTGGGCAGAAATATGGCTCAGCATGAGCTCTAAACGGGTTAGTTTCTTTTGGGCACAACGTCTATGGGCAGGCGCTACTTCTACGCCATCGTCAGTGAATCGTTCAGGGGGTTGGCGGTTTTTTTGGTCCAAATGCAAGTCTCGACCAAAAATGGAGCAAAGTTTCCACCGAGTGTCTCCAGACCACGAAGGAAGTGATTGGTCGGGGACCATTGCTTAGGAATTGAAACATTTTTATCAATACGAAACCGTTAAATCTAACGGTACAAGATGTGCTATTGGGTAAATTAGGTAAAGGAAGTGATCCATAAATTACTTTATGAAAACTACATATCTGGATAAGTCGAAATCAAAGTGCGTATCCTAACCTTGACGCGATCAAGGAAGTCGTAAAAGTGAAAATTAGAATTGAAAAATGTAAATCCTCAAAAAAATAATCTAGATGAAAAATTTCAGGCTCGATGGCAGCCATACTTATAAAGTGATTAAGAATAGGTGTTGATAGTGTTGTTTTTGTCTTGTCACACATGTAGGAACATGAGTATAAAAGAAAACGTGTAGAAAGAAAACTTGCTACCACTGGACAAATTATGAACTCCACATACCTACCGGTATGTGTAGTGACCAACACCTTAATTTTGGAATAGAAACGCTAGATAAACAACGAAACAATAAAAGCAGTCAGTTCTATCAATACAGTTTACACGTGCACGTTCCGGAAACATGAACTATGCATTCGGTTGTATTGTCCCCGGTTTTTTCTCCAAAAGTAAACTAACAAACCCATAAGACTTACTACAATGATACACAATGTAACTATAAGAACTATTTCAAGTGCGGTCAATCTCTTGTCTTTCTTGTGACCTGAAAGGAAAAATAACATCATGAGCTCATAGGGCGAGAGAAGCATTTCAACCGACGGGAAAGCATTACCTACGAGTAACGCATTTATAAACCTCATCTACTACAGACATTGTGACAGACTGCTATGAATGCTAGAGGCTGCATGCAGTCAAGTTAGCCTGGATAACTGCAATTGATAGCACGCGCGCTTTGCAATATCAATTGGAGAATTTACAGTGCCGAACAACCCTCTAAATTCACCTGCGAAAGCTTAATAACTATGCTATGGTCAACAAAATGTGCTTTTGGAGTTGCTTTAGGGCAAACTCAAAAGTTCATTACGCAAAAAGCGATTTGAATTAATGTTTTTTTAACGACTTGAGAACATGATTTTGAAGCCGAAAAACATTTTCCGGCAATCACACCATGCTAGGAATTTCACAAGCGTTCTCTACCAATAAGGCTTAGGAACACGATTACTAGGTTCTTACTATAAACAAAAAACTAAGCACATTACCATAAAATGGCCTATTGTGCCGTCTTAGTTCTGACATTTCTGTCTGACAGTCAACGTTTCCAATGTTTCTATCATGTTTCTCTCCATTCCTCTCGAGCTCAATCTACCTCCTCCGTACTTTAAACAAATAAAGAAGCCAAAGAAGTTCTGCATTTGCAGTATGAGCCATTCCGTTTGCTTAAGATGCAAAAATTTCAAATTGAAAATTTGCGACGTTTCACATTGAATTCCTCGGGAAGTTAAGTTGAAAGTAACATTCGCGTGCAAACAGGACGAATGCGGAAAACTCTATCTATAACGAGGGGCATGACTGGTGGCACGACTCAAAAAGGCTAAGCAAGCGCGATCTTATCTTAAACAAGAAGATATTTCGTCATAACCTCGAGCCGTTTACCTTTGCTTGCGGCCAGTGGTAAGTTGATATATGCGCGCACGACTATTGATATTGTTTTTTTTTAATATGTTAATTGAATCATGTGATTGAACTTTAGGCTGAATAGGTATAAAGATGCAGTCCTTTTCATTATTAACTCGATTTTAAGCAACAGCTGGCGCTTTTTGTTTTCAATTCCTACCTTTAACCGTTACGTCAACAGCATAGCTGACGGATCCCACGGAGTTTGTTGCGCTACACTTGTAGTGTCCAGAGTCCTCTTTCTTGGCATTGTGAAGTACAAAGTTTGTGTTCCTGGTACTGTTTTGTAGTATCTTTCCACTTTTTTCCCAGGAAATGTTGGGTTTTGGATTTCCCTCGGCCTCACACTCCAGGAACAAAGGATTGCCTTCAATAACAGTAACCTCTGGTTGGCTTTTCTTGATGATGTTAGGTTGCTCTGTAGGAAATGTTAGAGCAACAATTTATAATTGTTTCTAAATATTTAACTTAGACTAGAAAAGTGTTTTAAACTTTTCTGCAGGGGAGGGGAGATGGGAGAGGGGGGTCGGTTGGAGGAGTTTGCGCAAGAATTCTTGAAAGAAAGAGGAGAAGAAAGACAATAAGAAACCAACCCAAGTCTGAAAGATATGAAGAGGACCACATGCGCTCTGACACAGACTTTCGCTCGGGTTGCCGAAGAGTTGAAGAAACATTTATGGACTGAGACGGTCAGGAAGTCGCCCTCAGCTGTTGTACTACAAATTCACTTTATCGAATCGGTTTCTGATTGTTAGATATACTTGTTTACACTGTTAAAAATGAAAGAAACAAAGCAATCAGGCGTTTACCAGTTGTATCGATCTCAAGAGTGACAAAGTAATGCCGTGGAGAGGTGTGGTTTACTCTTTCTACCGTACATCTGTGGTCAGTAGCATCACTCTCTCGTACTTTTTTAATTCCCAATGTGCCGTTCTGAGTCAAGTTCACTCTTCTCGCGCAGGATCCTTCTCGAGCAACTTTTATTTTTCCCTCCTGATTCATTCCAGCCAGCCATGTCCAATTTGTGTCAGGTTCAGTGCAGTTTATGGACACGCAGTAGGACCAGCGCAAACCTTCGAATGTACCGTCCATTTTTATCACATTAGCCAGCTCTGGGCATGGCATCTCTACGCCTGTTCCAAGATGTACATTACGAGACTGCTCATGGCTATTGACCACGCCGGAATCCAGATTGACGCTCGAATCTAGACAATAATAATAAGGATAATAAAAAATTAAAATATATGTTTGCAAATTGGAGAAGCCGCATTCTGTACTAAACAGAAATCAATACTGATAGACAGACTTTAGGATGTAGGGAGGCGGTCATAAGATCATGTTCATGGTTTGTTTCATTTCAATATAACTTTGAATTAAACCTAACGAATAGTTTTCAAAGGCTTGCACCATACCGAAGGCACTAATAATAAGAGCTTTTGAACTTGACTGACTGATTATACCTGGTCATATCTTAATTCGAGTTACGAAAAATATGTCAAACAGACAGCAGTATAATTAATCTTGGGAGTTCCCATCTCCAGTTGACTTGAGTCTTTTAAATGTGTCTCGAGTTGGACTGGAGTGATTTGAGTTTCATCTAGAACGGAAAGCTAAGCCGAAAAGCGTTACAGATTCAAATAAATATATGAAGGACCATATATTTGAACTGCGGAGTAATATATAATGACATTATTTTATCATCGCAGTTATGTACACAACTTAAGCAGCTGTGAAATTAAAGCCTTAAACTGAAAAACTCACGCCTGAACGGCATTCAAACCCATGACCTCTGCGTTACCGGAGCAGCGCTCTACCAACTGAGCTATCAAACCAACTGGGAGTTGGTTATGTTAACGTTGTGAGCTCGTAATATACCCGTAGATGGAGAAGAATGATTCAAATGAATATATGAAGGAATGAATATATGAAGTAATATGTAATCACATTAATTGATCATCGCAGTTATGTACACAACTTAAGCAGCTGTGAAATTTAAGCCTGAAAAAAAAAGAACTGAAGCCTGAACGTGATTCGAACCCATGACTTCTGCTATACCGGAGCAGTGCTCTACCAACTGAGCTATCAAGGCTTTAATATCACGGCGGTTTAAGTTGTGTACATAACTGCGATGATCAGTTACAGATTGAGTAGTAAATGAAAAAAATTGCATCTATTAGCTTCTGCCCATTATTGAAAGGACCTTTTCATGAAAACCATTAATACTCCTTTATGCAATAAAACACCAAAGAGTACCTTTGACGTCAATTTTAACTGATGCAACAATTGGTTCTTTAAACGGTCCAAAGTCCATGCTGCACCCATACACCCTATCGTCACCAGTAGTTGTATTGCTAAGCACAAGTGAAATTCTTGTGAAATTCTGAGTGCTATTCACTCGCTGAACATTTGCGCTAACCCGTCCAACATATTCCGGTCCTTCCTGACTCAAATCTGGATTGATGATGACGTTATCCTCCTCTGTAAGACTCACCAGCGTCAAGCTGATTCCCCCACGTGCACAGAGACCCACAGTAACCCCATGATATGTCGGTATGTCTTTATCGCTTACGTAGAAGTCACACAGGAATGAAGCACTTTGTCCAGCTTTTCCTGAGTTATTTGTAGACGGCTCAGCTATAATGCTGGATGTTCTCTCTAGAAAATAATTCACGGGACAAAATAATATGATAATGAGAGTTTCAACTTGAAAAGGTAGAAATAAGTTTGTCTTCTGATCTATAGCTCAGTGGTCGAACGTCGGAACGGCCCGGAAGATCGTAGTCCTACCGCTATTAGCAGAACTCCAGGCGCCGTGCTGCTTTGAAATGGGGGGTGAATTTTTGTAATAATGTAATAGAAAAAAATTCTGGTTGAGGTGTTTGAGGTCTGTGCATCAGCATGATTGATTTCTGATGAATTATTAACATTTTCGAAGTTTAGGCGAACGCAAATGCCAATTAAATTATTTAAGATTTGTAAACTCATTTGCGGATTTCTAAACCGGGACGACTAATTTCTCTCAAAATGAATAAATTGATTGGTAGAACCAGTCATCGCTTATGCACATTCTCCACCTCAATCAGAGAAATCAGAGAAATCTTATATTATTTCAATATTTGAGGGATAAGAAAAAAAAAAAAGAAAGAAGAGGGCTCAGAAAAAAAAAGGGGGAGGGGGGGGGGTGAAAATTCACCCATTTCACCTCCCCTGGATCCGCCCTTGAACTCAGGTTTCCTCAGTTTCATAAATTTGTCTTCAGTTATGGGACGATTATTTAATAACAAAATAAAGTGAGTAGTAAATAGTTGGCAGACACGTTTAGACCATATTAAGATATAAAGCTCTGTTCGATGCACTCAACCAAATTTTGGAAATGAAAAAATCACTTTTCCGACGACTGAGGAGCTTCGAGGAATGGCATTTCCTTCTCTTTGATGCGTTTTACAGCTTTTATTCTCCATGCCTCACACTTTGAGTTTAAAGTCATTATACCATCCCGTAATAAAAGAAGTTTATCTTTTTTTTGTAATTTATTAATCCTTATGAAACTTATCAATTTTGTTGTTAACTTAGAATTACATCACAAAAACACAAAACAAAAAAATAAATTCTACAAGAAAAGTTATAAATATACAATTAATTCACAATATTTGAAATTAAAAAAAACATCAATAGTTAATCAAACAAAAGATATAGTAAATTGAATAGAACATTTTGCTGCTGTTCAGAATATCCTATCACCTATCGATATAGTGTTTCCCCAACAACAAAATATGATTAAATAAAATTAAGTCTTCTTTTAGATCAAACTTCCCAAACATTAGATCCGGCTCTTTCAATATTTCGATACAGACACGGCTATCTTTAAGCCAGGATAAAACGTGTTTCCAAAATTCAGAGGATATTTTACAAGAAAAAAGTAGATGCCTAATGGATTCCATTGTTTCTTGACAAAAGGTACAATTAGGAGAGACAGTTATACCAAAACGATAAAGTCTTTCGTTTGTGTAAACAATGCGATTGAAAATTTTGTATTGAAATTCCCTTATCTTGGACTCCAGCGTAGTACGGAACGGTAAATCAAAAACGTTATCCCATTTAATGTTAACATTAGGGTATTTATCTATTAGTGTTCCTTTTGCGGTGGGTGGCATTTGTTTCTTTTCCAAAAGAAATCTATAGATTTGTTTGGAAGAGGTATCCAAGATTGGAACTGAGCTCTTGTCATCCAATCTTATTGTAGGGTCCTCTGGAATGTGTTCAATAATCAATGGCACATCAGTACAGGCTCTAACAAGGGTACGCCATTGTGTCGGAATCGAATCAATGAGACCCATAAGAAAAAATCTTTGTTCAGGAGATAGAGATGAAATGATACACACATTACAAAGGATAGAGTTAAACACTGGTATGAGTTTTCCAATCTTAAGAAGACCTAACCTGATCATACCGTCTCTGTACGCACACTTTTCCAACGCAAAGAAACTTATTGCTCCAGATAATTTCATTAAAAACATCATACATTCAATCATATCATTCAATCTTAATCATACATTCAATATCTGTCAACATCTCTAATCCACCATCTTTTATGTCAGATATGAGAGCATTACACTCGACCCTATCTTTCCCATTCCCGAGATAAAAGAATAAAAAATAAAATTGGCCTCCTTAATTAGGTCATTGGGAATCACAACAACAGACGCTCTGTGCATACGTTTAGGAATTGTGAAAGTCTTAACCAACTGAATCTTTCCTATCACAGAAAGTCCTCTCCATTTCCACATATTAATTGACCTAAAAGAAGTTTATTCTTAGCAGTATATCAAATTCAGTATTAATGCTAATATTGTGGAAAAAAAAAACAGGTCTAGTATTGTATTTTCACTCTTCCTCAAAGAGGTTAAGGGAAGCAAAGAAAATATTCCCTTCAGTGAGTGACGTTATTATGTAAGAGGTGAACACCTGGCATTATTTTCAACCTTAAAGTACACGACATCAGTAAAAATTATAGAAGAAACGATGCCATTATTCCTGTGACAAGCACCGTACCTTTGACCTGAAGACTAACCACGTCCGACTCAGTATCTTTGAAGAAACCAAAATGCAAAACAAGACCATAGTTGAGTTGGTCCTGTGAACTAATGTTGGAAATTTCAAAACCCACGAGAGACTGCGACAAGTCTCCCTTCCACTGGACGCGCTTGTAAAACTGAGAGGCCCTCCTGTTCAGCTCTGGGTTCGGGATAATTCGTCCTGTCTTTGTAACTGTTGTGATGTAGGTGGCTAGGTGCCTGTACCCCCAGACTCCAAACACAAGCTTTTCAAAGTCGGGTTGAGATGTCAAGTCTTTACTAACACTCCATTTGAACAAAGCATTTGATCCCATGTATGCTCTGACTGGGTCTGGAGATATGCGGGACAGGCTTTCGCTGCACCCTGCATGGGACAATAAATCCATAATTATAGCTTTTTAATGCCGCTAAGGCACTTTAATCAAACTACAACATTTATAGGTTTTCCATCTCTATGAACACCAACAACGTGCAGACGATTTTAATTAAACACCTGCTCTAAGCAGGATTTGATTTTGACTGCACAAACGTTCACAAAAGCCACATCTCCATAGAGCAATCTAGG
This sequence comes from Ricordea florida, assembly GCA_949710005.1. Taxonomy (NCBI): domain Eukaryota; kingdom Metazoa; phylum Cnidaria; class Anthozoa; order Corallimorpharia; family Ricordeidae; genus Ricordea; species Ricordea florida. The sequence goes on along the minus strand of OX453274.1, from coordinate 17,882,694 downwards.
ATCCAGGTTTAATATGCCATCCGATCGCCATCGATCACCCACAAGGCGAACCAGTAAGACAGCGTACTGTATAGGATGATTGGATGAGGAAGTTATGAGGTATAAAACCCTTTTTCTGCTAAGCGATAAGTAGTACCCTCTAGAACCGTCGTGTGTACCTCTCTGAGAAAAAAGGTTCTCGAAAGAACTCCCCTGATACGGTGTTATTTCACTAGACAGTGTGATACAATATGATGCTTATTCTATTTAATTAGAGAATACAATTCACAAAACTTTCAATTCACCCCTGAGGAAGACTATAAAGATACATTCATTAACAAAACCAGAGTAGCATCATGCTATATTTGATCATACACCTGGTTGCAATGTGCATAATGTCTTTACTTATTTATTGGAATTACTCCTGCTAGTCCCATTAAAATGTGAAAGTTCGTTGGGATTGCAAACTCAAGAACAACAGGTCAGTAGGGCGGGTCGGGTACAGAATATTCTGTGATGAATTTGAAAAATAAAACGACTTTCGTGTGTTAATCAACAACCCTGCAATTTAGTATCGGTAAAGAAAAAGCTTAGAAGAGGGAGATTCTAAGTTTAGCTGCATTGGGAGTTGGGAGCCGCGTAGAGAGGCTGGGCTTGCTGAAAACATGCAGCTCACGGCTGATAACGATGATGTCACAGCTTGCTTTCTTAAAAGTACATGAATATTGTTTGGGTCAAGAGGTTATTTTATACCAAAAGAATTCAATGAAAGAGTCGATCATGAATTGCTGTTGAAGGGAAAGTTTTTAAAATCAGTAAGCTGTTAACGGAAATGTTCCCGAGATAAAACATGAGAAAACACATACAGTGCAGTGCATCCAGGCGATCTTTAGGTATTAGAGGCACAGCTAGCTAGGGCAACTATGCGCAGAGGGGTTCATACGCAAGCTCTAAGACGCCCTTCCCTCTCCCACAACGAAAAAAAAAATAGAAAAATATAAATAAATGAAAGAGGGAAAGCAATGATAAATTAATTTACTTCATATTAATGTATACTATATGTTGTTCCGCATTTTCAAAAAAAAGAATAGACAGAAAGAAAGAAAAAATTCCTAATATCGCATTGCTTCTTTCTAAACTGAGGTGATCTCCGTGAGTTGGCATTTCCAAAGTTATAATTATATGTTTGCCAGTAGCTCTTTCACAGCTAACCAGCAGTACTATCTAAGAACCCAGTGTATGTTTTAAATGCAACTGGTTGCTGCTACTGGAGTTGTCATCCAACAGGTCCTCCCCAAAAACACTGGAGGTCAGGCCCCTCTCTGTCCACTGAGCAAACTTCGTGATAACCGCACCAACATTGATGTCTTCGTGTTCTTGTTTACGTGCAAAATGGCCCGCGAATAAAGTCGTTCGTCCTTCATGCGATTGTGTAGTGAGGTCTTCAATAGCTTCATAGAATTTGAGAATGTGCTCAGGTTTGCAAGCAGAATCGGTTACGTAAGCAATGCTTTTACTGTTATCACATGCAGGCCAAGCTCGCAACATACAACCGTTGAAAAAACATGGCGGCTGATATTTATAAGCCCTTGTTTGTAGCAAATATATAAAGTAGTTTTGCGGAGTGAGTAGATGCGAAATTTTGCTAAGAATTCCAAAAAAGAAGGCATTCATTTTTTTTTTCTGGTGTTTCACTTGCTGTTTTAGACTCCTTGGCGGTCACTGTTATTTCTAGCTGTCTTAAGAGAAAGACAGCTAGGAATAACAATGACCCTACATCCCTGGGTAAATGTTGAATCGCTGGATACAACTGGAGATAAGCTATCCTTTATAATACTTTCAAGAATTCAATAAACTCTACAACAAGAGATTAAACAAACCAACATCTCTCAACAAGCCGCTGGACATTCTGGCCAGTTAGTTTCATTTTGTCACGGTAATTGCGTAAAGTTGTTTAGTCATTTCAAACTTAATTATGTGTAATAAATTAACTTCAGTGTAGCTTATTTTTGTAGAAATTACGCATCATTACCGGAAAAGGTTCGCCGTTTGCTAAGGGAAGTGACAAAAATGGTATCTGTTTGCTTCAGAATTAAGCTTGTTGCCTCATGTAACGAGTTAGCCTGATTCAGGAAGTTCAACTTAACATTGTGTTATCTAATACAGTCCAAGCTCTCATAAGCGACCACCTCGGAAATTTATAAAACTGGTATGTAGTAGCTAGAGCTGGTTGCTTCAATAGGGACTGGTCGCTTAAGAGAGCTTTAACGTAATGAGCATACCGTAAAGCTTGCGCAAGGTAGTTAGTTTTCATGTGAAGTATTGAAGTAGTCTAGAAGCTGCAAGTTAAAAATCAGTTCATTTTTTTGTGCTAAAAAAGAGGGTTTGTAAATTTCGGAGTCAGTGCAGCTAACTCATCCAAAAGTATTAAGTTATGCGAATCGTCGCTTACGAGAACTTAATGGTAATTCTAAAAAAGTGTTCGGGGTTCTAACTAGAGCTGGTCGCTTGCGAGAGCTCCTCATTATATATTAAATAGATTTAGGCAAGCCTAAAAGCGGAGCTCCTCACACAGTCCCTCCAAAAATGCTTGAAAACTTGTAGAAAGAACTCAGCTTTATGCTTATGTCCCTCCAAAAACGCTATGAATAATCCGTTTCTTCAGCAAAACATTGTAGACTGCTGTAGACTGCTGGCTGTAGGTTGTGTAGCCGCGGCAAGCCGCGAAAAGCGCGCGAAAAAAAGCCTCGTTTCGGTTTAAGACCTTCTAAATATCCCGGATGACTATGGCCGCCATGTTGGGGCAACATCGTCGTCGTCGTCGTCGCTAGGCGCACGCGCCCGCGAGCCATGCCGCTAGCCACGATGACCATGAAAACTCAAACGCATGGTTTTCTCGATTTCTATCCTCGCACGGTAGTTATGGGGCTCCGCTCTGCGGCTCTTCGAGCCGCTGTGGAGCTCCGCTATAATTACAGTGTGTAAGTGACAGTTCAAACAGGATTTCACAAAGGTGGTCGTTACTAGAGCTGGTCGCTCACGAGAGTGGCCGCATGGAAAGCTTTGACCGTTAACTTGACAGACGGCAAGTGATGTGTGTAGTGGCTTTACCTTGCTGCAACAGGCAGCTCCGCATTGGCGTGCAAGCAATTAATTTTCTCCGGTTGCATTAAACAGCGTTCTTACTTGCGAACCTAAGCTCAAAACACCTTTACAATTTACGTTGCGTGTACACTAGAATACTCTACCCTTGTGTATATACATTGTACACAGCGTAAATAATAAAGAAATCTACGCTTATAATGGTATAAGGATATAAAACAACACGGTCTTTGGCAAGTTTCTAGGGGAAGTCATTGCTGTAAGCGATCTGATTCATATCAGCAGACGTATAATCGTACTGACTGTTACAATCACTCGCTAAGGAAGCCATAAATATAGTCAAATTCCTGGAAAACTCAGCTGCATTATCTCCGCTCCATTCTTCCCTTTACTAGCAAATTGAACTATTTGTAAAATTTATGAAAAGAAGTTCATTTTTTATTAGCGGTGTATGCTAGCAAACATTTGTGAACACGAAGAGTATTAGAACAAACTACATATTTCAGTGTGATCACAAAGCTTTGAAGAACACGCTTTGTTGGGATGTTGTTTGTCTACGGTTGATAGGCATGATTGATCAGGAATCACCCTCGTTCAACAGACTCCCACACAGTAAGTAACACTTACCTAAGAAAACCTGTGTGAAGATCAAGAACGTTACAAGGACAAGAGATTGATCCGTCATGCCGCTGCAGGAGAAGGAAAGGCCACCAGAAGCGACAAGCTCAGCAATCTGAGTAACAGGAAAACAGCGTTACGTATCCAGTCCACACGCGGTTTTGAATTCTTGGAACTTGGAACTTGGTAATTGTTATAACTTACGGTCACAAATTACACGTCACACAAGAAATTTTACTGAAAAAGCAATCTTTCATTTGATATTTATACACTAACTGGCATTAAATCTTAGAAGAAATAAATAATTATCGCATTTCTAAATATATTCCAGATACATTGTAACAGCTCGTATTCAGTCAGGTCAAGCAACGAACATGTTTGAAAATGACACTTGGTTCCAAACCCAAAGTGTATTATTCAGTCACAACTGAATTTGTAGTTCTGTCTTGTGCCCCAGTGGACCTAGTGATGGGCTCTTGGTTCAGTGGTTGTGTGAGTAGGGCGATAAAACCAACAGGAACAAATTAGACAAAAAACATCTTGATCTTTACGAAACAGAGAAAAGCTCGTTTTTTTAATACCTTGCGGTTGCAAGACGGTATCATAATTATGCTCTTTTCTATGGACTGTTTCTGTATTATACCGGTCAAAAAAAGCTAATAGTATAATTTATTATTAACTCCATACTTAATAATGAAACTTAAAGTCCATAGCAACATAACGAAATTTAACGATTTAACACCTTTATTCGCCAATTCTTTCTGCTCTATTTTAATTTGATCGTTTCTTATGGGAGTACCTATACATCAGGGGGAACATTTCAGTTCCTTCGCTACTTTATTTGATGCGACAAATATAGATATGACCTCAGTTCAAGCATTCTGAAAAACCTATATGAGTCTGGACGGGCGAAAATATCTACTGCTAGGCTAATCATTTAAGGGCTGTTTACACGAGAAAGCTCGTCTGGGCGCGAGCAAATTAAGGATTGACCTCCAGATTTTGCTACTCGTCCTAGTCCACTGAAATGCCTTAATTCCAAACCGAGTCGATAAATCACCGTCTTTGTCTACATGAAACGTGCGCGAGATTCCGTAGCATGACAACGGATTTTCGCTTCGGTATAGATGCCGAGGTGAACTTGCCCTGATATGACTCACTCCGTCATGGCTCTTTCTTGTGGTATCGTGTAATAAGCGGATACAAAGCCACAATAGGAGACCGGACTGAACTCGCGCCCGAGTGAAAATCGCTAAGTATCATGTAAACGCCCCACTCGTTGCGCCACAAAATTGTAACACATTCCCTTTTCCTTGAACCATAAATCCAAGAAGCACGAACTGAGGAGGTATTGCACGTCCGGACGCGTTTTACCAAGGACGGCGGAGCGTATTTTGAAGTGGGGGGGCTGAAAACGAGCGCCGGAGGTGCGAGTTGGTAGGGGGGTCTCGGGGCATCCTCCCCCAGAAAAGTTTGAAATCAAGAGTCTCGGAAATCGTATTTACAACATTCTCCGCGACATACTTCTTGAAATAATTAGCCTGGATAAAGCGTAAAATGAAAGGTACTTTTAATCACCCTTTACAGCAATATTTTGGAGGTTATTTCTCAGCCTTCCGGTCTCCAACGCCAACCTGCGGTTTTTGGACACAAGCTTCCCGTCTGTGGGAAGGAAGCACACGCTGAGAAAATGTTAAAAATACGTAAACGCGAAAAGTTTCCGACGAGGCTTGTATAAAGTTGTAGCTTAAACAAAGTAAAATGTCATCCTCCTCAAAAGTGGGGGGGGGGGGGCTAAAGCCCCCCAGCCCCCCTGGCTCCGCCGTCCCTGTTTACGTCAGGTGTATATATAAAAAATTGCAAATGATGCGGAGCACGGACAGAGCACGTGTTTTTCTAATGATCAACAATCAATCAACCGTCAGCGGCCAGAAGTGCCAAACTTTATAATTAGTTCAGACAGTCTTTTCATTTAGAGACCTTTTCAATACAACACTAGCTCATATCGCTGGTCGGTTAAGGGACGGACCATTAGAAAAGTGATGGGGGGGGGGGGATGGGGAAAAAAAACAAAAAAAAAATTCAGGCAAGGGAAAATGCCAAGAAAAAAATTCATGCATAGAAGAAGGTAAAAAAACAAAATTCATGCAGAAGGAAGGTCCAATTGTGACTTTTTCACACGTAGTAAAAAAAATTCGCGCAGAGGGGTTCACCTGAAAAAAAAAATTCCTGCACAAGCAGTGAGCGAAAAAAAAAATTCGTGCAAGCTGAAAATTCCCCCCCCCCCCCATCACTTATCTTATGGTCCGTCCCTAATCAAAATAAACACAGACAATGAGAAATGCACCCAGTGATTGTTAAGAAATCAAGAATAATGGAAGCCCGTTTGTATAAGCTAATGCATACACGGACAGAAGGTTGAATTGCAAAGTTCACATAAACAGCTTGAAATTCGAAGAGGCGATTTTCTATTTTTTGTTTCTTGTTTGAACAAAGGAAAAGAGTTGAGTTTGAGCTCCAAGCTTTGCTTACCTAGTCTAATGGCAACTTGGTTAGTGGCATATTTCGTGGTAACGGATAACTCAGTTGCGGTTAGAAAAAAAATTCTTTTCGAAGTGGAACTGAGTTTTCGTCCTTGAGGGAAGGATATCGTGAATTGCGAGAATTTGGTTCATAAAAATAATTATCCCACCTACGGTTAAAAAAAAAGGAAAAAAGGCATTTGGGTAAACAATGCAGATGTGAAATGGTAAACTTTGATTAAAAACGTCGACAGTACAGTACATCATTTACAGTAGACTTTCTAGTCACTTTCAGGGAACTAATTTGACATTTCACTGTTGACAAATCCAATCAATCATTTGCAACAATTAGACACCGTAAATCACTTTTCTAGTATTGTTTAGCTGAAATATTTGACTTACCGCACCCTAACTGTGGATAACAAAGGTGGAAATGAATATAACAACTACTTTAAAGGGACACTGTCACGGTTTGCGCATGCTCGCGCGGGCGATCGAAGCTTGAAAAAGATTGCCAGCGTGCAGACGTCTCCTATTTCCTTTGTTGCACGTGGAAAAGGGACGTCTGCGTAACGCCGTCGCTAATAGTGTTCCGGCTTCCCGCTGGGTTCCCAAGATCTTGGGAACACGCTGTGATAGGCTGACACACAGTGCGCATTGTTTGACTTAACGCTCATTGGTTGTTTTCGAATGTGGTCTGATAATGTATGTGGTGATTTGAATGATTTATGTAAGCGGGGTTTTCCAACCAAAACAAATCAAAATATGTGCGATTGTGTGCTTGTTTTTCGTCGATCGAAAAGCAGAGCGATCGAAATCTTGTGCGGGGGCGCGGAAAATTTAACGTGTACGCGGAAATTATTTCTTTACAGTGTCTGAGAAAACTACAAAAGCGACGTGGACTTCGCACCAACTTAAGAGAACTCGACGAAGAAATTTTTCAAAGCTACAGCTCCAAAGCCTATAAGGCAGGGCTTCCTATCAAGAAAAAGGTCGTACAGGTACATGATTTAACTGCGGAAAAGTCTGTTTCTCCTGAGAAGAGAATTCTTTTAGAGGAATCGTCAGATTATTATTCAAACGTTCGTGGCTTGATTCATTCTTCAACGCCTGTGAAAAACATTAATCCCACGTTTGACGTTATTCCCAACGTTTCTCCAGTTAGACCAGCAATCATACGTGAACAAGGTCAAGATGAAAGTAAAACTGTTGTACAAGTAAATGTTCATTGGCCAAGCAAGGTAAAAGTAAACACGCTGCCCGAAGGATTGGAAAGCTTGGGAAAGATGTTACGTCCCGGGGTTATGTGGTGGACTTTGGCTGCGGATACTATTTCATAATTTATGCGAAATCAAATACCCTGCCAGCGGGACGCCGGAACACGATTAGCGACGGCGTTACGCAGACGTCCCTTTTCTGCGTTTAGGAAAGGAAATAGGAGACGTCTGCACGCAGGCAAGAAAAAGACAGCCTGACTTTTTCAAGTTCTACATTCACAAATTCAAAATGGCGTCGTCAAGTGGAGGGTCCGGATGCATGGTGGTTAACGTAACTCGGGACGAAAACGAAAGATTCAAGGCAGAGGTGAATATAACAAAGCATGTTTGAGGAACCACGAGTGTATTTTTTGGAAGGAAGGATATTCAAGTCGTGGCTACAAGCAAAATATAATGCAGGCTACGAGACTTCCAGTAATAGCGACTTCGCGGCGCATTTGTTGTCTCTCGAATATCGTCGAAGGTAAGACTTGCGTTCATAACCGTTTGTTTTATGTTCCTTGTAAAGTTTCATTTACGTTTCAAGTTATTGTTTTTTTTTTCTTTCAGGGAAATGGAAGATATTTTGAGTGACTCAACAGCTGCGTTTGGCGAACGAAAACAACACGTACGTAACACGTGGGATTGCTGAGAGTGGTTGTAGGTCGATTAGCCCCCAAGTCGATTAGCCCCCAGGTAAAAGTCGACCAGCCCCAAACGAAAATCTGTTTTCAACTTACTAGATTACTCTTCTTCGGGTTTCTCATTGTTTTACTAATGCTTGGATTGTAACTTGCCATCTAAGTTATCTACTCGTGACGCTGACACCGGCATTCTACTGAACAAACCTGCGATGGTCCACGAATCAAACTTTTTTGATGTTGATGAAATTGTAGCCTGTTGCGATCGAGAAAAATCAGTTGATCTGATCGATTAGAACTGTATCTTGTAAATGTTCTTTACTTCATAAACATTCAGAACTAAAATCTCGTTCTAAAGATCTTAAAACAACCAAAAGTCATGAAGTTTTTAAACGCAAAGTAACGATTAGAGAAGAAAGGATATCCGGTCACCCTCAACGGACGAACGAACGAACAAACGATCTTAAAGTTATTGACTTCAATTCCAAGCATTAGTAAAAAAACGAGAAACCCGAAGAAGAGTAATCTAGTAAGTTGAAGACAGATTTTCGTTTGGGGCTGGTCGACTTTTACTTGGGGGCTAATCGACTTGGGGGCTAATCGACCGGATACCCTGAGAGTGTTACTATCCTTCCAAAGAAAAATATAATAAATGTAGAGTGCATATATGATATGTTTTGCAAAAACCTTCAACTTGTAAAAAGGGCATATTTTCTTAATAAATGTATCCTAGTATGTATTTTGCATGTTGAAAGTTTGTACAAAATTATTTTCGCTTCATGTGGAAATACAGATCGCAGTTGTCCTGGTGTTTCATTTTACCGCATTATTAAAACATGGGAATAATTTAAAATGACAATTATTCTGCAATATTAGTTGCATGTTTGTTATGGTTTTGTATGTGTTGCTCATGTATTAAAAATGTTATCTTTGCCAATACGTTTGAGGGAGCTCTTTGACTCTGCCAGTAGAAAACTGAACCAGGACAACATTCACAATCAAAATGAAAGAGCAAGTGACTCTGATGTTTCAAATATCTATTTTCCTTCATACTTCTTTGAAGACCTGTTGTGTTAGATGTTTCATTTTAGGCTAGAATAAGTGAATGAGAATTACATAACAAAGTCATGTAAAAATGGGTGAAATTCAGTTTTAGTGAAATATTCACATGATAATTGTTATTTTTGGTCAGCCTTTATTATGTATGGTTATTATGACAGTGCTTCCACCTTTACTCTGTATTTGTGTTTCCATTTTTTCTTAGTGTGGATTACAATCAAAATGCTGATATATAAGAAGGACAATGAAAATAAAAGTGACTCTGATGTTTCAATGTAAGTATTTTTCTTCATACCTCTTTGAAGAACTGTTGTGTTAAACGTGCAATGTTAGGCTTGAATAAGTGAAATGAGAATAACATAACTTGTAAAAATTGGTGGAATTCGGTTTTAGTGAAATCTTCACATGATTTAATATTTGCTATTTTTACTCACCCTTTATTATGTATGGTTATTATGACAGTGGTCCCCTCTTTACACTGTATTTGTGTTTCTATTTTTCTCAGTTTGCATTACAGCACAAATGCTGACTTGCCTATGGCAAGGATGATGAACTCCTGCTACTTGATACATAAGTGGGTACTGTTGATGGTCAGGAAAATCAGGGTGATGTTTTTGCCAGTGTTGCAACCAGAACAACTGCAGCAAGTATGGAGGAGGAGCATGGAAACATGTCACTCAACGCAAGCGACCCACGTCTCTTGGCACTGACAATTGCTGCGAAGGCTCCTCCTTCATCAAAGGACCAAAGTAGGCTTGATCTGCATTTCAAGCCTGCAGCAAGTGCCACCGAGGAATGTAGCGAGAACCCTCCATCCAAATAACAACAAAATGGTACAGCACCATGACAATGAAAAACTCTGCATGAATGTGCAGATATTATCCTGTGTAGTTGCAGTGTATAGACCCCTTTCAGAAATCCCCCTGCGTCATGGGGGTTATGTTATATTTTGAAGCCTTTAATATGCAATAATTACTTTTTCCAAAAGGGACTGTGCTTTGATATTCACTATTGTTATGACAATTTGAGCAAAAGTAAAGGTCAGAGTTCCATGTTCACATTTATAAATATAAGATTTTCTAAATTACTGATGAATACATAGCTATGCTTATTATTAATGTTCCAGTTACTCAAATAAATCAATACATAAGAGATTGCCCAAATCTAATTTTGGGATAGCAAGTTATGTAATAATAATTCAATAATAAATATAAATATCTAGAATCCACTGACTCATTCACATGTGATATGACCAAGTGCACATTATACCAAATTGGTAAGAGAAATAAATAAGAGCATGTTGAAATGTCATCACTGCAAGAAACATGTTTTGGAAGACTTTGTAACAAGCAAGTAGTGCTCTCTCAACAGTTAATGTTCCCAATACCCCATATAAATCCCAGTGACTGATGGGTATTCCAAGCTCTAATTTTTAAAACAACACATAAAGGACACACATGCCTATTTCTTTGACCAAATAACTATGTTAGGCCAATATAAATTGACAATATGCAGTTTTCCTGAATGTGCAAGTACTATTGCCTTGGCTGTCATTCTTAATGTCACCTACACTTCTAATAGCAAGTTCAAGGACATCAGTATTAGGGTATAACTTTGCAAAGTGGGATGTGGTTGTTGTGCACTTGCTCTGCTGACTGCTTTTGTTTTCTATGGCCTGTGACATGGTTCTGTACATATCACAGACACAATTGCCATTGTGCTCAGTGGTGGGGCAGGGTTGGCCGTAGCTGTAGCTGTCTGGGTTACCTCAGCTTATCATTGCATCATCCAGGGTGAAAATGAACTCCTGTTGGTATTTCAAAAGACTTCATTGAAATCAAGTTCACAAAATAATCCAAATAATTATAATAGAATCAGTAGTAGCAATGCATGAGTAGCAATGTGTAGCTCTACAGGTAACTCAAATGCATGGCAACACAGCAATCGGAAAGACAATAAACTTACTATTCCAGTGAATTGTCATAAAGTTGACAGGAGAAAATACTGTCATAATTTATACCATAAATATTTACTTGCAAATGTACTGCCCGCAACATGCAGATGTGTCACTGTCCTTTTATATATATATTGCTTTCATGCCCATGCCAAATGCAAAAACAATGGACATATCTAGTTTACCGACGTATAAAGCAGAATAAACTGCATGACATCAGTGCAAAACAACAAACCAATAATTGGAGTAAGAAATTATTGTGAATCTATTTATAAAAATAAGTATTCAGATAAAATCTATAAAAATCAGTGCGTCAAAAAAGGCCAAGCAAGAGGAAAGTACCTTCACATCGTTATTCTCTTTGATTTTTTGTTGTTCCTCTGTATCAACGTCCAAAGAACCTGATTGGTGAAGAAATCCTTCAATTCTTGGTCTCACTCTTCGTGCACGTGTATCGTTTGCAGAGGCGAATCTTGCGAGTCCTGAAAATGTAGCTAGTACAATTATAAAGAAATTCTCTTTTACCCAGCTTTAAAAAACAGACAAGCGAATTTATTAAAAATTAAACTGCATGCATACCTTGTTTCTCCAAGGTTTATTTGTGGTTCCACATTTGCAATCGATGCCGCAAAGCACATTTCTTCCTTCGCAAGGGCATCCGCTAGAACTCTTTTCCTTTCGCTTCGTAGTGGAAGCAGTTTTACACTTGCAGGAAGTAGACATAGCTTCCAAAACAAAGGAATTAACAGACTCCTCGATCACTGGAATTTCAAAAGAACCGGTAAAATGCAAAACAGATGCAAATTATTATCACTTGCCGGCAACTCAATCATGGCGGACGAAAAAAACATAACGTCCCAGCGTGTCAACATAAGTGCGCTCTACTGCGCAAGTCAACTCGTGACAGTGTCCCTTTAAGCTGAATTTTTAAAGCCTGCCCACAGTGTTATCCAAAACTCCCACCTCCAAAAAAGAAAAAAATCCTATTGGTATCTTCAGTAGGTTGTTACAAATCAGGATTGTGTATAAGTAAAGTTGGGTTGCCACACCTCTAGAGAAGCACCGATTAAAATTTGTGGATGCAGCCGGCTAATGAACGCTGTAAAGACCAGAGGAAAACTCATACTTAAAACGTTAAAAAATATTTTATTGCGCGTAAAAAAGTTGTCTGACATAGTAAAAATAGATTCTACTGTATAAAATTCCAATGCAGTGTAAAAAGCACTTTACCTTACCAGCACTTGAAAACGGTCTAAGGTCACTCTGTTCCGACGAGATCAACAAGCCCACTATGTCCAAATTAAAAACTGAAAACTTAGGCAAAGACTACAAGTTACAAACTGACCAAGAAATCAATCGGTCTGTATGATGAACTCATCATTTTTTCCAAGCAATCCATTTCATTAAACTTTGCCGATCCGGCCTGAGTTGCTAAATTCGAATTCAGTTAATAAAGCGCTAGCATCAACTTTGAGTTCTTATTTGACAATACAATTTTTCGCCAAACCCATCCACGATCTTACAAACAGAAATTTGGATGCCATAACATAACAAGTTGCATCGAACATTACAAATTTCTACTCTGGGTTAAAGAAGAAGTCAGTTTAATCCAGGGTCAGTGCTCATCAGATTGTGAAATAAACTGAACCTTTACTCAGTGCTTACTGGTTTACCGTTTTCCCATTATGTTGCCAACAAGAACCACTTGTTTTAATGAAGGTTGTGGGCTTGTAACCTAAGACGTAACAGAATGCCTTACCTCCCTTACTTTAACTTGACACTTAATAAAATACTTGTTCAGTCAAAATCTATATTGCTTATTGATTCTTTAAAAAAAAGCCTCTTAAAATAGTAAATATGCATTTAAATGGTTCGTAGCGAATTTAACTTAAAGAGAAGCGCTGCTTACCTGAGTCACTCATAAACATTAAGAACTTCATTACCCTAAACAGATCACTATAAAACCGACTAGTTCTCTGAAAAAATTAATTCAGTTTCCAGTAGTGACTGTAAGAGTAGACTACAATGTACTGCTCCTAAAAGAAAGTTTATTATATTGGTCACGAACTTCCATGCAAAAAGGCCTCTGCAGACTCTATACACATGCATCTGTTCAAACTGTTTGGAGTCAGATTCCACGCCCAGTTTAGCCAGTGATGACGCTTTACTGAAGTGTAAAATGTTTCAAAAAATCCAAAAACATAGATATTTAGATGTAAAGCATTTATGTTTGATCCTTGAAACCACCTCAGCACACGACACCGAGCTGAACACCGAGAAGAAAATTATCTATAAAAAAGATGATATTGTATCAATTGAAACAAGCTTACAAACGAGATGCGTCCTACAGTTAGTGAATCGCAATTTATCACGAGGTAAGTACAATGTACTTAAGCCACTTCTTTAGAAATACATGTACGTGTCTTCTGATTACATCGTACACTTTACTTTAAGATATAAAAGGTACCGCTTAAAAAAACTGCGTAAACCACACAGTACGACTCATTCAGGCCTTTGAACACTAGAAAAATACTTTGACTCTATCATCAATAACGCGAAACTGACAAGCCTAGATCCTGAATATGATTTTGAATCACTGCTCGTTACACTGTATTGTTTCAAAATTGAAAATCAAGGGAACTTAACTCTCCCGAACCTATCCAACATCATCTCCTTCTTGGACCCCATCCACACGAATGCATTTTCAACTATCCACGCTAGAAACGGAGGGTTTTCAAAACGATGCGTTTTCAGATGTCTCCTCTCTTAAAACCGTTTTCATCGGCGTTTTCGGGCGTTTTAGTGTGGATGAAAGGCGAAAACGTATCAAAAAATAAGGGTTTTCAAACGAAAACGAAATAGAGTGGATGGGGCATTGGTGATCAAAACGTCACGTGAAAAAATACGGGCTGACTAAATGGCAAATAAAAGACTTCTCACTGCCTCCACGACAAGAAACGAGAAATTAACAAATCGATGAATAGAGAAATTACGGCACAATACTTTGTTGCTTGTATCCCTAAAAATATTAGCTCATCCAAAATAGAAAATACAACTTTATGAAATATGCAGTCTATATGAACAGCAGATATACTTCTGGTTTCTAAGTTAAAAATAAATGGCCTGTAAAATTACGGATGTTTTACACTCGCACCACGGTGTAGAAAACTGCATCTGATTACCAAAGATTTAGTCAAAATGGATCTCTACACCAAAACCGTCTCAATGAGTGTTGATCTTACATGCTCTCCACATTGGAGTAAACCACGTCGTCCTTTTTAGACACGTTAGCATAGGTAGCCTCAGGCTGTGGTATGCCAAACTGAGCAATGTCAGCGTACTCAGTATGCTCGTAAGCCGGAGGGCGGCGGCTAGCAGCTGGGGCTGTGGCGCCTGCAGCAGGTTGAGCAGAAGCAGCAGGCGGGTATTCAGGCCTGAACTCTCCCAGTTCTGCATAATCAAGATCACCAGGCTTCTGTCGGAAAGAAAACAGAACAAGCAGTTTTCTGACAGACAATATTTATAACAAAAACAAAATCGAATTAGCAATACCACTAAATACAACCAGAACAAAAAACAAACAAACAAACTTATTTTTCTTGGACAATTCTGTCCAAGCGTGAAAGTGCGCAATGAGGTTATCCCTGTGAGAAGCGCCAACCCAAAGGCCAGACCACAACACCGGGAACTACGTCCTCTAATCTTAACGATCAGTGTATGGGTTCTTTAACATCCCACTTAAGGCTGGTTTCCATATGATCGCAGGCGATCGCGGATCGCACAACGCAAAAGCTTCTGCGATCGTCTGCAATCATATGCAAACACACTTTTGCGATCGTCTGCGATCGTGCGATCATCTGAAAACCAAAATTCTGCGACCTGCGAACGAAACCCATCCCATAATATTTTTAATTCCGACCCATGATTCAGTGCTTCTTAGCAAGAAAGCCCGATTGTTCGTTTATAGCAACGCTTGAAAACATGGCTGGCAGTGAACGAAGTAACGTTAGTAATGAGGAATTTATGGAGGAGGTTGCGCGATATGAGTGCGTTTACCACTGTAAAAGTAAGGACTTCAAAGACAAAAGCAAAAGGCTAACAGCTAGGAAATAATCGGAGGAGAAATTTAACTAATCGACGGTTTTGAAACTGACGATGGCGTCGCTTCGGGACTAAAAAAAGAAATAAAATTTGGTTGCGGCAAAATTTCCTCCTCGACGTCCGCCCTGTTGTTTGTTGCAAGTTAATGGCTGCACTGCATACAGTCGGATAACGCACACAACATATACAACTTACAAATCAGTGGCTCCTAGAGTTACACTACGACACAAACGATAAAGTCTGTAGATAGTCTGAACCCAGAAATGTTGACCTGTTGACTTTGTTCGATCTTCCCAGGGAAAGCAGTAGTGGAAACAAATGTTGCCTACGTTGAATGACGTATGGAGTACTTGAAAGGCAGCCAACCCAACTCGACAAATAACTATGAAGTGTCACTGTTGCTGCTTTAACCCTTCGAGAAAAGGTATTCTTGGACAAAGTTCCCCATTTTCGTAGGAGGTTGCATTTATAGAAGTAACGCCCACAATTTCTGGGTAAAGCCTCATTGTACGAGTAGTTTGCATGGATTTGCACAATATACAGATATAAGGTTCAGGTATAAAATGTATGTTGGCTCATATTGCCGCGAAGCCTAGATAAGCTAGCTAAGACCGGTAAATAGTAGTTCAAAAAAAAGGAAAGTTACTTTCCAATCCTCAACTTCAATGGAAAAGTGACCTTTAAGTAATTAGAATCCCAAAACAAGTGAATCCTAGTTTTCGAAGTTAATTTATAAAAACAACTCATGGGAAGTCTTACCACCTGCACGGTCGCTTTAAAAGAAGTAGAGAGAAACAGCAGAGTTGCTTTTATGAGGGGCACAAATATTCATCAATGCCGGTATTTAAATATCCATTTAAATGAATTCACGTCAGTCAAAGTAAGCCTTCAGGTGGGCTTCCATGTTACATGCTGACGTTCGATCTCACCCAATAAAAGTGTACAGCGCCCTTGAACATATTCATATGAAAAAGTGCGCAATATAAATTCATTATCATTATTATTAACAACAAAAAAAGAACACTGACGAGCAACAACAAATAGACATAGCACTTAGAGCTAGCAGGATGCAATAAACTGTTCCTAGGCTAGTAAATCTTTTAACAAAACAAAGATTGTAAGGACAAAAGAATACAAATAGGCCCCACCTTCTTCTTGTTTTTCTTTGCCTTCTTGGATGGATCTACCTGGGCATATTCAACACTCACAGCTGGCTGCCTGTTTTTCTTCTTTTTGGACGGATCAGCAACAGCGTAATTCACGGCTGCACTGGGCCCGTCCGCTCTTAGACTTTGTGCAGCTGCTCTACTAACAGATGCGTATCCCTCGTCTGGTTCGCCTCTACTGTCGCCACCTCTGTGACAATATATAAAGAAGAACATGTAATATTACCAGAGATCGTTGTCCAATGACGTCTAAGAACAGCTACATTTTGAGCTCTGTGACGGACCTACACGACAGCAATGGCTGAGGGATGCTCCAAGCCAACTCTTGATTGTAGGAAATTAGCAGGAGTTGCGAAAACTGGAAGGAAACGTCAGAAGGGCTTTTTGCATCGTAATAATATACATGTCGAGAACGAAAAGTGAACTTGTCGCTCTTTGGTTTCCTGTGTCAGCGGTATCTTCAATATCATTTTACAATACCAAGAACGCTAATAACATATCAGCATTTGGCAAAATGCTGGACTTGGAAAGCTATTTACTTATCAATCTCAGAGAGTAATAAAAATACGGCTTTAGGACACAGGAATTTAATCAAAGATTTTTTAGCTTAATTTTAAATTCATCTTAAAAATTTAATCAAAGATTTTATCAGAGATTTATACAGGATTATTTCTAGGACGCAGGTATAAATTTTAAATGAAGTTTTAAAAATGATTTAAAGATGAGTAATATTTAACAAATTAAATGGACCAATTAAGAGATTTATATTTTTGTCAATTAAAAAGAATGGCGAAAGAGTTAAAAATCAAAGGAAGATCAAAAATGGGTAAAATAGATCTTATTAATGAGTTAAAAAAATTTAAAGAGGATGAAGTTACTAATTTAATTGAAAAAGTTACTACTACTGGTGAATATATTTGTATTCATGGAAAACTTAAATATTTTTGTAGAGAATGCGGCGGGTCACAAATATGCGAACATGATAGAGTTAAGTATGCTTGTAAAAAGTGTAGAGGATCACAAATATGCAAACATAATAAATATAAGTATCGTTGTAAAGAATGTGAGGGATCGCATATTTGTGAACATGGTAAACAAAAACAACAATGTAAAGAATGTGGTGGATCTCAAATATGTGAGCATGGTAAGCAAAAAGCTTCCTGTAAGGAATGTAGAATAAAATTAAAAAATGAATTATGATTTAAAAAGATATAAAATATAAAATAAAAAGATGGGAAAAATAATAGATAATGAAAAAATGGAATTAATATCTTTTAATGGAAAACTAGATATTATTTTGAGGTATATTAATAAAAAAAGAGTTTGTTTTTGTGATTTTATAGAGTTAATTAAAGAAGATTTGTTAAAAAGACTATCAAAAATTCGCGGTTTTATTGATTATAATCCATATGATGATGATGGGATTTTTGATATATATGATGAAAAAAGTGATCATATTTATTTTGATATTATTTTTGAATCTTATGAGGATGAAAACATAATAGGTGGAATTGAGTTTACCCGCAATAAAAATTTTGGTGTAAATGGAATATATGTTGATAAGTTTGTAAAAGAGGTATTAAAAATTGCTAATAAAAATTATGAAGAAAGTATTAATTCAATTGAATATGAAGACGATGAAGGTTATAAAGAATATATTGATAATCTTTATCATGATAAGGAGTGTGATATTAATTATTTTGATAAAAATTTTATTGTTTCTTTAGTAGAGTTTACTTTATATGTAGATCCTTATAAAATAGAACATAAAAAGAAATTTTACAAACCATTACATGATGAATTAATGGCAGTAGCATGGCATCCATCTAGGTATTTAGATTGGTGTATTGATTTTGAGGAGTTAATAGATTTGAAAGAAAGATGGGGTGAAGATTAAAAATAATTATGTTATATAACGCAAATAAGTGTTACATAACAAAAGACCTGAAGGACCAGCTACGCCGAAATTTATCTGAATCTTAAACTTATAGTTATAGGATCACCACCCACATCAAATTTTTTCCATTCCCCATCTAAAATGGTTAAATCAAAGTGGTTTATTAGAGTATCATATTTTCTAACTGGAATTTTTGGATAATCTTTTGAGGGTATGTTTGCAAGTAGTTGTGATGGAGTTAGTTTTAAAAGTTCACCATTTTTACTTTTATTCATATATGACATCCTATTATCCACTATACTGCACATAAGTCTAAATGGCTCCTTAATATTTATATTTATTGGATATATTTTACGAGGATTTATAATTTCTGGCAAACCCAAATAAATTTGTAAATCTCTACTAAGTTTAATGTTATAATTCTTATTTGAAAATAGATACCCAACATTATTATTGTCATTTATTGTTAACTTTAGATTATCTGTATAATTATGAAAAATTGATTGAATATCAACAAATGAATATGTGCCCGGCGGTATCCTTAAAACGAACCCCTGTCTTTCATCAGTTAACGCCTGTTGATCCTTGAAATTAATAAATCTTTTGGTTTTTATATTACAATCTAGGAGTTGTATCTCTCGAAGATTTTCCAGAGGAGGATCTAAATAAATCCTAGTTTCAGAATCATACATTGTAATACTTAGCATTTTGTTTTGATTACATCATATTCATCTTTAGATTTCTATAATCAAAACATTAACGAAATAGGAACCAAGCTATTGCGCCGCCAACTACCATAAATACTATAAGATTATTTTGATGTTGTGTTGTATCATTATTTTCTGGTTTAATTGCATCTGTTTGAGTTTCATCTTTTGATGTTATAAAAGGGGGATCCTAGCACATTTTCGTTTCGATTTCATTTCGATTTCATTTCAATTTAAATAAGCGCGGTGCTAGCACATTTTGTTTACATGTGTAATAAGACAATACAAAGCTGGTACAAAGCCTATGTGAAATTTGATAGTGTATGGCACATTTTTGAAAACAATAAAATATGATATAAGGATCTGGCACATTTTAAAAATGATTTTTCAAAAGAAATAAATGCTAATTTAAAAAGAAGAAATAATATACAAAATGGAACAACAATTACGAAGATTAAATGTGCCGCAACTTAAATGTATTGCTAAAGAGTTGGAAATTAAAGGAAGGTCTAGAATGTTTAAAGCTAATTTAATTAATGAGTTGAAAAAATTTACAGATGTTGATATTGATAAGTTAATTACAAAAGCTATTATAAAGTATAATTATACTTGTGTGCATGGAACTAAAAAATATTTTTGTAAAGAATGTGAGGGATCACAAATATGCATTCATGAAAAAATAAAGTATCAATGTAAAGAGTGTGTTGGAGCACAAATATGTATTCATAGAAAAAGAAAGTCTTACTGTATATTATGTGATGGTTCACAAATATGCGAACACAACAAACAAAAAAATTTTTGTAAAGAATGTGGAGGATCACAAATATGTATACATAATAAACAAAAGTATCATTGTAAAGAGTGTTAAAAATTATGTTATGTTATGTAACCCTTATTTAGGTTTCATAACAGAAGAACTTAAAAAGATATTTAAAAAGATAAAAGAAAAAATTAATATTAAAAGATAAAAAAATTATATAATAAAAGATGACAAGCAAGAATATTAAATTTAAGTATTTTAATGAAAAAGAACTAAGTTTTTACGATTTTATAGAAGAAATAAAAAAAGATTTGTTAAAAGATATATCAAAAAATCGAGGTTTTGTTAAACCAAATAGAATTCCTAATATTTATTTTGTAATTAATTATGGCGATGATAATAATATTACTTATTACGCCGATGAAAATTTTGGTTTGGGCGGCATATGCATAGATAAGTTTTGTAAAGATTTATTAAAACAAGCTAATAAAGAATATCATGGAAGGATTCACGAATATGCTTATGAGAAGAATTTTATTTATTGTGATTATGTTTATGGTTATGATGAATTTATTTCTAATGGTAATTATGACGATGAAATTTATGATTATATTACCAATCATGATTATTATGATGATGATGATGAATTTTGTGAAAAATTTTATGCTAGGTATAGTGAATTAATTGATTTTGGTTATTATGATAAGGAATGTAATATTAATAAGTTTGATAATAAGTTTATTGTTAATTCATTTGAGGTAATTATATTTTTAAAAAATGACTTACATGTTGATTTAATAAAAGCAATAAATAAAAGCAAATTCTACAAAGGTTTGCATGACGATTTAATGGTTACAGCATGGCATCCAAAAAGAGTTGTGGATTGGTGTTATGATATTGAGGAAAAAGAAATTTATAATTCTTTACCAGATGAATAATATTATTTAATTATGTTATATAACTCATTAATAGTTACATAACAAAATTTTATATAAATCTAAAACTTAAAGTTATTGGCGATCCCCCTAAATCAATCTTTTTCCATTCAGAGTCTAATATTGCTAAATCAAAGTGATTTATTAAGGTATCATATTTTCGAACTGGAATTGTTGGATAATCTTTTGAGGGTATGTTTGCTAGTAATTGTGATGGTTGTATTTTTAAAAGTTCTGATTTTTTATTATTCATATATGACATTCTATTATCAACTATACTACAAATAAGTCTCAATGGTTTCTTAATATTAGAATTTATAGGATAAAATTTACCACTATTTAAAATTCCAGGCAAACCTAAAGAAACTTGTAAATCTTTAGTAATTTTAATGTTAAATACCTTATTAGAAAATAGATAGTCAATAGTATCACCACTAATTATTGATATATTTAAACCCTTTTCACTATTAGTAATTATTGATTGAATATCTAGAAGAGAATATGTGCCGGGTTGTATTATTACTAACGGTCTATCCCTTTCATCAGTTATTCTTTGTTCATCTTTGAAATTAAAAAATCTTTTAGTTTTTATATCGCAATCTAGGAGCTGTATTTCTTGAATATTTTTTATTGGAGGGTCTAAATAAATCCTAGTTTCAGAATCATACATTGTTATACTTAGCATTTTGTTTTGATTACATATTATTCGTCTTTAGATTTCTATAATCAAAACATTAACGAAATAGGTACCAAGCTATTGCACCGCCAACAGCCATAAGCACTATAAGATTATTTTGATGTTGCGTTGTATCATTATTTTCTGGTTTAATTTCATTTGTTTGAGTTTCATCTTTTTTAATTATAGGTTTTGGTTTTGTTTCAGGTTTATGGGGTAAAGAAACCTTTGAAGATCCTAAATTGTGACTTATTCCAACTGTTTTTGTTTCAACATTTAATGCATTATTTACTCCAAAATTCATATCTTCAGTGGCTTTCATGAGTTTGTTATTATACCCGACCACACTTTCTGTATTTATAATCATATTACTTGGCATCAGCCAAACTCCAGGAGCAACAGCTAAATCAAGTCGTAATTTAGTTTCCTGCACAGATTTTTGGTAATTTTGAATAGATTTTGAAATATCATTTTCTATAACAGAACTTTCAAATAAAGCTTTGAATTCTTGTTGTGTTTCTATTGCACCACCACCGTTACCATAAATTGGGTTTCTAGTATTAACTTGTGCTCCCAATATACAGTAAACAAAAGCTTCGGCGGATCGATTTAATCTTCCAAGCCCCGCTTTGGTGAGTCCATACCCCGCCATAGGAATAAACCAAGCATATTTGAAATCACTAAATAGATCATTTCTAATAAACGAGATTTTATTTCCATCTCCATCTTTATAACCCTCATCAGAAAATTTATTTTGCCCGGGCCAAGTATTTGCATCGTGATCATAATTTCTTACAATATATAAATTTTCATTTCCTCCTGAGCTGTAATAAATAAATTGATCTCCCAAACCATGATTTCTTCCACCTTTCCACCTAAAGTCAGAATTATTACTAATCCCAAACTCTTCACACAATTTATTATATGCAACTTTATTATATGGATTATTTTTTATCGAAAAAGGTTTTTCATCTGGTAAGGGAAGTTTCAATTCATACAATATTCGCCTTATTGTGAAATATATATGAAATTTTATAAAACTGCTAATTACTTTGGGATAATTTAGACTTTCAAATAGACTTATACCACAACCGGATGTTGCGCACCAAACCGCAAAGTTAAGTTGTTGTGGCCAATGATTAAAATCTGGTTTATTCAGCCATTTTTTGCACTCCTTTGCGGAATTAAATGTTACAACCTGTGATTTAAATATGTTTCTCATAGGAGCAACGAATTTCTTTTTATCTGTAACATATATATCTAGAAGTGTTAACGTTTTTGTTACATCAGTTGTAAAGTCGTCAAATTTAATAGCGGGTATTGGATAAGATTGATTTGTAATTGATAAACTATTTGGAAACGAGCCAACTTTAGGTTTCTTTTCTAAGCCTAAATCTCCCCATAATAATGTTTTCAAATTAGTGGAAAGATCATCAGCCCATGTTTTTCCAGTAGGATCATCATTTGACATAACTGTTGTTCCATTAACTTTCCATTTAATATATCCACCATATGAATCATTCACAAATGTAAATTTATCAAGGTTGGCGTTTGGATATCGGGTTTTGAAATCGTCTAATAACATTTTATTCTTTGTGTTTCAGATAATCTGGTCTTTAGATCTAGAATAAAATGTAAAGTTAATTAATTTCATATCACCCGTAGGGTGCTCCAGCTTCGCTGGCATTTCTAATTCCCGCAAAACAATTACAACCAACATCAGTTTTCTCGTATGAAATTTTTAATGTCCTGGAGCGGTTAATTCTTTTAATAGATCTTCTCGCACTTTTTTCCTTATTATAGACATGTCGAAGTTTTTTTCTGTGTCTTTCCTAAATTTTTGTCTAACTTCTTGTTTTAGTTTTTGAAACTTTTCCAATTCCGCTAAAATTATGGAAAATTCTTGATCGGATATAACATTATCTTTCAAGGCTTTTGAAACCAAATCGTTAATTGTGTTTAATTTTGATCTTGCAATTGCTGTGGTTTGTTCATGTTTACTAACTTTACCAGAAAGTTTTTTAGAAGCAATACCAAATCCAACCGATAATCCTCCAAAAATTCCACCTACAACTCCTAAAGGAATACCAAAAACAGCACCGAAACCTGTAAGAGAAGTTCCTAAACCACTTGCTGATAGAATAACTGAAACAGTACCACTACAAACACTTATTTTTGTAAATATTCCTCTAGCTCTATTATATTTTTTTCTTACTTCTTCGTAATGTCTAATTTCTTTCTCAAGATTTTGTAATACTTCGCTTGATTTTTGCAATCTGAAATTAACCGACTGAAGGGAGGAACTTGGATCAGCATTATTAGGTAGTTGAGGATAAATTTTATTGTAGTCATCCATATTGTATTTTACTGAACGGAATGATGTTTTTAAACCTGCTTTCTATTTTTCATTTTTTCAACAAAATACTAATTTCTCGTTTTAGTTTTTGAAACTTTTCCAGTTCTGCTAAAATTATAGAAAATTCTTGATCGGATATAACATTATCTTTCAAAGCCTTTGAAACCAAATCGTTAATTGTGTTTAATTTTGATCTTGCAATTGCTGCGGTTTGTTCATGTTTACTAGCTTTATTTGAAAGTCTTTTTGATGCATATCCAAATCCAACCGATAATCCTCCAAAAATTCCACCTACAACTCCTAAAGGCACACCAACAACAGCACCAAAACCAGTAAGAGAAGTTCCTAAACCACTTGCAGATAGAATAACTGAAATAAATCCTACACAAACACTTATTTTTTTAAATATTCCTCTATCTCTATCTCTATCTCTATTATATTTTTTTCTTACATCTTCGTAATGTTTAATTTCTCTCTCAAGATTTTGTTGTATTTCGCTTAATTTTTGCAATCTGAAATTAACCGACTGAAGGGAGGAACTTGGATCTGGATTATTAGGTCGCCCAGGATGAATTCCATTGTAGTTATCCATATTATATTTTACTACTCAACGCGTTATCTTTAGACCGGCTTTGCTGCTCATCTACGATGAAATTTGTTACTTTCTCTTCTTTCCACCTTTCATTTGTTCCACAAAATATAGAACAACAGCCATTATCAAAAGCCAAGCATTTTCACCTAAAAATCCAATAACCTGCCCAGCTGTTTTGAATAGAAAGCTAACGATAGCTCCAACCATTCCTGGCAATATTTCACCCAGTTTTTTACCAAGAGTTTTCAAACCATTACCAACTCCTCGACCTAATGTTGATAAACCCTTTGAAAGATTAGAAACTATAACCCCAATGATGACACCTACAGCACTTAAAACAGCAAATGCTGTAAAACCATACTTTTTAAAGATGTATTTTAACCTCTCTCGTAATGGTAAATTTTTAAGTATTTCATCTTTTCTCCCATCAATAACTGATAATTGTTCTTCGTTTGAAATTGTTTTATTTCTAATCTGTTCTCTTAATTTATCAACCTCAGATTTTAATCGTTCATTGCTTTGTTCTAACTTTGTTGAATTTGATTTACCCTTCTTATATTTATCTATTTCTTCTTTGTATAATTTTGTTTCATCCAAAAGTTTCTCTGCTTGTATTTTTAATTCTATATTCTGTTTAACGGTTTCATCAAAAAGACTTTTATTTTCAGCTTTTTCTACCTGTTGTCTCTCAATGAATTGTCGCAGTTCTTTTTCTCTTTCTTCATATCGACTAATCTCCTGCGGATATACTTCTGCTGTTGCTTTCAATCCTTGCAATGCATTATCTAATTCCTTATTTTCTTCAATGGATTTTTTCAATTCTGACGCGGTATTATTATATTTTTCCAACATTCTTTCATAATCAACACCTAGTTCTTTTCTCATTACTTTTGGTAAATCTTCAAGCTTAAGATTTCTATCTTTATCAACTATTGTATGTGGTGCAGAATTAGTCCTATTACTATATTCTCCGATTATACTTCCATCTTCTCCAAATTTTACATTAAATGTTGCATCATCGGGATTGAAGTCTGGTAAATAACGTTTGAGTTCTTGGCCTGCTTCTCTCCTTCTATCATATTCCTCATCTCTTTCTCCTAAAGCATCACCGCGGTTCCTTCTTTCAGATGGTATATCCCATTCAGCCCGTCCCTTCTGTTGGTTATATTCATCATAACCAGCATAATCTTGTTCAAAGGTTGTAGACGTGTTTGGGCTTTGGTAAAATGTACCATCTCCATCATCATTATCATCATCAGATCCTTTTGGTAAATCTTCTAATGGTATTTCTTCTGCCATGATTTTTTACTCATCAGTAAGAAATCTTTAAATATGCTTGAAGTAAGAAAACTAACTATAAAAATTTACTAACTGTGTAACCAAGAGCTAACATACCACCACCCACATATAACATTTCCCCCGTCTTTTGATTATCGCTTGGTTTATAATAATCTGAGAATTTTGGTTCATGCAATTGGCTATATAATTCAAAAGCTTCATTTGTTTTTGAAATATTTTTTGATGCTTGATATTTTTCATCTTTTTGTTGCATTTTCCAATCAATTAGTTTCTGCCTTTTTTCTTGATATTCAGCGTAATCTTTTTGATATTTTTCCATTGCTTTATCGTGTCGTATTTTTTCTGTATCGGTTTTATCTCCTGATAGATATTTTGCAAGATATGATCCACCAACAAATGTTGTTGCATTCAATATAGCTCCTCCAACCAGCATTGCTATTGTTGCCATGTTTAATTTGGTAAAATCTTTTGTTCCTCTAAATATGTTTTTAGATACATACTACCAGACAGGACAGCCACCCATTTTGCATAATTTGTAATACTTGAAGATGGATCGTTCAAAAATGATTCCTTCATTACCTTTTTAGCCACATACCCAACTCCAGCCCCTAATCCTATAAGTACTGCAGAATCAGTAATAGTTTTCACAAGTTTGTTTTCGTTTGACATGATTTTTTACTACATCAGTAAGAAATCTTTAGATTACTTTAGTAATTATTCCATTCCTAATGATTTTGGAGTTATAGACAATGGTGTCTTTGTTGGTCGTGGTATTTGTGGTACTTGTGATAAATCTGGTATCCTATTTTTATATTCAGTGTATCCATCTCTAGCTTTTTCCCGATATCTCATAAAAAGATCAAATGCTGTAAACCCTAAACCAACAACAGATAAAACAGTAGTAAAAGATAACTCTGGAAGCCAAGGCTTTGCCTGATTAGACACACTTTCTGTATTTTCATTTTGCTCCGCAGCTCGTAGGGTCTCTTCTTCCCTTTTAATTTGCTCTTCACGTTTCATTTCCCTGACTAATGCATCTTTTGCTTTTTTATTATATTCAGCTAATTTTTTACCAGCTGCTACTTTTTTAGGATCTTTTTCCCGTTTTTTAGTATCTTTATTTTCTGGTTTGGGATCAGCTGTAATTTGTTCAACTTGTTCATTTTGTTCAGACATTATTTTACATATCATTAAGAAATCTTTAAATCATGCTTAGTGAACAGTATCATACCCGCTATCAGCCTGCTCAGTAGTCTGTTCAGTTGTAGTTGTAACTTGTTGATTTTTGTTGAATTTAACGTGTTTAGCTACTTGAAATAATCCGCTAGCAAGTGCAGCCAGTCTTCCTGCTTTTAATGCTAATAACCCAACAATGTTTGTTAGTTCACGATTAACTAAATCATCATTCTTCAAATCCTTACAAAGAGATTCTATATCATCCACAGGAACCATGTAAGAAATAATTTTAGAAATTAATTGAAGGGATGAATCTACCACTCCGCCACTAATTTTTTTACCCATTACCGCCTGATAACGATTAAAATATTTTTCAATATCTTTTACTGATAATTTTTTTACATCACCCAGACTCATATCAACCCCTAAATATTCCTTTGTTGTTCCCAAGGTTGCGAGAATGGCTAGTGATTCTTGTTTAACTTCAACTTCATTATCTTTTATCTCATCTTTTACCGTTTCTCCATTCGGTTGGTCAGTATTTTCTTTAATATAATCTTCAACGTTTGTCATCTTTGTGATAATAAATGGGTTATTTTTAAATCGAGTTTGTCAACCCGAAGGAAATCACTTCACTACGCCCCGTTTGGAACTTCCAAATAACAATTAAATGGGTAACGCAAACTCAAACATAGCCTAGAATATTTTTCAGCTTTTAATAATTGCACAAATTTTTTACATAATTCATAATCCAAATCACCGCCGTAATCCTCGAAAAACATTTTCATGCCTTTCTGAGATGGGTTATGGAAAGTAACAACGCATGCAACATTTTCCCTAAATGGTTTTGCTATCGACGTTAATTGTTGAGTTAGAACCCAAACAGATAAACCATGATGTCTTCCAGAAAATGCTAAATCTATAAATTTATTGGATCTTTTCTTCAGATCATTAGAAACGGCACAATCATCTAAAATTATTAGTGTATTTGTTCCAGAAAATAAAGTTTGAAAATCAGTTAATAAATCATTAATCTCATCTATATTACTTGCATCAGGTGAGCATACATAGAAACGTTTATCTTTATTAGCAAAATTATGATAAGTTTTATTCTTAGAATAAGTTGGGCATATTAGAACAATATAATCAAAAATTTTTAGGAATGGTCCGCGGAGCTGTTCAATTAGGTACTTTGTTTTTCCGCAATTTGTTGGCCCTGTTATAATACAATGAAAAGGAATTTTATCTCGTAAATCTTCCATTATTTTTTTCAACGTATGTTGGTCTTTAGACTTGTATCATAACATTATGTTTTTAGTACTTAATTGATCTTAAACTTGAATTCATAATTTCCATCATTGCATCAGCAACAACAAACATATAGCAAGTTACTGTTGCTTGACTAGTATTTTTTACAGTCCTTTTAATTTCTATTTTTACACCATCATGAGTATTATTTAGAGCCAATCCTCCTCCATGAATACCATTATCAGGGTGGGTTCTAGTATCAACCCAAAGAGCAAACTTATTACTATAGAAATCTTTCTCTTTTAATGAAATTTGTAAACCATCATCTCTATTGAAACGTTTTTTCACAGATTCCCAAAGATCCGATGGAATCATACCCCTAGAGTATATTCTATTTGGAACACCATCAACATCTATATTAACAGAAGTTATACTTGGATTATAAAAAAATTCAGAATCTCGCGATCCTCCTCCGTATGGAAAAACAAACAAAAATAATATTCCTGTCATTGATCTTCTTGGTAAATTAATATGTTGATTAATAACCCCATCGGTAGACTCTTTAAATGTAAATGTTTTGTGTAAAGTAATATTTTCATAAAAAAATCCTTTACCTACTTGATATGTTGATTGCGCCTCACGTGCTAAGTATTCACTTGAAATTGAAGAATATTCTAACTCCAAGTTTTTTATTGAATATGATGGTGCTTTGGTTGTATCTGAATAAAAAACAATATCATAAACTGGAGCAAGTGTAATCTCAAATATTAGATGATTTTCTAATGCTTTCGGATAAAAAACACCATGATCGTTTAAAATTGGATGATTTATTGGTATTCTATACTTTGTATTATGAACCGCAGCAAGAATCAATTCTTTTGCATCTGAATCATCCTTATCACCAGCATTTGTTCTAAGTTTTCTAATATTTTCAGAAGAAATTCCTTGTTTTAATCTATCTTCTCTCTCTTCTTCGGTTAAAAATAAATCATTATAGGTTTGAAATAAATCATATCTTTGGGTATCCTGTAATGTTTCGCCACCAAAAAGAACTTTTAGTCTAGATACAAGATTTTTTCCTAAATTGTTAACAACAGTATTATTTACATGACCTTCAACATCTAAATCAAATAGAAGAGATACACTTCCAGGCACAATAACCAAATTCTCAGAAAGTTTTGGAATATTTATGTATAATGTTTCTCCAGGGCTGGCTGTGGATGGATTTAGAGTAATTCTATTCAATGTTGATTCCGCTTTCAAACCAAATGGTTCTTTTGGAATTCTGTTTGGATTAATTTTTTCAGACGTCATATTTGATTTATAAGATACTTTGGTTAATCTTTAAATGAGTTCTACCTTATCAAAAATATCGGCGGAGCCGGGCCCGACTTTAAGTCGGATATATTATTCAACTGAAGGATATTGGAAAGGATATTCTGCAATTCCTAAATTAGCTGAGAAGGCAAAAGTAAGTGAAAATGTAGCAAAACAATGGCTTCAGAAACAAGCAATATGGCAAATCTATCTTCCAGCTCCAAAATATATACCTAGACCGCATTGGACTGTGGATAAACCTAATCATATTCACCAAGCAGATTTATTATTTTTACCGCATGATAGAGTTGGAAGAAAAACATATAAATATGCATTAGTTGTGGTTGATGTTGCCTCGAGATATAAAGATGCTGAACCATTAACCACAAAAGAAAGTAGAGAAATATCAAAAGCTTTTGAGAAAATATATTCTAGAAAGTTAAAATATCCTAAAACATTAATGGTTGATCCAGGAAAAGAATTTATGGGTGAAGTTACAAAACTTATGAATTATCATAATGTGAAAATACAGAGAAGTGAAGCTGGAAATCATAGAGCTCAAGCATTTGTCGAAAGAGCAAACAGAATATTAGGTGAACGATTATTTAGCCATCAATATGCACAAGAAATGATTAGCGATGAAAGGTCAAGAGTATGGGTGAAAAGATTGCCAGATATTTTGAAAACTTTGAATAATACACCAACTAGAATAACTGGTAAAGAACCCGTTAAAGCTATAAAAATGAAAGAGGTTGATATTGAAACTAAAAATTATCAACGAGTTGTGGGTCTTGATGAGGATAGATTACCTCTAGAGGTTAAAGTTAGATATCTATTATCTCCCGGCGAACTTGAGGGTGGTGAAAAAAGGAGGGCAACTGATCCTATTTGGAGTATCAAAGTTTATGATATTTCTAGAAGTGTAATTTCACCTAATCAACCAGTTTTATATTATTTAATAGGCGGGTCTAGACGTGGTTTTGTTAGGGAAGAATTACAAGTTATACCTTATGATACTGAGTTGCCTCCTAATTCTGTTTTGGTAAGATAATGCCCATATGGAAGTGTATGTTTTCCATCTTTACAAATTATTCTCTTATCATCATCGGCTGATAGTGCAACTTTATTAACAGTTTCAGTATAAACAAAATGTTTATAACTTCTTATTACTTGCATCTCCCTCATCTGATTTACTTTATTTTCTAAACATTCCTTGTAATCATCAAATCTTATACTATTTTCTACAACTGATTTTTTAATTCCTTTATCCTTTTTTGTCTCTTTACCATCATCTGTTTTGAAAGAATATAGCTTAGCTCGTAGACCAACAAATTCGGTTATTATTTTTCCGCCGGCTTCATCTTTAAACTTACCAATTACTTTTTTGTTCACACCAACCTCAATTCCTGATGGATGATTTTTTGGATAATTGCTAGTGTCAAACATTTCTCTAACATCAGGGCTTATATCCTTATAGAAATCCTCAGTTTCTATATCATATACAAGACTATCTGTATCTGTCATAAGTAATTTAGCTTTTTCACCATATTTTGGTTTAATATAATTATAATGAAAGTTATACATCATTGCTTTACTTATATCTAAAATACACATTCCTAAGTAAATAGGTTTATTGTATTTTATATGTGTTTTATTCATATGAACAGCCATAAGATTTTCAGAAAAAATAGTTCGACGATTATAGTTAGCTTTTGATATTAATTTTTTTGCTTCTTTCTCATTAGTAACCAATCTTATATCAACCCTTTTTCTAAGATTTTCCATTGTTTTCCCAAATACAGAGTTGTTCATAAGTTTAAAGAATTCTTTCTCAAAATCATTGTTTGCTTGAGATCTTAATTTAGTATTCAAATCAATGTAAGGTTTTAACCATTCTGATTCTTTAAATTTAATTCCTCTATGAATCTTTGTTACTTCTAATCCCATACTTTCATATTCTTTTAGAGTTTCATGGTGAACTACATAATTATTCTTATTGCTGAGGTTTGGTATTAATTTCTCAACCCTATTAACCTTAATTCTTTCCGGGGCAAGCGGGTAGTCACTATGTAAATCATGAAGATGCCGTGGATATTTTAAATCAACCTCTACTATACATGGCATATTTCTCCATTTTGTTAGCTCTTTTTCACTAATCCATTTTAAATCATGAGTGGGGAGTGGTTTACTCATTGCTCCGCCATATAAGTTGTTTGCGTCAAGATATTCTATATAATTTGTTTGTATGTTAGGATCATATTTACTCATGTATGGGTTGTTAGCTTTAGCATATCTGTTTGATATCTGAGATATACCCCCTCTAACACCTTTCTCAATCATAATTAGCATATCAATGTCATTTATCATCTCCAATTTAACTTTAGTTAACTTTAACATAGCATCCCAAGCAAGTCCTGGTGCTGTATAATACCAAGCAGGATCTAATCCATAGTTATTTTGGCAAACATCTCTAAAGTTTTCAAAAACATCTGCTAATAGGAGTACATCTGACATAAGATATAGATTAAGGTAATCCTGCATTGTTTTCATATTAAATGTTTTCCATACCTTTTTTGCATGTTCATAATCTTCATCTGAAATATCTTCACCTCTAAGTTTTGAGTAAAAATCCTCCTTTGGTGGAAGTTGGGTTTCTTTTAATTTATCAAAATCATCAAGCCAATCATATGGGAATACTCCCTTTCTCAATAATAACTTTAATTCTTCACCTTCAAAATACTTTGTAGTTTCATTTAGGTTTTTATATGTTGGATTAAGACACCTTCCTTTTATTACACCTTTACAAACATCACACTTCCCACATTTAGTAAGATTACTAGATAAATTATCAAGGCTGGATTGCATAAATTTTAATGAATCTATGAACCTTATATCTCTATTAACATCTTTCATCTCACCACTTTTTTTATCTTTGTAGGTATCAACCACAATCTCTTTTGAGAAAGAAATATACTTTTCCTCGTTATTTGGTATAAGTTTTATTTTACCTTCTGTTTTTGCAAGATTATTAATAAATAGATGAGAATCATACCCCGAAAGATTGTGAATTATTACGGGAAAGAATTTTGGAATCTTATAATTTAAATTGCATTCCTTATGAGCCGCGCCTCTATACTTTCCTGTAAGATGGCAATGATCTATTACCTTATCTTTTTCCAATTCTTCGTCGCAAATATGACATTTTGTAGCATTTTCATAATTTATTTTGTCATCTTCCGTCATCATTTTGTTATTAAATTTTTTGAATCTTTTTTTATTATAACTTATGCAATCTTTATAAATTTTCTTAAATTCTTCTTCTATATATTCTACAAATTTCTGCGCCACATCATCTTCTGGCGATTCAGCAGTATATCTATAAAATCTGGATTTACATATTTTTTCATTAAAACTCTTAATA
The DNA here is from genome assembly GCA_949710005.1 of Ricordea florida. Classification (NCBI taxonomy): domain Eukaryota; kingdom Metazoa; phylum Cnidaria; class Anthozoa; order Corallimorpharia; family Ricordeidae; genus Ricordea; species Ricordea florida. Next base: position 17,849,912 of record OX453274.1, on the reverse strand, counting down.
TAGCAACCGAACGCAACCGGTTTGTGCAACTGATATTTATTAGTATAACTTTTATTTTTATCTAGCTGGCCTGTTTGTTTTATTTTATTCAAAATACACTCAAAGTCAGCATATGCTACAAAAGGTATTTTCATTTTTTTAACAAAATTTCTAAAAGAAAGAAAACATGGACTTCCATCTTCATTTTTTAGCATATCAATCCTTGCTTCATTGTATAAATAACAATATGATTCATGTTTTTCTAATGAGCTTTTTAAGTGAAAATGATGCAAACAATTATCACAAAAGTACAACTTACATTTACGTTTAGTAACTTGCCTGCGTATAAGCGCACTAATATTCTTTATTAAAACAAAATGTTTATTTGGTTCTTCATCTTTAGTTTCTTCATTTTTTTCTTCTGTTAATAAAAGTAATCTAATTAATTTATGACCCCTTTTTCTACTTCTTTTTATAGGATACACCCCTATTTTATTATCATATCCATATATAGCAATATCATAATCATTTTGGTTTTCAAAATTAACAACATCTTGCATTGTACTTGGAAAATTAATTCCATCCCAATTAAAATTATTAGATTGTTCCACCAATTCTTTAGTTATTCTTTGTGGATTTTTATCGGTTGGATATACTGCTCGTGTTATAACCCACTTGAAACATTCTTCATCATAATTCTTTAGGTTAATAAGCGCATTCCTGTTTAACAATTCTTGCGGTAGTGGTATATAAGATCCACCTAAAAGTGGAACAAAACGATCTATAAAAATGTCAAAGAATAGCACACGTTCGAATTCCCAACCAGATTCATTATTTAAAAATTCTTCAAATAATCTAAGTTGTTCATTTGTTAATCTATCAAATAATTCTGATAAATCTGTTGATTCAAGAACAATTTCTGATTTTTCAGAAGGAAATTTCGCATCACAGTATTTATATATGTCTAATTCTTCAAATAATTTTTTTTTGAACCTGCATGAAAATATAAATTTAACCTTTAATGATTTTTTTGATTTAACTCTCTGTTTAATTATATCTATAACTTTTGGTTTTATTTTATGTAAGAATGTCTTTTCACCAATCTTTTCATTTCCTTCAATCCTATAGCTTATATAATTACCATTATTAGCTGATTCATATTCTCTTGGTGTAAAATCTTCCACATTTTCTTTATTCTCATTTCTTTTTGTTTTTGGTCTTGCTCCCTCCTTCTCATAATCTCTTTTAGGAGGTTTTATTTCTTTGGGTTTATTTACTTTTTTATATCTTTCAATAAAATTTTTGGCTAATTCTTCTGTTTTATTTTTTAATTTTTCAGGAATATATGGTTTTACAAAATTCCAAAACTTGTTTAATACATTTCCTATAAAAGGGGTTTGTTTTGTTGGTTTAGTTTTATTAATATTTATTGTTGGAATAGGTGGTGGTGGTCGTGTTGGTTTAGGTGGTGAAGGTCTTTTTGATTTAGATTTATTAATATTTATTGTGGGTTGGTTTGGTGGGGGTGGGTCTGGAGGAGTTCCCGGTCTAAATCTATCTGGTGAGCCAGGTGGTGTGCCGGGCATTGGTTGGGGAATAGTTAAAGGTGGTAAATTTGGTTGGTTTCTTGGTCTTATTGGTGGTGGCTCAATATTCGGAATTGGAAGAGGTAAATTTGGTTGGTTTCTTGGTCTCATTGGGTATTACGTAGCTCATTAACAATTCCCACAATATTATTAGTTATTTCTTGAATATTATTAATTATTTCAGGTATATTAATCAAAGCATCAATAAGTTCCCTTTTATTAAACCCAGATCGTCCTTGAATATTATACCATCTAACTAAAGATTTAAGTTGCGGCACATTTAATCTTCGTAATTGTTGTTCCATTTTGTATATTATTTCTTCTTTTTAAATTAGCATTTATTTCTTTTGAAAAATCATTTTTAAAATGTGCCAGATCCTTATATCATATTTTATTGTTTTCAAAAATGTGCCATACACTATCAAATTTCACATAGGCTTTGTACCAGCTTTGTATTGTCTTATTACACATGTAAACAAAATGTGCTAGCACCGCGCTTATTTAAATTGAAATGAAATTGAAATGAAATCGAAACGAAAATGTGCTAGGATCCCCCTTTTATAACATCATCTTTTTTAATTATAGGTTTTGGTTTTGTTTCGGGTTTATGAGGTAAAGAAACCTTTGAAGATCCTAAACTGTGACTTATTCCAACTGTTTTTGTTTCAACATTTAATGCATTATTTACTCCAAAATTCATAAGAACTAGAAATGTCATTTTCTATTGCACTACTCTCAAATAAAGAAATAAATTCTTGTTGAGTTCAGATGCCTCCTTTTCCTAAAATTGAACTTCTAGTATTAACTTGAGCTCCTAATATGCAGTAAACAAAAGCTTCAACAGATCTATTTAATCTACCTAAACCTGCTTTTGTTAATCCATATCCACTTTCTGGTATAAACCACGCATATTTAAAATCTACAAAGTGATCATTTCGAAGCAAAGATATTAAATTACCATCTATTTTCTTTCCACCATCATCGGAAAATTTAGCAGAGTCGCTTGGCCATATATTAGCTTCAGGATCATAATTTCTTATAATTCTAACATTTTGATTTCCTCCGCCTTTACCATGAACTTCTCCCGGAGGCACGTATCCTTTTCCATAATTAATGAATACATCTCCTAATCCTCCGTTTGTTCCTCCTTTCCATCTAAAGTCAGCTAAAGGTTTATTTAATCCCTTAAAGTCTTGATTATTACTAAGACCAAATTCCGCGCATAATCGATTATATGCATTTTTGTTATAGGGATTATTTTTTAAAGAAAAAGTTTGTTCTCCCGGCAATGGCAATCCCATTTCATACAATATTCTCCTTATTGTGAAATATACATGAAACTTTATAAAACCGCCAATAACTTTAGGATAATTTAAACTCTCAATGAGACTTACACCGCAACCAGATGTAGCGCACCATACCGCCATGTTTAATTGTTGAGGCCAATGATTAATATTAGGCTTATTCAACCAAGCTCTACTCTCTTTTCCACTATAAAATTCTATAACTTGTGATTTAAATATGTTTTTCATTGTGGCATTGAATTTCTTTGTATCCGTAACATATATATCCAAAAAGTTTATCATTTTTGATACATCGTTTGCAAATTCATTGAATTTAACGGCCGGTATTGGATATGTTTGATTTGTAAATGATAAACTTTTTGGAAATGAACCCAACTTAACTTTATTTTCTAATCCCAAATCTTGCCTTAATAATGTTTTTAAATTATTAGAAAGATTTTCAGTCCAGGTTTTCCCAGAAGGATCGTCATTCGACATTATTATTGTTCCATTAACTTTCCATTTAATATATCCACCAAATGAATCATTAATAAATGTAAATTTATCCAAGTTAACATTTGGATATCTAGTTTTGAAATCATCCAATAACATCTTATTCTTTGTGTTTCAATTAATCTGATCTTTAGATTAAGAATAAGATGTAAATTCAATTAACCTCTCTTCTAATTCCGGCAAAACAATTACAACCAACATCAGTTCTTTCGAATGAAATTTTTAATGAGCGGGAGTTGTTAATTCTTTTAATATATCTGCTCGAACTTTTTTCCTTATAATAGACATGTCGAAGTTTTTTTCTGCTTCTTTCCTAAATTTTTGACGGATTTCTTGTTTTAGTTTTTGAAACTTTTCCAACTCTGCCAAAATTATAGAAAATTCTTGATCGGATATAACATTATCTTTCAAAGCTTTTGAAACCAAATCGTTAATGGTGTTTAATTTTGATTTTGCAATTGCAGCTGTTTGTTCGTGCTTACTAACTTTATTTGAAAGTCTTTTTGATGCGTATCCAAATCCAACCGATAATCCGCCAAAAACTCCACCGACAACACCTAAAGGAACGCCAACAACAGCACCAAAACCAGTAAGACAAGTTCCGAGACCACTCGCAGATAGAATAACTGAAATCAACCCACCGCAAACACTTATTTTTGTAAATAGGGTTCTTGCTCTATTGTATTTTTTCCTTACATCTTCGTAATGTTTAATTTCTTTTTCAAGATTTTGTAATACTTCGCTTGATTTTTGTAGTCTGAAATTAACCGACTGAAATGAGGAACTGGAGTCTGAATTATTAGGTAGCCCAGGATAAATTCTATTGTAGTTATCCATATTATATTTTACTACTCAACATGATATCTTTAAATTTGTTACTTTCTCTTCTTTTTTATACTTTCCACAAAATATAGAACCACAACCATTATCAAAAGCCAAGCATTTTCACCTAAAAATCCAATAACCTGCCCAGCTGTTTTGAATAGAAAGCTCACGATAGCTCCAACCATTCCTGGCAATATTTCACCGAGTTTTTTACCTATAGTTTTCAAACCATTACCTACACCCCTACCCAAAGCGGATAAACCCTTTGAAAGATTAGAAACTATAACCCCAATGATGACACCCACAGCACTTAAAACAGCAAAAACTGTAAAACCATACTTTTTGAATATATACTTTAATCGCTCTCGTAATGGTAAATTTTTAATTATTTCATCTTTTCGCCCCTCAATATCTGATATTTGTTCTTCGATAGAAATTGTTTTATTTCTAATTTGCTCTCTTAATTTATCATTCTCTGATTTTAATCGCTCATTGCTCTGTTCTAACTTTGATAAATTGGATTTACCCTTCTTATATTTGTCTATTTCTTCTTTGTATAATTTTGTTTCACTTAAAAGTTTTTCTGCTTGTATTTTTAATTCTATATTCTGTTTAACGGTTTGATCGAAAAGACTTTTATTCTCTGCTTTTTGTACCTGTTGTTTCTCAATGAATTGTCGTAGTTCTTTTTCTCTTTCTTCGTATCCGCTAATCTCCTCCGTTCTTGTTGCTAAAAGTGAATCTATTCCTTGTACTGCAGAAAGTAATTCATTATGTTTTTCTTTTTCTTCATTCAATTGAGATATTGTATCATTATATTTTGCTAACATACTTTCATAATCAGCACCTAGAGCTTTTCTCATTGTTTTTGGTAAATCTTCAAGTTTAATAACCCCATCTTTATCAACTATTGTATGCCACACATTATCCTCCCTATTACTTAATTTTCCCATTATACTACCATCTTCTCCAAATTTTACATTAAATGTTCCATCATTGGGATCGTAATTTGGTAAATAACGTTTGAGTTGTTGTCTTGCATCTCTCATTCTATCATATTCCTCATCTCTTTCTCTAATATCTGTTGGTTTTTTCTCTTCATCTTTTATTTCCCATTGAAGTCGTTTTCTTTCTGCCATATATTCTGAATAACCAAGGTAGTCCTCATCTATGGAGGTTGATGTGTTTGGGCTTTAGTAAAATGTATTATCATCATCATCATTATCATTATCATCAGTTCCTTTTGGTAAATCTTCTAATGGTATATCTTCAGCCATGATTTTTTTACTCATCAGTAATAAATCTTTAGACCTAAAGTTATGTTTGTAAATTATAAAAATAAAAAAATGATTTAAAGATAATAAAATAAATATAAAAATAAAATAAAATGTTAAATGAAAATACACAATTAATAACGGTTGACAATTATATTCCAAAACAAAGTATGATCTTTTCTAAACCAATTTCAGGAGAAGTTCCTGGAACAAAACCCAAGATTGAATTTAAGCGAATCAATATTTTTACAAAAAATGAAGATGGAACCGAAGGAGAACTTGTTATTCCAACTGAACGTTTGTATTCATATGGGGTTTCAGAAAATAGAAGCCAAGAAACAAATAAAGTTACAGGATACACTTTTCCTTTGTGTTTATGGAGTAAAGATGAGCCCACTCTCAAAGAGGAAAAATGGATTGATACTTTTAACGAAATAGTGGATTGTTGTATTGATCATTTGTTAGATAATAGAGAAAAAATTGACAAGTTTGAATTGGAAAGAAATGATCTTACAAAAACAAAGGGTGGCTTAAATCCTCTATATTGGAAAATGGTAAAAATTACAGATGAAAAAAACAAAACTTTTATGCGTAAAGTTGAGGGTCGAGGTCCAACATTATATGCAAAATTAAATTACTCAAAAAGAGAAGATAGGTTTCTCACAAAATTTTATGATATGAAAGAAGAAGATAAAGAAATAAAACTCGAAGATTTAATGAATAAACGTTGTCGCGCCGAATGCGCAATCAAAATTGATTCAATATTTATTGGTGCAAAAATAATTTCTCTTCAGGTAAAACTTTATGAAGCTTATATAGAACCAAAAATTGAACTTAAAAAATTATTATCCAAACCAAAATATGATCCTGAAGTAATTATTTCTGATTGTAAATCATATTCTGATTTTATGGAACAACATCAACAAGAAGAAGATTCAGATAATGAAAGCCTTATGTAAACTCAATAATAAATAGAATTATGTTATATAACCAAATTATAGGTTACATAACAAAAATAATGTTATTTAAAATAATTTACTAACCGCATAACCCAACACCAACATTCCTCCTCCAACATATAACATTTCACTATTCTTTTGATAATCGCTTGGTTTATAATAATCTGAAAATTTTGGTTCTTGCATTTGACTATATAATGCAAATTGTTCATTTGTTGTTGAAATATTTTTTGATGCTTGATATTTTTCATCTTTTTTCTTAATTTTCCAATCCATTAGTTTTTGTCTTTTTTCCTGATATTCGGCGTAATCTCTTTGATATTTTTCCATTGCTTTATCGTGTCTTATTTTTTCTGTATCAACATTTTTTCCAGATAAATATTTTGCTAGATATGATCCACCAACAAATGCTGTTGAGTTTAATACCGCTCCTCCAACCATCATTGCTATTGATGCAAGTGCCATTATTATTTCTTAATTTGGTAAAATCTTTTGATCCTCTAAATATGTTTTTAGATACATACTTCCAGACAATACAACAACCCATTTTGCATAATTTGTAATACTTGAAGATGGATCGTTCATAAATGATTCTTTCATGGCTTTTTTAACTACATAACCAACTCCAGCCGCTAATCCAATAAGTACTGCAGAATCAGTAACAGTTTTCACAAGTTTGTTTTCGTTTGACATGATTTTTTACTACATCAGTAAGAAATCTTTAAATCGGCTTTGCCGGCCAGCTACGCTGAATCCCTTTAGGGTTTACATCATTCCAATTTTTGGTCGATCTAGCATTTGTGGTTGGGAGGGAATATTTGATGGTGGTGGTATTTGAGGAACTTGCGATAAATCAGGTATTCTATTTTTATCATCCTCCTTTTGTCGGTATCTCATAAACATATCAAATGCTGTAAAGCCTATTCCAACAATGGATAAAACAGTAGTAAAAGATAGCTCTGGAAGCCACGCTTTTGCTTCATTGTTTGACTTTTCTTCTTCATTGTAATTTTCTGCTTTAGCTTCACTATCTGCTTGTTCCCTTTCACGTTTCATCTCCCTAGCTAATGCTTCTTTAGCTTTTTTATTATATTCCGCAATTTTCTTACCAGCAGCAACCTTTTTAGGGTCTTTCTTTTTAGAAACATTACTTGTTGTTTTTTGTTCCTCTTTGGGGGGATCTCTAGTAATTTGCTCAACTTCTGTTCCTCCTTCAATTCGTTCAGTCCATTCATTATTTCCATCATTGCATCGGCTACAACAAACATATGACAGGTTATAGTACCAGATCCACTTTGTTTTCTTTTAATTTCTAGTTTTACACCATCTTGTGTATTGTTTAATGCTAGGCCCCCTCCATGAATACCATTATCAGGGTGAGTTCTCATATCAACCCAAAGAGCAAACTTATCAGCATAAAAATCTTTTTCTTTTACCGACCACCTCTTTTCAGTCACCCCGAAACGTTTCTTTACCGACTCCCATAGATCTGATGGCATCATTCCCTTAGAGTATAAACGGTTTGGTACACCATCAACATCTATATTAATCGAGGTGATACCTGGATTGTAAAAATTCTCAGAGTTACGTGCTCCTGCTGCGATTGGTAATGTAAACAAACATAATATCCCTGTCATTGATCTTCTAGGCAAATTAATATGCTGATTTATAACACCATCACCGCCTATGGAAAAGGTAAAAGTTTTGTGGAGAGTGACATTTTCATAGAAGAACCCCTTTCCAACCTGATAAGCTGCTTGTGCCTCGCGGGCCAAGTATTCACTTGAAATGGAAGAATATTCTAACTCAAGGTTTTTGATTGAATATGCTGGAGTCTTACTAGTATCAGAATAAACAACTATATCATTAACTGAAGCAAGTGTAATCTCAAAGATTAGATGATTATCTAGTGCCTTTGGATAGAAAACTCCATGATCGTTTAGAATAGGATGGTTTAGTGGTATACGATACTTTGTGTTATGTACTGATGCAAGGGTAACTACCTTAACATCTTGGGTTTTCTTATCACCTGCATTTGTCCTGAGCTTTCTCATGTTTTCAGAAGAAATACCTTGTTTTAAATCGGCTTTGCCGGCCAGCTACGCTGAATCCCTTTAGGGTTTACATCATTCCAATTTTTGGTCGATCTAGCGTTTGTGGTTGGGAGGGAATATTTGATGGTGGTGGTATTTGAGGAACTTGCGATAAATCAGGTATTCTATTTTTATCATCCTCCTTTTGTCGGTATCTCATAAACATATCAAATGCTGTAAAGCCTATTCCAACAATGGATAAAACAGTAGTAAAAGATAGCTCTGGAAGCCACGCTTTCGCTTCATTGTTTGACTTTTCTTCTTCATTGTAATTTTCTGCTTTAGCTTCACTATCCGCTTGTTCCCTTTCACGTTTCATCTCCCTAGCTAATGCTTCTTTAGCTTTTTTATTATATTCCGCCAGTTTCTTACCAGCAGCAACCTTTTTAGGGTCTTTCTTTTTAGAAACATTACTTGTTGTTTTTTGTTCCTCTTTGGGGGGATCTCTAGTAATTTGCTCAACTTCTGTTCCTCCTTCAATTCGTTCAGTTTGGCCAGACATTATTTTACATATCATTAAGAAATCTTTAGACCGCTTAGGAATGATATGTAAATAAAATAATATTATGCTTAGTAAACAGTATCATACCCATCAGCACCTTGCTTAGTATCCTGCTCAGTTGTGTTAGAACCATCTGTATTAGTACTTGTAACTTGTTGAATTTTGTTGAATTTGATGTGTTTAGCAACCTGGAATATACCGCTAGCAAGTGCTGCCAATCTTCCTGCTTTCAATGCTAAGAGACCCACAATGTTTGTTAATTCACGATTAACTAAATCATCATTCTTCAAATCATCGCAAAGAGATTCTATATCATCAACCGGAACTAAATATGAAATAACTTTAGAAATTAATTGAAGAGATGAATCTACCAACCCACCGTTAATTTTCTTACCCAATACTGCCTGGTATCGATTATAATATTTTTCAACATCTTTTACAGATAGTTTCTTTATATCACCCAGACTCATATCAACCCCTAAATATTCCTTTGTTGTTCCAAGAGCTGCGAGAATGGCTAGCGATTCTTGTTTTATTTCAAGTTCATTATCATCATTATCTTTTACCTCTGCCTTTCCAACAGTCTTTTCTTCTATATAATCTTCAACTTCTACCATCTTTTATGGTGATACATTTACTATTTTTAAATCGACTTTGTCGGAATCTCCAAATAACAATTAAATGGGTAACGCAAAGATAAACAAAGTCTAGAATATTTTTCAGTTTTCAGGAGTTGTACAAACTTTTTACACGATTCATAATCCATATCTCCTCCATAATCTTCGAAAAACATCTTCATTCCTTTTTGCGATGGATTATGGAAAGTAACAACGCAGGCAACATTTTCCCGAAATGGTTTTGCTATTGATGTTAATTGTTGAGTTAGAACCCAAACAGATAAACCATGATGTCTTCCAGAAAATGCTAAATCTATAAACTTATTGGATCTTTTCTTCAGATCATTAGAAACGGCACAATCATCTAAAATTATTAGTGTATTTGTTCCGGAGAATAAAGTTTGGCAATCAGTTAACAATTCATTAATCTCATCAATGTTACTTGCATCGGGTGATAATACAAAGAAACGTTTATCTCCTCTAGCAAAATTATGATATGTTTTATTTTTAGAATAAGTTGGACAAATTAAAACAATGTAATCAAAAATTTTTAGGAATGGCCCACGAAGCTGTTCAATTATATACTTTGTTTTCCCACAATTTGTTGGTCCTGTTATAATACAATGAAAAGGAATTTTATCTCGTAAATCTTCCATTATTTTTGTATCATAACTAAAGGTTTTTAAGTTGTGGTTTTAGTACTTAATTGATCTCAAACTTGAATTCATTATTTCCATCACTGCATCGGCTACAACAAACATATGACAGGTTATAGTACCAGATCCACTTTGTTTTCTTTTAATTTCTAGTTTTACACCATCTTGTGTATTGTTTAATGCTAGGCCCCCTCCATGAATACCATTATCAGGGTGAGTTCTCATATCAACCCAAAGAGCAAACTTATCAGCATAAAAATCTTTTTCTTTTACCGACCACCTCTTTTCAGTCACCCCGAAACGTTTCTTTACCGACTCCCATAGATCTGATGGCATCATTCCCTTAGAGTATAAACGGTTTGGTACACCATCAACATCTATATTAATCGAGGTGATACCTGGATTGTAAAAATTCTCAGAGTTACGTGCTCCTGCTGCAATTGGTAATGTAAACAAACATAATATCCCTGTCATTGATCTTCTAGGCAAATTAATATGCTGATTTATAACACCATCACCGCCTATGGAAAAGGTAAAAGTTTTGTGGAGAGTGACATTTTCATAGAAGAACCCCTTTCCAACCTGATAAGCTGCTTGTGCCTCGCGGGCCAAGTATTCACTTGAAATGGAAGAATATTCTAACTCAAGGTTTTTGATTGAATATGCTGGAGTCTTACTAGTATCAGAATAAACAACTATATCATTAACTGAAGCAAGTGTAATCTCAAAGATTAGATGATTATCTAGTGCCTTTGGATAGAAAACTCCATGATCGTTTAGAATAGGATGGTTTAGTGGTATACGATACTTTGTGTTATGTACTGATGCAAGGGTAACTACCTTAACATCTTGGGTTTTCTTATCACCTGCATTTGTCCTGAGCTTTCTCATGTTTTCAGAAGAAATACCTTGTTTTAATCTATCTTCACGTTCTTCATCTGTTAAGAATAAGTCATGATAAGTTTGAAAAAGATCATATCTTTGAGTATCCTGTAATGTTTCACCACCAAAAAGAACTCTAAGTCTAGATACAAGATTACTGCCAACATTATTTACAAGTGTATTATTAGCATGCCCATCTACATCTAAATCAAATAATAGAGATACACTTCCTGGTACAATCACTAAATTCTCAGAAAGTTTTGGTATATTTATATATAATGTTTCTCCAGGGCTAGCAGATGATGGGTTGAGAGTAATTCGGTTCATTGTTGATTCTGCTTTCAGCCCAAATGGCTCTCGTGGAATTCTATTTGGATTAATTTTTTCAGAGGTCATATTTGATTTATAAGATACTTTGGTTAATCTTTAAATGAGTTCTACTTTATCAAAAATATATTATTCAACTGAAGGGTATTGGAAAGGATATTCCGCAATCTCCAAATTAGCACAAAAAGCAAAAGTAAGTGAAGATGTAGCAAAACAATGGTTACAAAAACAAGCAATATGGCAAATATATCTACCGGCACCAAAATATATTCCAAGACCACACTGGACCGTAGATAAACCAAATCAGATTCACCAAGCAGATTTATTATTTTTACCACATGATAGATTTGGAAGAAAAACATATAAATATGCATTAGTTGTGGTTGATGTTGCCTCGAGATATAAAGATGCTGAACCATTAACCTCAAAAGAAAGTAGGGAAATTTCAAATGCTTTTGAAAAAATATATTCCAGAAAAATGAAATATCCTAAAACACTAATGGTTGATCCTGGAAGAGAATTTATGGGTGAAGTTGATAAACTTATGAATTACCATAATGTGAAAATACAGAGAAGTGAGGCTGGAAATCATAGAGCTCAGGCATTTGTAGAAAACGCAAACAGAATATTGGGTGAACGATTATTTAGTCATCAATATGCACAAGAAATGGTAACCGAACGAAGTGAGGGACCCGACCGAAAGGGAGGACAGAATGAAAGGTCAAGAGTATGGGTAAAACGATTACCAGATATTTTGAAAACTTTGAATAATACACCAACAAGAATAACTGGTAAAGAGCCTGATAAAGCTATAAAACTGAAAGAGGTTGATATTGAAACCAAAAGATATCATCGAGTTGTGGGTCTTGATGAGGTTAGATTACCTCCTAGTGTTAAAGTTAGATATTTATTATCTCCTGGTGAACTTGAAGGTGGTGAAAAAAGACGAGCTACTGATCCTATTTGGAGTATCAAAGTTTATTATATTTCTAGAAGTGTGATTTCGCCTAATCAACCGGTTTTATATTATTTAGTAGATGGTCCAAGACGAGGCTTTGTAAGAGAAGAATTACAAGTTATTCCTTATAATACTGAGTTGCCTCCTAATTCTGTTTTGGAACGGGCGTAGTCCTCCCCAACGCCCCTTTGGGCCTCCCCGCGTAGCGGAGCGAGGCTGGAAAGATGATATTCATATTATCATCTAATTCTGTTTTGGAAAGATAATGTCCATATGGAAGAGTATTTATCCCATCTTCTAAAATATCCCTTTTATCATCATCTGCAGATAATGCTTTTTTATTAACAGTTTTTGTGTAAAGATTATGTAGATCTGATCTAATTAAATTTTGTAATCTCATTTGTGGTTTTCCAGTGTCTAAACAATTTTTAAAGTCATTATGTTTTATGTTTTTCTTAACAACTGATCTCTTTGTTCCTTTATCCTTTTTTATCTCCACACCATTATCCATTTTTAAACTATATTGTTTAGCTCCTAGGCCTACAAACTCTATAGGTATCATTCCGCCAAACTCATCTTTGAACATTCCAATTACTTTTTTGTTTACACCTGTCTCGATTCCAGATGGGTGGTCTTTAGGGTAATTACTGGTGTCAAATTTTTCTCTAATATCTGAACTTATATCCTTGTAAAAATCTTCTGTTTCTATAACATATACAAGACTATCAGTATCAGTCATAAGTAATTCAGCCTTATCTCCATATTTCTTTTTAATATAATTATAATGAAAATGATACATTATTTGTTTACTTCGATCTAGAATGCAAAACCCTACATAAATTGGTTTATTAAATCTTATTACTGTTTTCTTCATATTTATAGCAGCAAGATCCTCAGAAAAGATAGTAAAATGATTAAAGTTTGGTTTTCTTATTAATTTTTTAGCTGATTCTACATTATTAACTAATCTCACATCTATCCTTTTTCTCACATTTTCCATTGTTTTGCCAAATACAGAATTATTCATTAACTTGAAGAAATCTTTTTCAAAATCGTTTTTTGCCTTTGCTCTCAATTTAGTATTCAAATCAATGTAAGGTTTCAACCATTTTGACTCTTCAAATTTAACCCCCTTATGTATCTTTGTTATTTCTAATCCCATGCTTTCATAAAATTTTAGCGTTTCATGATGTACAACATATCTCTCCTTATCAAATAGGTTTGGTATTAATTTCTGGACTTTATTAACAGTAAGTTTTTCTGGGGCAAGAGGATAATCTTTATGTAAATCATGAAGATGTTTGGGGTATTTTAATTCAACCTCAAGTATACATGGCATATCTCTCCAATTTTCAATCTCTTCATTAGTCATCCATTTAAACCCATGCGTTGGCAAATTCTCACTCATTGCGGCTCCATATAAATTGTTTGCATCAAGATATATAATATAACTTTTCATTAGATTTTCTATAAAATCCGTCATATAAGGATTATTAGCTTTAGCATATCTTTTTGATATTTGTGAAACACCTCCTCTAATACCCCTCTCAATAAATAGTAACATATCAACATCAGTAAACAATTCCAATCTAACTTTAGTTAATTTTAACATTGCATCCCAAGATAGCCCCGGTGCTGTAAAATAATGGGCGGGATCTAATTCATAATTTTTAATACAAACATCTCTAAAGTTTTCAAATACATCAGCTAGTTGAAGAACATCTGTTTTTAGATATAGGTCATGATAATCCCTCATTGTTTTCATGTCAAATGTTCCCCATACCTTTTTAGCGTGTTCATAATCCTTATCTGAAATGTCTTCTTTATTAAGTTCCGAGAAAAATGCTTCTTTTGGTGGAATTTTAGTTTCATTAAGTTTATCAATGGAATCAAAATAATCATAAGGAAATACCCCCTTTCTCAACAATAGATTTAACTTTTCACCTGAGAAATGTTTTTTAGTTTCTTTCATATTTTTATCTAATGGAGAAGAACACCTACTATCAGATAAAAGGCAGTTCTTACATTGTTCGCAATTACCAACACCATTAAAGTTAATAATCTTTCCATCTTTTATGTATCTTCTTGTACATTTACCTGGTTTACATGTATCACAATTTCCGCATTTAGTAAGATTATTAACTAGCCCACTAAGAGAACTTTGCATAAATTTAAAAGAATCTATAAATCTGATTGTTCTGGTAATGGTATTGTCATCGTTGTCATCCTCATCATCCTCATTATCACCAACATCATCTCCATTCTCATACCTAATTAAAATTTTCTTTGAGAAACTAATATACTTTTCATCGGTATTAGCTATACATTCTATTTTACCCTCTGTTTTCCCAAGATTCTTAATGAACATGTGAGAATCATACCCAGACATATTATGAGCTATTACTTGAATGAAATTAGGAATCGTATATTTAAAGTTACATTTATCATGCGCAGCTCCTCTGTATTTCCCAGTAAGATGACAATGATCTATTACTTTTTTATAACCATCGCTATAAATTTTACTAAATTCCCCATTACATATGTGGCAGTGAGTAGCATTTTCGTATTCTTTTTTTATATTTTCTGACATTTTACTCTTATCATAAAATTTAAACATTTCCTTTCTTTTTTCTATTAGCTCAAAAATTTTCCTAGTATCTCTTTCTAAATATTCTATAAATATCTGAGCAACATCCTCATCATCAGATTTTGCAGTATATTCCACAAGCTGTTTAAAATCGGTTGGTAATATGCTATCATCAAAGCATTTAATATAATAGCAGAATCCCGATGCATTATGTAATTGGTATTTTTTAGTAAAACTTTTAATTTCATTTGGAGAACATGTTTGTATTGGTATTAGACGACCTTCAAAATCTACATAAATAACAAAGGTGGATCGCATTTTATTTTTAAAATTTTTAAAGTAAATAAATTTGGGGCTGCCGTCTTCATTCTTTTCCATTTTGATTTTAACTTCACCATGTGTATCACAGTATTCTTTATGTTCCCGCAAATTCTTTTCATCATAAAATGAATTGAAACACCTAAGACAGAAATGTTTTTTGTTTTTATTTTTATCAATTTCAGATGATAAAAGCCTACTAATGTTTGTTACTAAATTGTAGTGGCTTGTTTCATCGACAGTTGTTAAAAGTAATGTTATAATTTTACAGTCACATATCTTACATTCATAACTATTACAGTCACATTTCTTACAACCACATTCCATGCATTCGTGTTTTATACATCCTTCTTTCTTACATTCTTGTTTTTTTCTTTTCCCACACTCTTTTTTCTTA
Source organism: Ricordea florida (assembly GCA_949710005.1). Lineage (NCBI taxonomy): Eukaryota > Metazoa > Cnidaria > Anthozoa > Corallimorpharia > Ricordeidae > Ricordea > Ricordea florida. Next base: position 17,834,156 of record OX453274.1, on the reverse strand, counting down.
CATCCGCAATTATTGCATTTTTCTTGTTTCTTGCAATAACATTTATCACTTAATCTTGCGGGATATATTGCATCAGCTTCTTCATCATATTTTAATACATTAACAAGATATGGGTTTTGTTTTTCAAACTTGCTAATATCTTTTAATGAAACTGACCCTTCAAGTCCTGAAAAGTTTAATTTTTTAGAGTTTTCCCGCAATTCATTATTTACCCTCTCTCGATGAACTTTTCTAGGAATCACTGCTTCTGTTACTGCATGAATAAAACAATTTTCGTCATGATAATTCTTTAGGTTAATAACAGCTTTTTTTGATTCCAATCTTGCAGGTAGTGGAATATATGAGCTAGCAGAAGTGGCTATGTAGGGGGATATACCAATATCGAAACGTACCACAGAATCAAATACAAATTTATAACCATTATCTATAAATTTTTCAAGCTCACTAAGTATATTTTTAATTATATCATCATATAATTCTGATAAATTACTTGCTTCGGTAATTATTCCTGATGACGATTGAAAGTATTTTTCGGTTTCTTCTTCAATTTGATTTTTTAGAGACAATTTTACTAGCTTACCTGTTAATATAAATTTAACCCTAATTGGTTTCTTTTCCTTATTAATAAGACGTATAACCTTTTGCTTTATTTTTTTCATGAATTCATCAATATAATAACCCTTTTTCCCATCTATAGTATATTTCTTCAAATACCCCTTTTTGAATTTATTTATTTTGAAATCATCCTCCTCATTTTCTTGTTCGTCATCATCCTTCTTATTATTCCCTTCATTTTTTAAAGTAAACATAGGTGGTTGTGTTGGTTTTGGTTTTTTAGGTCTCGCCCCCTCCTTCTCATAATCTCTTTTGGGTGGTGGTTTTATTTCTTTGGGTTTATTTACTTTTTTATATCTTTCTATAAAATTTTTAGCTAATTCTTCTGCTTTATTTTTTACTTTTTTAGGAATATATGGTTTTACAAAATTCCAAAACTTGTTTAATACATTTCCCATAAAAGGAGTTTGTTTTGTTTTTATATTTTTCGGTTTGGGTTTATTAATATTTTGTGGGGGTGGGCCTGGTGGAGTTCCTGGTTTTGGGGTTGGAGGGGGAGAACCTGGTGGTGTTTGTGGAATAAAAAGTTTAGGTGGTGGCAGTCTTGGTGGTCTTGGTGGTTTAGTATTTCTTATTTTTGTAATTTTAGGTTGGGGAATTGGAAGGGGAGGTCGTGGCTGGTTTGCTCTTCTCTTTGGCATATTATTTATCGCTGTAAAAATTTCTCTTTTATTATCAACGATTTGTTTAGCATTATTAATTATTTCAGGTATATTTCTCAATGCATTAATTTTTTCATCTTTATTAGTCATTCTAGCTCTACCTTCAATTCTATACCATGAAAGTAGTGAGCTTAATTGTTTTACACTCAAATCTCTTAATTGGTCCATTTAATTTGTTAAATATTACTCATCTTTAAATCATTTTTAAAACTTCATTTAAAATTTATACCTGCGTCCTAGAAATAATCCTGTATAAATCTCTGATAAAATCTTTGATTAAATTTTTAAGATGAATTTAAAATTAAGCTAAAAAATCTTTGATTAAATTCCTGTGTCCTAAAGCCGTATTTTTATTACTCTCTATCTCTACGAAAACCGTAAACATAACAACGCAATACAGCAGACGTCGAGTATGCGGGGGACAGATACACGTATTGTAGAAAACGAAGGTATACAAAATCTTGCGCCAACTGGATTATGTTAACCCTTTTTCCCCAGTAGATTTTATTCTTGGTTTTCACCCACGTGACCCCTAACTTGACAACCGTTGCTATCCGCCATGATTGTGTCCCTCGGGTGTAAACAAAAAGTAGCGTGAGAGAGCGTGAATGCATGAAAGCGTCATGGTTCTTTGTATTATTGGGAATTGTGGAAGTAAAAGTGGTCGAGATAGCATTGGTTTTTACTCTGTGCCTGCGATTATTACTAATCAAGGCGAAGAGTTCGAGGAGTTAACCCGAGAGAGGCGAAATCTCTGGCTTTCCGCTATAGATCGTGCTGACTTGAAAACAAAGAATGTTTTGAAGAACGAGCGTGTTTGCAGTCGTCACTTCGTTTCTGGCAGGCCTGCAGCAAACTGGGACAGTTCAATGAAGATTGGGTTCCAACACTTCATTTAACCAAGAAAGAGTATAAGAAAAAAGACGCAGAGGCCGCTGCAGAGCGGAGTCAGCGAGCGAAAGCCCGAAGGAAGAGTGCGATCGAGCGGCAAGAACAAGAGGCAGCCAGGAAGAGAAAATTTCTCAATGAAAGCGGAGAGCGTATAGTTGAAATGGATTTTACCGCTCTACCAAGCACTTCGACTTCAGAGCGAAGAAAAGAGCGAAGCAATGATTCTAGATGAGCCTTGTGCGAGTGGCGAACAAGGTGAAACAGACACTGCCTCCCTCATGTCAACGGTAGTTTCGAAAACGAAGCACTCGAAAACGAAGACGGAAGCACGAAGCACCCAAACCTCGAAAACGAAGCACCCAAAACTCGAAAACGAAGCAGCCTAGGTCGAAAACGAAGCACCCAAATCTCGAAAACGAAGACCCCAAAATCTCGAAAACGAAGCACCCAAAACTCGAAACCACTGTATGTTTAATAACTGCAACTTTACGTCTTGTATGACGCAATCCGAAACAGGTGGACGCAGCGGATGCGTCCGCACCTTCAAAGGTCCATAAAATCCATCCCAAGGTTTTATAAAAGCCTGCCAGCTGTTTAACTGAACGTTTCTAGATGGGATATAATGTATTACTTTTATTATTGGTCTCGCTATACTTGATACATCTTACCTTAGAATGACGACGGCTACCACGTTTTCCCGCCAAAATGACGCCGGTTCGCGCGCGAGTACCACTTAGTACTAAGAAAATCTCGTACTCGTCTTAGAATCTAAAGCTCTCTATCATCGACTCAAGCCTGCGAATTTAACTCGTAAAAACAACTTTTACGCGTAATGATTGACTCTTCTCTGTTCAACTACTGGAAATTTTTCAGTCATACTTCTCCTTCGGGGGTTGAAGCGGAATCATGAATCATAGTTACAAAACATGAAATAATCATGAATGTTTGTTTTAAAAGCTTGGGAATCTTGAATCTTTGTACTTCGGCTCGGGAATAAAACAGAATACAGGTATCAATTAATTGCGTTCGATCCGGTGGGGCAGCGGGGGGCGGGGGCATGTCCCCTGACCCCCCTATAAAATTCGTGCATTCGGGGCTGACAGTCCCCTTGTTTCAAAGGTAACCTGGTGCTTAATGTTGAGTTTCAAAAAAACTCCATACCTAGACAAAATGAACGATGATACCGAGACTGGATGAAGCAGAAGTTTGAACACCAAAGAATATCAAAGTAGGACTATGGTGAACTCGTGGATATGTTTACAAAACAGAGAAAAAAGAAATAATTTAAAAATTAACGAGGTGTTTTTTCAGAGTTGTGATTGAATGAACTTGAAGATAATTTTAATAATCTATAATCACAACATAAAAGTGACCAGGGAGCTGAGTAGCTTTTTGAAATAAACATACAGTGAGTACATGACGCCAATCATTTGACTACACTAGGCATCAGCTATAAGGCAGGTGGCAAGCATACAGTTGTTAAAAAATTTGATAACTTAACATAAGGGTACAGGATTAAATGGCACCGAAACCAAATGTAGTTCTGGTATCCTGCTGCTCACTGTCTGTGAGTTCAAAGTTTCTAACACATGTAACAGGGTCCTTCTGAATAAGGTCTGAATTTTGTTGCCATGACACTGTCAATTTTATCATCATTATAGTTTTTGTTGTCTACAAGTCTATTCAATGTATTCAACAGAAATATCCACCTTGATTCTGCAGCTGATAATGAACAAAACCATGTAGGATAGCCCAGCCTACGAATCATACCAAACAAGTCTTTCTTGCATTTTTGCAAAGTATGTTAGTGATGATCTTAAAATCCTTAAGACTCTCAATCCTTTATCAAGTTGAATTAGTTTATTTACATTACCATCTCATTTTAGGTTATCAGTGGTATATATATTCAGGGTTGCACTTAAAAAAAATCACACTTGCCATCATTAATACAGCAATACATCTTTGTTTTTATCCTTATAACTTCTTGGTTTTTACAAAGTAAATATGAGTCACACAACAGTAAGCAAAACAGGTAAGCCTATTTTTCCAACATGTCTACTTCAACACAATCTAGTTCACTTCAAGGTAAATTCGGAAATCAATAGACAGAAAACGTTTCATTGTAACGGCTTGTGGTGTATTGTATATAATATAACGCTTAATGCATTTTCTACATGACTTACTCTTTTCGAACCTTTAATGACTTTCTTACATTGTAATCTTCATGGTTCTCCGTCATGGCATGCGCCTCCATATTTAATGGGAAGCTTTGACATACTTCTTGACCGTCCCAATACTTCTCCAACTCCATTCCTGTTAGCACTAACACTTAAATCAGTAGAAAAGTCCTCCGTGCGATGTTTCTTATCCAGGTTGGCCACAGAAGTTCTTCGGTTTCACATCATGGATTCGTCAATTTATTCTGTTTTCAGTAGTAGTTTCGTTCAATAACGAGTACTCATTTCGCTCATATAAGTTCTCATTCAAGTGCTAATTTCGCTCTATGAGTTCTCATCAAAGCTTACTACATTAGCAAGAGATTTTCTCATCTTCAGATCACTTTCGAGCCAACTGAAATTCATATACTGCTTGTAATCTTGGGGGCGGTCGATGGCGGTCGATGTCGGAAAAGCGAATAGTTATCATCTCTTCACATTTAGCGCCTGGCCGAGTAAAAGGCTCATGAAATTCAGTCTCCAAGTTGGTTATTGTCCTAACTGGAAACATTTAAACTCCTTTTGATTTTAGTAAGACCGCTAATGAGGCCCTGTTGGTGAGGTTCTTTATGTCGCGCGTCTGAGTTTCAAACCTTTTCACGTCGCAATTTCGGAAGGTCGAAGGTCGCTGTCGTAATTTCCCGTGAGCGGCTCGTCGTTCGTCGCCATTTCAGGTCCTTTATATCGCCGTTTCAAGGCCATGTCGCTTTTCGAAATTTACCCCTAACAGGGCCTCGCTAATCGTCCTCTTAAGCTACAAAATCATTACAAACTCTGGCAACGGTACGATACACTTTCAGCGTGAACTTTCATCAACAGACTTCCGTGACTTCGGTCACGACAATTGTCGTCTTCATATCGGTGCCCCCGAGTTCTATCCGACTAATTACGAAGTGTGTCTACACTGGAGTGAGTGAGTGAGTGAGTGGGTGAGTGAGTGAGTGACAATTTGCATATCGGAGTCCCCACAAAAACTCGCAAATACGCTTCGCGTATCCACGAGTTAACAAAACGGGACTGAGTTGCCACTGAGAAAATCATTAAGTTAATAGGTGATCAATAGTCTTCTTAAATCATGACTCTGGAAGAAAATTATTGTAGGAATCATTTATCATTGAGGCAAAAACGACTCAGAATCACGAATATCAAGATTCAAATTATTCCAATTCTACTCCCGATCCTCACACTTTCACACACTTTTTTCACACTTTTAATTATTATTTCAAACAAATATACACAGGTAATTTACACAACCCGCGTATAGCAACAGCTAATCTTGGCGGGTATTAGTAATGACAAAAATTGAGTTTAATTAAAAATTTACAATATTACTATAACATCGGCACTACAATGTAAGACTGTGAAAACGAAAACGAAAACACAGAGCTATAAGGCACAATAATTAGCAGTAAACAAAAATTCAGTATTAGTGCTAAAAGACTACAATATTGCTACAATTACACTACAATATAAGACGAAGACATACAATATGAAACGAAACACGTAGCAAAACGTAAAGCTATAGGGTACAATAATTACTAGCATTAATTTTCAATATTAAAGAATGGGCGTCAACATAAAAGTCCTCAATCCCAAGTACGGTTAAAAGTAATTTATGAAGTTTTCTTTTAAAAGCTCTTTTCGTTAGCTTACGCCAGTCGGGGTGTAGACAGTTCCACAATCTCGCACCAAACGCAGAAAAAGATTTTAGTTTCACATGCAATCTAGATTTCGGAATAAACAAATTCCTTGTGGAAGAGGAACGCGTATTATGTGCATGAACATCGGATGAATGAATAAAAAGCTGACGAATGTTGCAAGGTGTAGAATTAGTAGAAACATCATGCATTATGGTGGAAATCGTTTCAAAATAAAGCATATTAACGGGTAAAATGTTTGAAGTTATAAAAAGAGGGATAGCATGAGTTCTATTGTTGGAAAAGAAGATCAAACGAAGTGCACGTTTTTGCAGGATAAGAATCTTTTCCAAATCACGCTGAGCTGCCTGCCCCCAAACAGGTATACCGTAAAGCGTGTAGGGAAATATTAACGAGCGGTAAATTTGAAGAAGGATATTGAAAGGTACATGATGTCTTATTCCTGCAAGAATACCAACTATTTTGCTGATCTTCGAAGCAATATAATCAGTATGAGGCTTCCAGGTCAAGTTTTTGTCAATTAGCACTCCTAAAAATTTTACATAATCTTTGCATTCAAGAAGTACGAACCCATTATTGTTATTATCCTCCTCTATTTTACGCTTAGAGTGCCGAAAACACTGCATATTCGATGTACTTAACCATGGCAACTTAGAATATTAGGCTAATTCCAATCTACAATAGTCCAAAGTTTCTTATACATGCGATGCGAATAGTGTTTAGATCCAACGGCACAGTCGTTACAACGACAACGAAAACATGTTTCTTAAATGGGACTTGTGAGACTCACTCAGAAGGTTTTCAACTTCTTGTGGGATTTCGATGTAAGCCTTACAGAAATAGGGGAATCGCGGTTGAACACAACCTGGACCAGCGTGATAAAAGCGCGATGCCTCCTTGTTTGACGCTTGTTTTTTCTTCTAATCTCCGTCAATGGGGAAATAGTACCTCTCCGTGTGCTCGAGAACTAAGTCATGAGGTATCATGAGCCCCATTATCGGGAGTAGCAGTTGATTTGTCGCCTGCAGAGGTGGGGCGGTAACTATATTTATTTGTTGATCCCTTCTTTCCTGCCACCTTTTTGTCTATGTTAACCTCTGCTAGGGCACTTCGTGAGCACTTACTTCCATCACTGTTCTTACCAATAAACTTCAAGTGTTCGTTAAGCATTCCAACCTTCTCTGCTACTGCAATGGAATGTTTACAAACAGATAGGGTGCTTCGTTTTCGAGTTTTGGGGTCTTCGTTTTCGAGTTTTGGGTGCTTCGCTTTCGAGTGTTGGGGTCTTCGTTTTTGAGATTTGGGTGCTTCGTTTTCGAGTTTTGGGTGCTTCGTTTTCGAGATTTGGGTGCTTCGTTTTCGAGATTTGGGTGCTTCGTGCTTCGGTCTTCGTTTTCGAGTGCTTCGTTTTCGAAACTACCTCATGTCAACTGCGAAAACAGTGGATGCCGAAATAAAAACAGAAGAACAGAGTGAAACGAGCACCGCTTCTTGCGTGTCAACAGTGACAAGAATGGACGCCGAAACACAATCCGAAGAATTTGACAACCTTCTGAATGCTAGGCCAAGCGGATACAAGGCACCAGATAAAGATTTTTTTGATACGGACGAAAAAATTCAATTTTACACAGGACTACCTTCTCTGGAAATACTCATGGTCGCGTTTGAGCATGTTGTCAAGTGCATTACTCGCCGCACGCAATCCCTGAACAGATTTCAAGAATTTGTCATGGTGCTTATGAAGCTGCGGTTAAACATTCCATTTCAAGACCTAGCTTACCGGTTTGTGGTTTCGATATCCACAGTTTCAAGGATCTCATCGAGGATGGTGGTGATGGATGCCCGATTGTCTCCCCTAATTTCTTGGCCAGACAGGGAAAGCCTTTGGATGACAATGCCTATGTCCTTTCAGTATGCATTTGGTAAGCAGGTCACAGTAATAATTGACTGTTTTGAGGTGTTAATTGAGAGGCCAACAAACTTACTTGCCAGGGCACGGACGTTTTCTAACTATAAGCACCATAACACCATCAATATTCTGATTGGAATTACTCCACAAGGAACTGTCTGTTTTGTGTCTGAGGCTTGGGGTGGTCGCACCTCTGCAAGTACTTGACTGAGAAGTGTGGGTTTTTAGAAAACCTACTTCCTGGTGACATGGTCTTGGTTGATCGAGGATTTACAATTTGTAAAAGTGTTGGGCTGAAGCAAGCCAAGTTAGTAATCCCTGCATTTACTAAGGGAAAGTCGCAGTTAGATCCTGTAGATGTGGAGCGAACAAGGGGCATCGCAAGTGTGAGAATCCATGTGGAGAGAGTTATTGGTTTATTGAGGCGAAAGTACACTATTCTAGAAGGAACACTGCCCACAGATTTTCTTTCTTCCAACTGCAGTGGAACTCACGATGCTAAGATCCCCATGATCGACCAAATTGTAAGGGTTTGCTCTGCCCTTGTTAAATTATGCCCTCCAATAATTCCTTTTCATTAATTGTTTAATATAATCTTAATTGTCGGTGCAGTTTGTAGTTGAGTGAGTAAAGTATAATTTTGTGATTATTATGAATTACCGAAACCAATTTAACCACCTCTCATGCATTTCCCCAAACTTGATGCCAGCTTATGCATTTGAAAGTCATGATTGATTTGTTGGATTAGCTGTGTCTGCTGTGATTGGTCACTGTGATTACTTTGGTTTTCATTTGTTTTGCAACACCCAACTTTAAGCTGCTTCAATGTAAGAGTTGTTCAAAAATGTTATCAAGTTGCAGTTCTTCACTTTTTCCCCACCTAATAAGGGAATGTGTGTTAGGGCAGTTTGAAACTTTTGCTAAAACTTGACTGACTTAGGAAGGTAACATAACTCTCCTAGCTTGTTTACTTATAAAGACTATTTTATTAAATTCAAGGAAATGGATCTTAAAAAAGCTCAAGGGGAAAGGTTATTTTTTTCCAGCTACAGTGGTAGATTAGATAAGAGTTTCCTCACCATCTTACAAATACAAGTGTAGTCTACAATACATGTACATTTGCCAGGGGCCTAATTTTGGATATTCATTTCAGTCTCAACCTTAAACACTTGTTTTCTATAATTAGCATATCACTCTTCTGCCAACAATAAAAGGGCATATATAGCTCACGAAACAATGATAACATTTTTTAAATTTGAGAGCTGTTTGTTTGCAGGGAAAGCTGGTATTCAATTTTTTTCAAGCCCTGCAGCATGATAATTCATATTTACATGCAAATCATAATAAGACAGACAGTTCAATTGAACAAAGGGAATGATCAGTAAATATATATTGTATTTTTGACTTTTAACTATCTTTGCAGTGTCTGTGTACTAAAACTACTGGTAGTTTGAGACCGTTGAATACATGGAGATTGATTTGTTCGACGGTTTCTTACACATCAAATTCATCCACAGTACAGGTACACATGAGGTATCTCTAAAGACGTTAGGTACTTCATTTGGCAGGGAAAGAAGAGCACATAAAGCATCCACCAGTCAAAATAGGAAACAGAATCTTCAGACACTTCTAGATCTCTGACCGTATCACGCAACATTTCACGCAACATTTCACTGTGTACGCTGTCGCCGTACCGTTTCGGTCTCAGTTAAAAACAAAAAAACGCGCAATACCCTTGTAAGTAGGAAACTCTAAAGAGAGAAAAAAAGCACTTAAGCTAAAGCATGCACGATGAAGTATGGAGTGATCCGGAAATCTCTCCCGCACGAATACAAGGAAAATAGTATTGTTCGCCTATTTGATCACCATGACACAATAGACTGTATTATTAAAGATGGCGCATAAACAAATTAACATAGGCCTATATTTGAGCCTGCAATACCACTGTGGAAACTACTTCATGTTACAAATTCAGCTTTGATTCAAAGAAGTTCATTCCTACGGAAAGAAGAATACTCATAACTTTGGGCAGGTGTATTGAGTGTGTAGTCAAAATTGGGCGAAAGTTGCCGTTTAATTTTCTAACCCTTTCAACACTTTCTCGTCTCAAAAGTTATAGTTTACTTACAGCTCGTCCCTTGAAGTTTCATCTGAAAAAAAAAAACAGAAAGCAAAATGAGTCTACTTTGAAAAATCCATAAAATAGAATGATAAGGTACTACTTCTAACATAAAATGCAGACATTTGGTTTGCAAAACAGTGCGTTGCATCTATCTACCTACCTACCTACCTACCTATCAATCCATATCACAATCCACTCATGCAAACACTTTCAAGTCAATAGTTAAGTGAGATCGAGTCGAATGATGGCCCATGAAGACTTAAACTTTTTCTGTTTTACAAGCGGAAAAAAACCTATTGTGTAATGTAGTAAGATGAACAAAACAAGCAAAAACGAACTGATTCATGCTTGTTGCTGAAACTCCAGACGCTGTGCCAAGTTTTCTGAATGGACAACGCTCAATTTATGTCAACGAGAGGACTGCTGTTTTCTTTCACGCTTTTAATAGTCTCGGCTTTAATAATAATGTTGTGGACAGATGAAATTGACCTACAAGCAAACCTCTGCGTGTTTGATCACAACCGTTTGTTGTTCTACTAACTGCGACGTAAGGCAGCTTAAGGAAACAGTACGACAACGCAGAGGACCGTTCACCGTACCAGTGACAAAAATGGATATGTTTTCCTCTTGAACTGTTGAGGGTGGGCAAGTTTCACATCGTTCCCATTTAAAAACTGTAAAGTTTTCCATTTGGTACCGTTGTTCTTCCATCGTCGAATTTTTGCCGTCAACTCTCGCGTCTTCAGCGAAGAAGACTTACAGATTGGTCATTTCATGTTATTGTTTTGTACAATTTGGCACGGAAACCAACCAAACTGTATTTTGCCTGGTACTTTTATTGTTTCCTTCAATTCCCGGTACTTTTATTGTTTGATGCTGTCCTGGTTGACGACATCGTCGTCTTGTTTTTCTCAACTAAACTGTTTATATAAACCTCCATATCCACATTGTAAGGGATATTTTGTTCGAGCTCGCTCAGAATGTTCAACGAAAGTTGGGAGACTCTTTGAGGGTCCAAAATAGATTTTCCCATCCCACATCCCGTAGTTATTTTTCATTCCATCCCGCCATCTCGCAATTAACATTTTCATCCCGATCCCACTCGGTTAAACCCAAGTTGCTCTAGTTCACCGCCTTATCTAAACTAATGGACAAATTATAGCCTTTACAACATTGATAATGTACTCTCATAATGGAAAGAGTGTTTTTGGGGATCATTAATTAGGCGCGTTTAGAGGGCAAATAAATACTTTTTAATGTCTCTTAGGCTGTGTGGCTCGTGACTTTAACTAAATTATGATCCCCGTCTACACCCGTCCAATCCCCTATCCCGCCTACGAAACCATAGTTAGTAGAGGGGGCTGGTTATGAAACCCGGCAAACTTCAAAGAGATCAACAGTAGGCCCGTTCTCGATGTTGAACTTGTCGGTCACGTGATCACGAGAGTGCACACTCAACAACAAATATGGCGGACAACTTAGACGATTTGATACTTGCTTGGCGATGATTTTGATGCTCTTTGGATATTATAGAACAAGAAGACGAAATGGAGGAGCACTTTACCGTCTCAGATTAAGACGTGAGTATAAACTTTGTGAATGGATTCGTCGTGTATGAAAACCACATGATTTATTGACCCGAGATCGAAGTTTCTCTCCAACAACTGAGGTACAGTATTATCGAGCTCTATATAAACTAAACATAAAAGTTTGCACTTTAGTCAAGCGTATTTCTCGCAAGCCTCTCAGCATGTTAACCGTGGAATCTCGCTTTAGGGCGTTTTGAATCAGAAGCTGTCTTGATCGTTTCTATACAATATTCAAACTTACTTTTGAAGATTTCTGGACATGTTTCAATTTTACGATGTTGATTCTAGTTAGAGAAATTGTTTTAACTTACTTTTACCCCGTTTGCAGGTGCAATCGCTAGAAATATTTTGCCGTTAACGAGGCAAAAAATATAAGACCAGAGGAGAAGGGTTCTGCAGACATGCGGCTGCCATGCACAACAACATCCCAGCTCGCTTGTTTCGATTTGAAAATGTGCACTCTCAGAGTCACGTGACCTAGCGAAAACCATAACAAAGAGATACCTCTTTGAAGTTTGCCGGGTTTCATAACCAGTCCCCTCTACTGACTATGGTGGAATGCTGGATGAAAATAGGACGGCGAGACCGTGATGTACTCCGTTTCGTCATAGTTAGAAATCGTCAAAATTAAGTTTGAATATTGTATAGAAACGATCAAGACAGCTTCTGATTCAAAACGCCCTAAAGCGAGATTCCACGGTTAACATGCTGAGAGGCTTGCGAGAAATACGCTTGACTAAAGTGCAAACTTTTATGTTTAGTTTATATAGAGCTCGATAATACTGTACCTCAGTTGTTGGAGAGAAACTTCGATCTCGGGTCAATAAATCATGTGGTTTTCATACACGACGAATCCATTCACAAAGTTTATACTCACGTCTTTATCTGAGACGCTAAAGTGCTCCTCCATTTCGTCTTCTTGTTCTATAATATCCAAAGAGCATCAAAATCATCGCCAAGCAAGTATCAAATCGTCTAAGTTGTCCGCCATATTTGTTGGGATAGTTTCTAAAGAAACTGGTGCTGCGTCGGTGGGAAATTGAAACACAAAAAATTGGATAAATCAAACGAGTTGATTAAGTAAGTTATACCACCGTAAGGTGAATGGGAGGTGCTGACGTTTCGAGCGTTAGCCCTTATTTGTTGTTGAGTGTGCACTCTCGTGATCACGTGACCGACAAGTTCAACATCGAGAACGGGCCTACTGTTGATCTCTTTGAAGTTTGCCGGGTTTCATAACCAGCCCCCTCTACTAACTATGATTCCACCTTTAAAATTAAGTTTATCCCACATTCCGCTTCGATCTTAAAGTTCATCCCACATCCCGCCAAACCTATGTTTTGGGCACACGTTTGCGACATGACGAGCGGACGTGTTTCTCTGCGACTTCAATCGAACCGGTTTACTCTGTACTACCTTTCAAGAGCATGTTAAACTGTGATGAGAAACATGCTCTTTTTAAGTGGAAAAGAAGTCTAGAGGAGCTCCAAGAATTTATTATTAATTTTTTGAAATTGGAAGCCCCGACGGTGTGCACCACAGAAAGATCTAGTTCTTTGAGGTCAAAGAGTGTTACACTAACACTATTTAACAGCACAGGGACTCTCCAAGTTCAAGGTTCAGAGGCAAAATCTGCTAAGGCTGAACTAAGAAGACTGCTTCAGTTGCCGGTGGAAAATGAAACGGTTACTGTTGTGAAAGGAGATGAAGGAGCCATATCGCCATGTTACAGCGACGCAAATTTGCGTGAAGAGCTGGATTTCCTAAGATCTGAAGTACAGAGTTGATGGACTCATTCAAAGGACAAACGATCCGAAGAAGAAATGCAGGATCTCAAATCCGAAAATGCCAGGCTTCGTGCTTTAATCTTATCTTTAAAGGAGGAAAACAAAAAAAATTACTGAAGTACGAGACTCTACAAATTTTGCATTGCAAATTATTTCAAGGGAAGCGACTAATAAAGCTACTACATCAACTAGGCCACCTATCACCTCTAACAATGATGCTATTGTTACAAGTGATGAAGGACAGCAATGGAAAACCGTTAGTACGGCTAAACAAAGGAGCAAAAAGAAAAAGAAACTCAAGAAAGCAGAATCTGATAACTCCACGGCACGTATCGCAACAGAGCTGGAAAAACCACGCACCACTTTACTTATCGGAGATTCAGTGGTAACAAATATCCAGGGAAAAGAATTAGGACAAGCAGTTGGTCATCGGGTCATGGTTAGATCCTTTTCCGGTGCAACGACAAGGGCAATGAAAGATTATTTAAAACCAGACTTAGAGCACGAGCCAAGCGAAGTGATATTACATGTTGGCACTCACCTCAGATCTAGAAAACCAGAGGAGGTTGCCGAGTCCATTGTCGATCTCGCTCGACAGATCGAGAGCAGCTGCAATGCCACAGTTACCATATCGGAGCTTGTATGTAGGAAGGGTAAACTCAATCAAGCAGTCAACACAGCGAACAAGCATTTAATAAAGTTCTGTCATCAAAACGAGTGGAAACTAATTCGTCATCAAAATATCACGTACAACGGACTCAACAGAGGTGGACTTCACCTTAATTTTAAAGGTAACGAGCAGTTTTTAAGAATTTTAAAACACATCTAATTTGAAGTAATGTTCTATCCTTGAATTCCGTGCCTGATGAGAGTGTCAAAAACAGAATTGGGAATTCTTGTGTACCAAATGATGGGAATGCAGACCCCACCCAAATTTTACCATCTCAGCGCGGTTTAAAACTAGCCTCTCTCAATATAAATAAATTGATTACTCACATAGATGAGCTTACGACACTCTCAGCTAGTAATGACGTAGATATTTTATCTATTAACGAGACCAAACTCGATATAAGTACAAGTAATAATGACGTCCATATCCCCGGATATGAAATAATTTGCCGTGACAGAGTCACAAACGGTGGGGGAGGGGTTTGTTTTTATGTAAAAAATGCAATAAATTTTACCATTCGTTATTAAATTTCATATGGATGACTTTGAAAATCTCTGTTTGGAGATTCGAAGGCCTAGATCTAAACCAGTTGTAGTTGTCACATGGTATAGACCACCAGACGCTTCTATTGGAATTTTTACATCTTTTGAATCCTTAATCGGAAAACTTGATAGTGAAAATGTAGAGTATTTCGTGATGGGGGATTTCAACTGTGATATAATTTCTACCCGAAGTGACAACAACACGCTTAAACTGATGAGTATTGCTGATGTATATGGACTCCAGCAGCTCATCTCAGAACCGAAAAGAATAACCTTTTTGACCATAGCTAACAAACACGCTCCACTGAGGACGAAGCGTGTTCGCACGCGTAGTTCTCCATGGATTACATCAGAAATAAAAACTTTAATGCATAAACGAGACATCTTAAAAATAAAAGCTATCAAATCGAATGCTCCCAATGATTGGATATTATACAAAAGACAACGGAATATAACCAATAAATAAGATTATCCAAACAAGCATACTATCAAAAGAGCTTTAATGAGCACACAGGTGACTCTCGAAAGACTTGGCAGATAATTAATGCGTTAACGTCCCGGAAATCTGCGAAAACGTCAGTAACGTCTCTTAAAATTAATGGTTTGACGATAACCGATACACGAGAGATATCAAACGAGTTTAATAACCATTTCTCCACTATTGGTCAAAAACTTGCCAGTGAGATTGACTCCGATAGCGGACACTACCAAAGGTATCTCACTCGCACAGATAAACGGTTCTATCTTCATCCAATTGATCCAAGCAAACTGTTTTCACTCATGAACAAACTAAACAAGTCTAAGGCAACTGGCCTGGACAGAATATCTGCGAGGCTTATTCGAGAGTGTGCCGATCTCATTGTGTGCCTATATGCAATACTTTTAATAAATCTATTAGTCAGGGTAAACTCCCAGAAGACTGGAAATCGGCTAGAGTCACACCCCTTTTCAAGCAAGGCGATCGAGACGACGTAAATAACTATCGTCCGATCTCGGTTATCCCAGTTGTGGTCAAGGTCTTGGAGAGAATCGCTTACGAACAATTATATGCCTATTTAGAGGAGCACGATATACTATGTAAAACATCAGTCGGGTTTTCGTGCGATTCACTCAACTGTTACAGCTTTGCTTGAGGCAACTGACTCCAAGGCATATTATATAGATATCGGGAAAATCAACGCGGTTATTTTCCTAGATCTAAAGAAAGCTTTCGATACCGTTGACCAAGAGATTCTTTTATCTATGCTTGACTTTTATGGTATATCTGGGAATTCATTAAAATGGTTTCAGTCGTATTTGGAGAATCGTATGCAACAATGTTCAGTTCGTGGGTCCTTATCTGACAGCCATTGATTGACGTGCGGTGTCTCTCAGGGGACCATCCTCGGTCCACTTTTATTCTTATTATCTATAAATGATCTTCCCAATTGTTTGTCACACTGTGAACCAAGGATGTACGCCGATGATACGCATTTGACATATGTAGATTATAATGTAGGTAGCACTGAATCATGTCTATTGAATGTACATACTTGGTTAAATGCGAACAAACTTACTCTAAATATGACCAAAACAGAATTTATGCTGATGGGATCTGGCCAAAGGCTAAATACCATTGCTGCTTCCCCCTGAACCTCAATGAACGGTACTCGGGTGAAACAGGTTGGAAGTACGAAATCACTTGGTATAACAACTGATGACAAACTCAGCTGGAATAACCACATTGAAAAACTAAGCAAAAAGATCGCTTCTGGAATCGGTGCCATGAAACGTGTAGGGACCTGGTTCCTACGGCGACCTTACATCTTATATACCAAGTTTTAATACAACCTCACATTGACTACTGTAGTTCTGTTTGGGGAACCTGTGGAGCTACTTTGCAAGATAAGCTGCAAAAATTGCAGAATAGAGCAGCCCGCGTTTTAACTTTCTCTTATTGTGACGTTAATGCTCGCCAATTGCTGGAAATCCTGGGGTGGAAGAATCTCATGGTATTCAAATGCCTATATGGGTTAGCTCCGGACTATTTAGTATCAAAATTTTCTGAACGAAATATAAACTACAATTTGAGGGACTCCGAGAACAAACTTAATGTTAGATTGCCAAGCACAAATTATTACAAAAATAGTTTTAGTTATAGTGGCGCCACACTGTGGAATCGCCTTCCTTATGAGGCTGGGTGCGCGGAGTCCTTAAGGTCGTTCAAACGAGAAATCAGCAAAGTTTTCTAAGGCACGGCATTCACGGAAAGCAGCTTTTTAGTATAGTTAAGTTTATAGTTATAGTTGAGTAGTTATAATTTTTATCCTTCTGTAAATAGCTGATGAATTTGCCCGTGGTTAAATAAAGTTAAATAAAATGTTGGAGCCTTACTGTGGTAAGATGACGTCAGCTCCGCCCATTATACTCTGATAAAGAACGCTGTTTTGACCAAATATATATCGCGTAGTATCGGGACTGTGTTTGAAATATATTTACTACATCTGCAACCCCTGGATATGAGCAAACGAGCGCTCTTATTAGTTTCTTAATTCCTACTTACAGGCTATTTACTCGAGCTTCCGTAGGAGAGCCTGAGTCTTAAAATGCTAGCGTTTTGGTCGCCAAAATGGGGGTCATGGTCCCAGGCGTTCCTTGCGTGGACAGCGGAAACTGGGGATGAGAAGGCGAAATCACGTCCTCGCTCTTCTTAAACAACATAATTTATAAAATTGTGGGGATAGTTTCTAAAGAAACTAGTGCTGCGTCGGTGGAAAATTGAAACACAAGAAATTGGATAAATCAAACGAGTTGATTAAGTAAGTTATACCACCGTAAGGTGAATGGGAGGTGCTGACGTTTCGAGCGTTAGCCCGTCGACGAAGGGCTAACGCTCGAAACGTCAGCACCTCCCATTCACCTTACGGTGGTATAACTTACTTAATCAACTCGTTTGATTTATCCAATTTCTTGTGTTATAATTTATAGAATGCTGTGTGTTGTGAAGAACGTTTTGCAAAAATACAACGTGCACGCCGTCGGATAGGCCCATAGTAAATGATGTCGAGCGTTGTCGGAATAGGTTGTGGATCCACGAATTCTTTAGCTTGACCATGATTT
Source organism: Ricordea florida (assembly GCA_949710005.1). Taxonomy (NCBI): domain Eukaryota; kingdom Metazoa; phylum Cnidaria; class Anthozoa; order Corallimorpharia; family Ricordeidae; genus Ricordea; species Ricordea florida. The sequence continues at coordinate 17,816,396 of OX453274.1, read as the reverse complement.
TCCCGCCATTTTTGGTGTCTGCCGGTTGCCGCTTGCCGTTTCTTCAGGTTGCATTTATTCAACTTTAAGACTTTCTACATTCCAACTTCAAGAGCTGAGAATCTGCTTTTCCGAGAAATTTTTAAAATAGTTGTTTGATTCGATCCTTTATATCACTTAAAACATAAAAGGATTTCGACAATGGATGTGCTTTTTTCGTTCGTTCTAAGATGTGGCGAAGAGGAGGAGTACAGCGAGTTACTGCGGTTACTAGAAGGGATTACAGATTCTGCTGTTGTCAGTATTCCTTTTATGAATAATGATTGTTCTTCAACAAGTTCCTTGATCCTGGCTATGATCATGTGAATCACTAAGATAAAAACTGCCTGAACAATAAATATGGGCTCCTTTCTAATCTCAGGAAAGGAAAGTTTGATTTTAAACCTTGGCAGTGAGTGGATGTAGCCTATTCAACATATGAATGTTTGTAAAACTAATCTACATGACAACTTTGTGTACAAAAAAGACTCCTAGAGGTTTCTTAAGACCAAGTCCTAGATGAAAATGAGCCAAAAAATTAATTTACAGGTACATAATTTATTGTGAGTTTTAAAACTATTAAATTTTCATGATAACCTTACTGATATATTCATCTGGCAATTTTATGATGACAAAAAGTGCTCTTTTCACCACAGGCAAGGCAAAATACACTGCTCAGCCTTACTCTCACAACACTCAGCTGAAATGGAATATAAACCCCTTAATTATATGTGGATTGAAGCTATTTTTTACCTCCGCCAAGGAGGTTATGTTTTCACGCCTGTCTGTTTGTTTGTTTGTTTGTCTGTCTGTTAATCGTTTTACGCAAAAACTAATTAACGAATTTGCACCAAATTTGGTGGAAAGGTCGCAAATATACCCACGATCAATCGATTAAAATTTGGGATTTATCCGGATTAAACTCCGGATCTCATATCCAGAATAGACGCTCTCGGGAACGTTCACTCGGGCTAATATTGATAGTACGGCCTCGAACAAAGGTGAATGTCAGTTTACGCCAAAGTTTTGTATATATTTTGTATATATTAAACCTACCAGACTGTATATCGCACCGCAATTCTTGTCGTGTTTAAGCTGCGCGATTTTATCAGAAAGTTTTCTAAGGTTCTACAGAAATTTCGGGCGTCGATAAAAGCCGGAACATGGAACATTCCGAAACATCTCGGAACATGAAAAAAATTTAAAAAATTTTTAAAAAAAAATAATAGCAAGAAGTAAATAAGACAATAAATATAAACATAACTAAAGAGCCCAAAAATAAAACTAAAGAAAGAAAGAAATTGGCTTGTAATTCTTAAGTACTCTACACTAGTTTAGACAACCAAGTAAACCATGTGAAATCGTCTTCGTATGAAACAAATAAGAAAACTTACCTATACTGGTGAGAGTTCCATATTTTCCTGCCGATCGCCGCCATCGTAATTTTGTACAGCGAATGAGACGAGTACCCGTCCCTAGGGGCATTTGGAACTCTCCCCAGATTTCGCTCGCCATGAGAAACCAAGATGGCCGCAATCACCATCTAAAAATCTGGGACTGTGAACAGTATAGTATCTACCACCAATATAAATCTTTCCTTTTAAATTCAAAGCCAGTAGTCCCTAAACTCTTGTTAAATGGATAACCGTCATGATTCTCTCTTGATTCAATGCAAACCATTATGGGAGGTGGCTGTTCGAGGAAAGCTCAAAAATTCCCCTCTTTGCAACCCAATCTACTATATTTTAAAGAGGCGAGCCCTCAATCATGACTATCATTTGCATGGAACTGCCCTCACTCGCCCAGCAAATCAATACGACCAAGAGAGGATAAAGCTTCATCCTCTCGTGATTCCGACAAAATATTGTTTTCTTATACTCGGAGAAGATACCAGATTCAATTTCTTTCTTTATTTTTCGTTTTTATTTTATGCATTTATGTGTATTTTCGTTATATTTAAAGTATGTTTATTGTCTTATTTATTTCTTGCTATTATTTTTTTTAAAATTTTAAAAAAAATTTTCATGTTACGGGATGTTCAGGCATGTTACGGAATGTTCCATGTTCCTGCTTTTATCGACGCCCAGAAATTTCAGTGATAATTGGGTTTCTTTACTAATCGGATTAATGTTGACCAATCAGCTTTCTTGGTTCCCACGGTAGAAAACAGTTGTGAAACTTGATGCCATTCATTTGATTCCAAGTTATCGAAGGCGAAGAAGAGATATGTGGGAAAAACAACAATATTACTCCTCAATCGGATATACTTTTTTTCAAATAGCTCTTATTTGTGGATTCAAACTCTTAAGACATGCAACAATATGTGGCGAGGCGGAGGTATGCGCTCTACCGAGTGCCCTTCTAGTTCCATCTGTACTTGTGAAGGCACCCACACAAAAACATTTAATGTCTGAGGGTCATGTACATGTGCCAACTTATCCACTACATTTCAGTTCATAACTATGATGTAGTGTATCAAAAGTGATATACAGAATGATTAAGTGACATTACTCCTTTCCTAAGTTTCAGTCAAACAAAGAAAGCAGTAAAACGAGTGGGAACAAATCAAATGCTGGATTATCTTTAAAAACACAAAGATAATTTAAGTCCAAGGGAAAACAAGTTGGAGTTGGAGAAAAGACGATTGGAGCTAGAAGATAATAAAATAAAATTAGAGCAAGTGAAATGGCAAGCAATGCTCAATTCACAGAAGTAAAGCAGATAAATCATTTTATTTACATAACTCCTTTGTCTCTTGCTGTGCAATAGTTTCATTTTAATGTAATTTTTTAATTCAAAGTTGTTTCCTATTAGTTGATTGTCCAAATAATTGCATTCTATCTAATAAAGCTATTTTATTTCCTTGTTAACGGTAAAATGAAAACATCATTTAATAAAGTAATAATTTAGAGGACAGCCTTCCAAGTTCCTCGTGGAGTTTCAATTGACATTCAGTGTTTTTGTTTTGCACAGTTTGAATTTTAGTCCATGAAACCTAGTTTCAAAAAAGCGTTCAAGAGATTTTCTCAGTAAAGTGATTCACAATTGAAACCACTACAACATGAAGTGGATTCAGAGGCACTTTTTTAAAGGTGACTTTCACTTTGCGGCTCATCTCCGGTGTAATATAATTTATTTATTTTCTTTGTCAGTTTAGGGTTAAGTACATTTTTAAGAATGCTTTGTGTCCTTTGTTTTACGTCAGTTGTGTGAATAAATTATCAATAAAAATCAATTTGCACAAGATCATTTTTTTTAGCCTTTGACTAAAATTATGACTAGGATTATATTTCAAACCAGAATATAGAAATACAACGAACTGTTTCAAAGCATAGCAACAGATTGCCACATCGTACATACCGTCTCTTAGACCGCCATTTCGTAATGTTGCAAACTTGGAATGTTTACTAGTGCCAGTTCATTCCGAGGTGCCGTGGGTCACGCGAAGCTAAAGTCGAAAGCTTCACCCCATTTCACGTGAAACGGGTAACGGCAAGCCGACGTTTGCTGTTTCACGTAAACATGATGCTAAATCTCTCTTATAACAGAGTCAATTCTTGTCGTGCAAACTAGTTCTAATTTCTAATAATCGAGGGCTCAGATATATAGTAAAACATTAATTCCACTCAATCTCGCCGAACATGAATTATAGCCAACTCGGCGCTACGTGCCTCGTTGGCTATTAGCTCATGTACGACTCGATTTCGTGGAATAATTGTCAATTTTATAGAAACCGATAATTGAAAAAGCCGATTTCTACGTGGCGTGTGGTTATCAAAGAACCAGAGTCCTGCGCGAGATGGAAAAATTCCCTGTATTGACGCAAGACGGATTCCCCTGGTGACCACTTACAACCCCATAACACTTTCATTGCCGAGATTGCGAAATGAACTTGGAACTTTCAGGAATTAAAAACTGACACTGACATTCAACAAGCAACCCCCAGTTGCCTACACACGACGAAAAAGTCTCCGAGATAGACTCGTGAGAACAAAATTGATCTTTGAGGTAACCGACAATACAACTAGACCAAGAGACTGAAGGGCTTCCGAAAGACCTAAATGCAGCTGGTGTAATAAAATCAACGAGACCACAACATTCACTAGTGCAAGTATTGATAAGGTCTTCACTACATTTCATTCTGTGGACTGTCAGTCTTCTTGGATGATCTATATCATCGAATGTCGGTTAGCTGCAAACTACAATACATCGAAAAGAACGAAACGACATTCAATCAGCGCTGAAACAACCATAGAAACCACATTTTAAAAAAAGGAAGTTAGTAGCTGTGAACTCACCGAGCACTTCTTACATAAACGGACACAAAGTTTTGACACTAACGTACCCATCTCAATTACCGAAAAAATTAGAAGGGAACACTTAGTAATGAATCAAATAAAAGAAATCCTTCGACGTTAAGAAATATTTTTTGCAAAAGACAATCAATTCTATACAGCCAAACGGATTAAATAAGATAACCAACTAGAGATGAACACTTAGAAAATTTATATATTTTAAACTGTTTGTAACATACGTCGTAAGGGTCACTAATTAACACAACATCATTAGGAGATGGGGAACAGATACTTGCAGGACGTCAAACTATTAAGCAGGTAACAACATGTAATATGTTTATCACTTAGCACAAATTTACAATCAACAACAATCTGCAAGAATGAAAGTAGAGGAAGGCACGGCCTGATGAAGACGTGAAGCTGAAACACGCCGGGTATTAACTAAGACGTTGGAACGGACAGCACATTCTCCAGTGTTCAAACTGTGTACATTTTGTTAGCCTTTGTACTGCTTGATTGGTAAAAAACCTTTAAGATATTACAAAATGTAGTAGTCCAAGGATATTAACCTTTTTGCGAGTAACATCATAGTCTTCCAGTGAAACTGTTTGGTCGCTGCTAACTTGATTTGGGAAAAATTTTCCAAGATTTCCTATGACCTTTGCTATTCTTTTGTAGCCATACTTCAGTAGTGTTAGTAGCCTCCAGGTTCCAGAAAAATAACGTGTTGCATATATATTGCGCGTCCTGGCTGACTAAAATTGGCAATGAAAACCAGAAGCATTTCATTCTAAGATATTTCAGAACAATTCACAGTGTACTTGCAACGCAGGAAATTGGGATAATCAAACAAGTTCATAAGGTAAGTTATACCACCGAAAGGTAAAAAAAAGGCAGGGGGTGGGTGCATAAGGTAAGATAAAACAAAAGGGTTATGACTTACTTTATCAACTTGTTTGATTATCCCAATTTCTTGTGTTCTAATTCCCACTGCCACAGTACCAATTTCTTTAAAAGCTACCCCCACCAAACTTGCTACGCGAGCCGAGGAGCGGCTGAACGTAGTCCCGTTTTAAACTTATATGAGCTACCACCTAGTAGCCTACTCAGCGATCTGTCAGCGATGATGATGGCCGCGTTTTTTGAAGCTGGATAGTTTGCGTTATTTGTTGCCTTTTTGTGTCTTTAAATACTTTCGTGTAAGAGTTCCTGTGTAAGAGTTCCTGTTGTCTTTTATTTGAATATGTCAAAGAAAGGAAAGAAGCAAGAAGTGAATGACGATAGATTTGAATCGTATGTGAAGGACTGCCTGGAAACGATTCGACAGGATGTCGAAACCATAAAGAACAATCAAGCAAAATTCAAAGAAGATTTGAAAACTTTCGAACAAAAACTCGAAAGAACTGCTGAGTCGCTTAACCTAAAGTTCGATACTCTAAACGGCGAAGTCCACGTGGCCATGACCAAAGTTGACAAATTGGAGGATGAGGTCAGCAAGCTCGCTACTAATGTCAACCAAGCGTACGAAAGGCTTTTATCAATGGAACGTTACTCAAGAGATTATAACCTAAGATTTTATAACATTCCCGAGGACTCAAATGAGAACTGTATTGAAAAATTGAAGACCACACTATTTAACGATTTGGGCATCAAACCCGTGATAGAGAACGCGCATAGGATTGGGAAACCCAGGACTGGCGCTTCAAATGACCCGAGACCTGTCATTGCCAAGTTTCTTTATCGACCGGAACGTCTTCAGGTAATACAGAATAAGAGAAGTCTAAAGAATGGTGTGAGAATATCTGATGACTTAATCTGGGAGGACCGACAAAACAAGAACAAGTTAAAAGAAATCATGAAACAAGCGTATGAGGAGGGAAAGAAACCCCGTTTTCACAATGGTAATTTGTATATTGATGGGGCTCTATATAAAAGTGGCTAGACTTTCAATATTGCTTGTATGTATCGTTTGTGATAAATATTTATGCAAATGGCTCGCGATTGAAACGAAAATGATCCTGACTTGAACTTACAATCTTTTAATGACCACGGGATTTTTACCATTGATGAATTGAATGAATTATTCCCCGTTGTCAAGCCATACTTTTCTGCGTTACATTTAAATATCAGAAGTCTAAATCAACACTTTGCTGATTTATGCAACTTATTAGATTCTACTCCTTTTACTTTTGATTTTATTGGATGTTCGGAGACTTGGCTCTCACCTCATAGTTATTTAGATTATTTTTCAATCCCACGTTTCGTCTTTATAAATGATAATCGTACTTATTCGTCTGGTGGTGGAGTAGGATTGTATGTAAAATCTGATCGCAACTTTCATTAACGGGATGACTTGAGAATAGATACTATAGAAAATGTGTGGATAGAAACACAAGACTTAATTATTGGTGTTATATATAAACCGCCCAGTTTATCTAATCGTGATTTCTTAGATACGCTTGAGGAAAATTTGCATACAATTTACCTCTCCAAGAGGAAATGTTTGATTATGGGTGACGATAATATCAACACGCTTAAACAAAGTAACATATCAAAAGAATACCTAAATTTGCTACGCTCTGAAGGTTTCAGTCCTTTAATATTTGAAACACAAGAAATTGGATAAATCAAACGAGTTGATTAAATAAGTTATACCACCGTAAGGTGAATGGGAGGTGCTGACGTTTCGAGCGTTAGCCCTTCGTCGGAGCGAATGAGAGGATTGTGGGTTACGTACAATTTATATAGAGAAGTTTGGAGCCATGCTATTGGTGGAACCATAGCAATGTGTGAATGGAAGTGAATAAATTAGATGAATGATTAAATGAATGAGAAACGTTCGTTGATACCGTGGGGATTAAGAGAACCGAGCTGGAAGATAAACTTCTGTTCTAGGTTTTTACGGCTTTCCGTGTTGCCCTGATGCACGGAAAGGCCACATACCGCCATGTTGCGAGTTGAGTGGTTAGGTAGATTAAAGTGTCGCGCTACAGGTTTCGATGCATCTTTGTCATTTCGTTCGACGTCACGCAGGTGTTCGCGGAAACGGTCACCTAATCTCCTTCCGGTCTCGCCGATGTATATCTTCTTGCATAAGGTGCATTTTATGCAATAGATAACATTGGCAGAAATGCATGTGAAACGGTCGGTGATTTTAAACGATCGTTTAGGTCCTGCTATTTTGTCTGTGTTATAGATGAAAGGGCAAGTTTTGCATCTTTTGCGTGTGCAGTTGAATGTGCCAGGTGATTCGTCTGATTTTAGTGTACTTCTAACTAAAAAATCGCTTACGTTTTTGTTACGTTTAAATGAGATGAGTGGTGGTAGTGAGAAGATGCTGCCTGTTTCGTTGTCATTCTGAAGTAACTTGAAGTTCTTCAGAATGATGTTCTTAACAGGTAGGTTGAGTGGGTGAAAAGTGAGTGTGAACGGTATTCTCTGGTTCTTTTCCTTTTGTGACGTTTGTGGTGCTGAGTGTTGGTCAGTTGTTTGGGCGCGTTGTTGAGCTGTCTTCACAACTGAGTCAGGGTAGCCACGGTTCTTGAAGAACTGGAGCATTTCTTCTGATTTGCTGGAAAAGTCCAACTCATCACTACATAAACGTCGAAGTCTGAGGAATTGAGAATATGGAATAGAATTTTTAACATGGCTGGGGTGAGAAGACGAGTGCAACAAATAACTATGAGAGTCTGTAGGTTTGTAGTACACACTAGTTGATAGGCCGTTGTTGTAAATTGAAACGTTGATATCGAGAAAAGCTATTGAGGTTTCTGAAATTTGCCAAGTATATTTTAATGCTGGGTGGAACGAGTTGACAGAGTTAATGAAATGCTCAAGTTCTTCCCTGGTGGATGAAGTTGCGCCAACGCAGTCGTCAATGTAGCGGCGATATAGTTTAGGTTTAGGTCCGTTGTATTGGCTGAAAAATTGGTTTTCAACGTGGCCTACGAAGAGATTGGCATAGCTAGGTCCCATTTTAGTGCCCATAGCGACACCATTAATTTGTTGGTAGTAGTTGTTGGAGAATGAAAAACAGTTGAGAGTTAAAACTAGTTCGGCAAGGCGAAGTAATGTTTCTGAACTGGGCTCTTTAGTAGAGCGCTGGTTGAAATAAAATTTGAGTGCTAGAAGTCCTTCGTTGTTCGGTATGACAGTGTATAGAGAAGTGATGTCCATGGTGAAAATAAACTTGTTTTCGCCGGAGAAGTTGAAGTCGCGGAAGATTTTTAGAGCGTGGTTGGTGTCTTTAATGTAGGATGGTAAAGATTTGACAATGGGTACCATGATTTTGTCTAAATAGCTAGAGATAAGTTCAGTTGGGCAACTGCATGCAGAAACAATGGGTCGGCCGGGATTGTTCGGTTTGTGAATTTTAGGTTTAAAGTAGATTCGTGAAGTTCTAGGAGTTGTGATAATTAGATTCTTAGCCGTGACGGGTAATTCTTGTTTTGAAATGAGATCTTGAATAGTTTCCTTGACGAGCTTTTGGTTGGTTAAGGTGAGGTCTTTGTCTACTTTAGCATAAAAAGATTTGTCGGAAAGTTGCCGAAAAGCTTCTTGTTGGTAAAGGTCGGACCGCCAAACGACTACCGCACCGCCTTTGTCGGCAGGTTTAATTACAACATCTTTCCGCTTGCTAAGATTTTTAAGGGCCGCCCATTCTTCAGTGGAAAGGTTGGAACATTTAGTGTTACGATTGAATTTTAGTTTTTGAACATCATAACGGCATTTTTGGACGAAGAAGTCTACAGAAGTGAATTGGCCCTCTGGGGGAGTCCATTTAGATTTTCGAACGTTAACTGTTTCAAAGATGTCTTTTTCTGAGGTGTGAGAATTGTCCTCTTTGTTATGGAAAAAAGCTTTAAGTTGGACGCGGCGAAGGAATTTTTCGACATCTTGTTTGATTGCGAATTCATCGGTTCGTTTAGCTATGGGAACAAAATTTAAACCTTTGCTGAGAACAGACTTTTCGGGATCGGAAAGTGGTAAATCTGCTGGAATGGTGACTACAGTGTTGTTGTTTTCGAGTGGTGGGCTATTAGTGATTTTGACCCTAATAAATTTTGAAGTTTTTGGGTCTTGATTACGTGCAGGTAATTGAAAAGTTCAGGAAATTCAGTGTGTCCAAAATGTTTTCTCACGCAAAATTATGAGAATTACCGTTAAAGCTATTTGTAAAAAACGTGACGACCTCGACCAACAAATTATGCAATGCCGTTCCGAACTTTCCAAAATCTGCCCTACCATTTTAGTTCAGTCTATTCGCTCCAAAATTCAAGAACTCAATTCTAAACTTTTCAATTACCTGCACGTAATCAAGACCCAAAAACTTCAAAATTTATTAGGGTCCAAAATCACTAATAGCCCACCACTCGAAAACA
>OX453274.1:17773459-17806502 GCA_949710005.1 Ricordea florida | reverse complement strand
GTTTCCTTGACGAGCTTTTGGTTGGTTAAGGTGAGGTCTTTGTCTACTTTAGCATAAAAAGATTTGTCGGAAAGTTGCCGAAAAGCTTCTTGTTGGTAAAGGTCGGACCGCCAAACGACTACCGCACCGCCTTTGTCGGCAGGTTTAATTACAACATCTTTCCGCTTGCTAAGATTTTTAAGGGCCGCCCATTCTTCAGTGGAAAGGTTGGAACATTTAGTGTTACGATTGAATTTAGTTTTTGAACATCATAACGGCATTTTTGGACGAAGAAGTCTACAGAAGTGAATTGGCCCTCTGGGGGAGTCCATTTAGATTTTTCGAACGTTAACTGTTTCAAAGATGTCTTTTTCTGAGGTGTGAGAATTGTCCTCTTTGTTATGGAAAAAAGCTTTAAGTTGACGCGGCGAAGGAATTTTTTCGACATCTTGTTTGATTGCGAATTCATCGGTTCGTTTAGCTATGGGAACAAAATTTAAACCTTTGCTGAGAACAGACTTTTCGGGATCGGGAAAGTGGTAAATCTGCTGGAATGGTGACTACAGTGTTGTTGTTTTCGAGTGGTGGGCTATTAGTGATTTTGGACCCTAATAAATTTTGAAGTTTTTGGGTCTTGATTACGTGCAGGTAATTGAAAAGTTCAGGAAATTCAGTGTGTCCAAAATGTTTTCTCACGCAAAATTATGAGAATTACCGAGTTAAAGCTATTTGTAAAAAACGTGACGACCTCGACCAACAAATTATGCAATGCCGTTCCGAACTTTCCAAAATCTGCCCCTACCCATTTTAGTTCAGTCTATTCGCTCCAAAATTCAAGAACTCAATTCTAAACTTTTCCAAATTACCTGCACGTAATCAAGACCCAAAAACTTCAAAATTTATTAGGGCCCAAAATCACTAATAGCCCACCACTCGAAAACAACAACACTGTAGTCACCATTCCAGCAGATTTACCACTTTCCGATCCCGAAAAGTCTGTTCTCAGCAAAGGTTTAAATTTTGTTCCCATAGCTAAACGAACCGATGAATTCGCAATCAAACAAGATGTCGAAAAATTCCTTCGCCGCGTCCAACTTAAAGCTTTTTTCCATAACAAAGAGGACAATTCTCACACCTCAGAAAAAGACATCTTTGAAACAATTAACGTTCGAAAATCTAAATGGACTCCCCCAGAGGGCCAATTCACTTCTGTAGACTTCTTCGTCCAAAAATGCCGTTATGATGTTCAAAAACTAAAATTCAATCGTAACACTAAATGTTCCAACCTTTCCACTGAAGAATGGGCGGCCCTTAAAAATCTTAGCAAGCGGAAAGATGTTGTAATTAAACCTGCCGACAAAGGCGGTGCGGTAGTCGTTTGGCGGTCCGACCTTTACCAACAAGAAGCTTTTCGGCAACTTTCCGACAAATCTTTTTATGCTAAAGTAGACAAAGACCTCACCTTAACCAACCAAAAGCTCGTCAAGGAAACTATTCAAGATCTCATTTCAAAACAAGAATTACCCGTCACGGCTAAGAATCTAATTATCACAACTCCTAGAACTTCACGAATCTACTTTAAACCTAAAATTCACAAACCGAACAATCCCGGCCGACCCATTGTTTCTGCATGCAGTTGCCCAACTGAACTTATCTCTAGCTATTTAGACAAAATCATGGTACCCATTGTCAAATCTTTACCATCCTACATTAAAGACACCAACCACGCTCTAAAAATCTTCCGCGACTTCAACTTCTCCGGCGAAAACAAGTTTATTTTCACCATGGACATCACTTCTCTATACACTGTCATACCGAACAACGAAGGACTTCTAGCACTCAAATTTTATTTCAACCAGCGCTCTACTAAAGAGCCCAGTTCAGAAACATTACTTCGCCTTGCCGAACTAGTTTTAACTCTCAACTGTTTTTCATTCTCCAACAACTACTACCAACAAATTAATGGTGTCGCTATGGGCACTAAAATGGGACCTAGCTATGCCAATCTCTTCGTAGGCCACGTTGAAAACCAATTTTTCAGCCAATACAACGGACCTAAACCTAAACTATATCGCCGCTACATTGACGACTGCGTTGGCGCAACTTCATCCACCAGGGAAGAACTTGAGCATTTCATTAACTCTGTCAACTCGTTCCACCCAGCATTAAAATATACTTGGCAAATTTCAGAAACCTCAATAGCTTTTCTCGATATCAACGTTTCAATTTACAACAACGGCCTATCAACTAGTGTGTACTACAAACCTACAGACTCTCATAGTTATTTGTTGCACTCGTCTTCTCACCCCAGCCATGTTAAAAATTCTATTCCATATTCTCAATTCCTCAGACTTCGACGTTTATGTAGTGATGAGTTGGACTTTTCCAGCAAATCAGAAGAAATGCTCCAGTTCTTCAAGAACCGTGGCTACCCTGACTCAGTTGTGAAGACAGCTCAACAACGCGCCCAAACAACTGACCAACACTCAGCACCACAAACGTCACAAAAGGAAAAGAACCAGAGAATACCGTTCACACTCACTTTTCACCCACTCAACCTACCTGTTAAGAACATCATTCTGAAGAACTTCAAGTTACTTCAGAATGACAACGAAACAGGCAGCATCTTCTCACTACCACCACTCATCTCATTTAAGGTTACGGAACAGGTTCGCGGGTGCGTTGCGCAAAACCATCCTCACGGGCGCGTAATTTTAGGAAACTGCCTAAACCTATAAATCATTTTAAAGCTTATAGAACCTAGAACGGTGATAAAATGTTTTTAACTTGCGAAATTCAATATTAAACGAGCTGCGATCAGTCAAGTGCAAATCGACCGATGCTTATAAATGCGGCAAACTCGCGTCGGATTTTGACCTTATCAAGAAAACAATGACTGCATGATACTCAGCAGATGTTTGTCTTCAAAAGTGTGTCGGGGATTTTTTAGATCAGCTTTCAAAACAAAGTTATTATAATTTAAAGTTGGTTGTCGAGCTCTTCTTGGATGGAGACAGCATTAGGACTTATATCTTCTAAACGAAAAAGAAATCGGCAAAAGCCCGACACACTTTTGAAGATGAGGGTTTCGTGCACCGTTGGGCGAAATTTCATGATTCTACGATAAATTCCTGCATGCGAAGTATCAGCTCAAAGATGGCAAATTCAAAAAAAAAATTAGCCGAGAAATACGGCGTAGAAGGTTTAGTCAACATAACACGCCCCCTGGGAGTGGTTTTCCGGATTGTCACCTTCATACACCAATCAGGTCCCATCTCCTGGTGGGTGCCGAAACTCGCGGGAAAATGGTGGTGGATCAGTTATTTCAAGATCAAGGTTTCCTTCGCGGACAATTCAAACGCGGACACGCATGCAAGGCATATTTTCTAGTTTTCTCGCTCTTCCACGCAATGGGAAAAACTAAGACTGGCCGAGCCAATACGAACAAGAGGTCGAAAAACAAGAGATCGACAAAAGCTTCGAATCAAACAGCGGACACTCTTCGTTTTGGCATTGTAGAATCCACTCGCCAGCTATTCCAGCTCTTGACTTCTGTTTAAGTTTTATATCCGACCCGCATTTTCGGCAGCTGGTTGACTCGTCGAGGCCTGCTTGCAAATTTCGCGTGTCAAATATTACGCAGCGTTGTTCGCTGTCAGATCGTGCATCATCAGACTCGTCCGATGAAGATGAAGTACTTGTGGAATCTGCATCTTTGGAATCCAATCCTTTGTCAACCACCTTCGGCTTACTTTCTTCGCGAACATCAGAGCTCATTATTTTTCTTCTGCTTGTTGAAGGAGTCGAAATAGCAGCGGTATTTTCTTCCTCGCGATTGTTCAATGGCGGCGAATACCATGAACCTTTGTCACTCTCCGCCAGCGAACCTTTCTTCTTTTCACAAAAATTTCCCTTTGCTTTTTTTTTTTTCGAGACCGCCCATCGGCCTTTTGAACCCAAGGGCTTTTGTTTCGCTTTCTTTTCTTTCCTCTTTCCATCAAAAACTACACAAGAACAAGCCAGCAGCGGACAAGCGACGGAAGCAACGCAATGTTGACATTTGTTGTCATGCTCTGTTGGAAGCCACTCTCCCGCGCTAAATTCCCAGGAGGTCCAGCGGTGTTGACAGCTCAACACCTTTAGACTGTGACGTAATGAGTCACGCAAAAAAGGAAATTTGCGATATCTCTGGAGCGAAAAGAGATTTCGAATTTATTTTTTCTGCTAAAGAAAGCCTGGACCACATAAATTATGTATGCCAAAAATCTCAATTTTGTAAAAATTTGACCTGCGAACCTGTTCCGTAACCAAAACAAAAACAAAAACGTAACAAAAACGTAAGCGATTTTTTAGTTAGAAGTACACTAAAATCAGACGAATCACCTGGCACATTCAACTGCACACGCAAAAGATGCAAAACTTGCCCTTTCATCTATAACACAGACAAAATAGCAGGACCTAAACGATCGTTTAAAATCACCGACCGTTTCACATGCATTTCTGCCAATGTTATCTATTGCATAAAATGCACCTTATGCAAGAAGATATACATCGGCGAGACCGGAAGGAGATTAGGTGACCGTTTCCGCGAACACCTGCGTGACGTCGAACGAAATGACAAAGATGCATCGAAACCTGTAGCGCGACACTTTAATCTACCTAACCACTCAACTCACAACATGGCGGTATGTGGCCTTTCCGTGCATCAGGGCAACACGGAAAGCCGTAAAAACCTAGAACAGAAGTTTATCTTCCAGCTCGGTTCTCTTAATCCCCACGGTATCAACGAACGTTTCTCATTCATTTAATCATTCATCTAATTTATTCACTTCCATTCACACATTGCTATGGTTCCACCAATAGCATGGCTCCAAACTTCTCTATATAAATTGTACGTAACCCACAATCCTCTCATTCGCTCCGACGAAGGGCTAACGCTCGAAACGTCAGCACCTCCCATTCACCTTACGGTGGTATAACTTATTTAATCAACTCGTTTGATTTATCCAATTTCTTGTGTTTCAATTTCCCACCGACGCAGCACCAGTTTCTTTAGAAACTATACCCACAATACTTTAATATTTGAGGCAACTCGGGTTACTGAATCTAACCAGACTTGCATTGATCATATTTATACCAACGTTTCGTTACCAACTACGAGTGGAAGTATTGCCGTGGAAATAGCTGATCACCTTCCAGTTTTTACCATTTTGTACAATTTAGATCAAACCCCGTTTCCGAATAAGCTTGAATATAGAGACTTTAAGAGATTTGACAGTGGGATATTAAAGACGGCATTAAGTCAGGTAGATTGGTCTCCAGTTCTTACTACTAGCGATGTCAATGAGTGTTTAACTAGATTCCTTCACATTTTCAATCGGATAAGTAATCAACATGCCCCGTTGAAATCAATTAAGGTGAAAAATTGTACTTCCAAACCATGGATAACTCCAGGTTTGAAAAAGTCAATGAAGGTGCGTGACAAACTCTACAAAAAATGGTTAACAACACGAAATATACTGTTTCTGAACAAATACAAGTTTTATCGTAATAAAATAGTTTCCATAAACAAATATTATCGCACCTTGTATTATAATAAAATTCTTGCTGACTCTACCAACACAAAGAAAATGTGGGATAATATAAACTTCATTATTAGCAAAAGGCACCCTTCTTCTCATATCGACAAACTCCAAATTGATGACAAAGAATATTTACAACCAAATTCTATTTCTAATGTTATAAATAAATATTTCTGCAACATACCTAGTCGACTTGCCTCTAAACTGCCTAAATCAAATCCTTATTTTGGCTCTTTTTTAAAATCGACTGGATCTAAATTTCGTTTTACATTAATGCATGAAATAGAAGTTTTTCTAATTCTTGAAAATCTTGATGGTAAAAAGTCGTTTGGTGTTGATAAACATCACCCTTTTTGGCCTCAGTTGGAGCATTTCAAATTTTTCGTCCTACAACGTATATAACTAGAAGGGCACTCGGTAGAGCGCATACCTCCGCCCCGCCACATATTGTTGTCTTAAGAGTTTGGATCCACAAATAAGAGCTATTTGAAGAAAATATATCCGATTGAGGAGCAATATTGCTGTTTTTCCCACATATCGCTTCTTCGCCTTCGATAACTTGGAATCAGATGAATTGCATCAAGGTACCGTGGGAACCAAGAAAGCTGATTGGTCAACATTAATTCGATTAGTAAACAAACCCAATTATCACTGAAATTTCAGGAACATGGAACATTCCGGAACTTGCCGGAACATCCCGGAACATAAAAAAATAATAGCAAGAAATAAATAAGACTAAATATACTTTATACTTAACGAAAATAGACATAAATACATAAAAACGAAAAATAAAGGAAGAAAATGAATCTGGTATCTTCTCCGAGAAACAATATTTTGTCGGAATCACGAGAGGATGAAGCTTTATCCTCTCTTGGTCGGAATTGATTTGCTGGGCGAGTGAGGGCAGTTCCATGCAAATGATAGTCGTGATTGAGGGCTCGCCTCTTTATAATATAGTAGATTGGGTTGCGAAGAGAGGAATTTTTAAGCTTTCTTCACACAGCCACCTCCTGTAATGGTTTGCCTTGAATCAAGAGAGAATCATGACGGTTATCCATTTAACAAGAGCTTAGGGACTACTGGCTTTGGATTTAAAAGGAAAGATTTATATTGGTGGTAGATACTATACTGTTCACAGTCCTGATTTTTAGATGGTGATTGCGGCCATCTTGGTTTCTCATGGCGAGCGAAATCTGGGGAGAGTTCCAAATGCCCCTAAGGACGGGTACTCGTTTCGTTCGCTGTACAAAACTAAGATGGCGGCGATCGGCAGGAAAATATGGGACTCTGACCAGTATAGGTAAGTTTTCTTATCTGCTTGCTTTCCATGTGATCCTGAGCTGAGTTGGCGGGAAAGTATTGGAGCCTTCACTCATATGCGGTCAGTTGCATGAACCCAATTGCCCATCGCTCGCTTTTTTCTCATTCATATTACAAGCCAATTTCTTTCTTTCTTTAGTTTTATTTTTTTTTATTTTTTGTTTATATTTATTGTCTTCTTTATTTTTTGCTATTATTTTTTTCAAATTTTTTCAAATTTTTTCATGTTCCAGCATGTTCCGGAATGTTCCATGTTCCTTGTTTTATCGACGCCCCTTATAAAATCGCTCAGCTTAAACATGACAAGAATTGCGGTGCGTTATACAGTCTGGTAGGTTTTTTGCGGTCGTGGAACCAGCCATTTAGTATACAATATATACAAAAGTTAAGCGTAAACTGACATTCACGTTTGTTCGAAGCCGTATTATCAAGTGTAGCCCAAGTGAACGCTCCCGAGAGCGTCTATTCTGCATCTGAGATCCGGAGTTTAATCCGGATAAATCCCAAATTTTAATCGATTGATCCTGGGTATATTTGCGACCTTTCCACCAAATTTGGTGCAAATCCGTTGATTAGTTTTTGCTTAAAACGATTAACAGACAGACAGACAAACAAACAAACAAACAAACAAACAGAGAGGCGTGAAAACATAACCTCCTTGGCGGAGGTAATTAATCTGTCCATCAGGCAAAGAACGTTTCCTGATAATTTAAAAATCGCTTAAGTGATTCCTATCTTTAAATAGGGATCCCGTTCACTGTGTGATAATTATAGACCAATATCAGTTCTTCCAGTATTAAGTAAAGTTTTTGAAAAATGTATTTATAATCAACTTATATCCTATTTCTCGTCTGAAAATATTATCACTCCTACTCAATATGGGTTTAAGCCAGGCAGTACCACTATGGACTGTCTTGTTGATCTCATTGAAGAAATCTCTACCTGTCTACATCAAGGAGATTATGCTGCATCAATATTTTTAGATTTGAGTAAAGCATTCGATACCGTCAATCATTCGATTTTATTATCAAAGCTATCGTTCTATGGCATTCAAAAACCTCATATCGACTGGTTCAAATCGTATCTTAATAAAAGAAAGCAGAAAGGTTTTGTAAATGGTAACATTTCTGACACCATGCCAATTTCTTCTGGTGTATCTCAAGGATCAATTTTAGGACCGTTGTTATTCTTGATATATATAAACGACTTTGCTCAATCATCTGATTTCTTCTCCATGAGACTATTTGCAAACGATACCTCTTTAACAGCTTCAGCTAAAAATATAGATGAACTCTTATTAAAGATAAATAAAGAACTACCTAATATTTATGACTGGCTATGTGCAAATAAATTAACCTTAAATCTAAGAAAAACTAAATATCTTATCTTTCAACCTCGTCAGAAAGTAGATTATAATTTATTACCTCCGCTATCGATAGCTGGACAATGCTTAGAGCAAGTATCCAAAATTAAATACTTAGGTATCTATATTGACAGCCACCTATCCTGGCATGACCATATCGACTATGTTTGTGATAAAGACAGTAAAAGTATTAATATTATGACAAAGATAAAAAGTTATCTAGGAAATCAATGCTTAACTAGTATTTACTATTCTCTTGTTTACCCATATCTCATATATGGTTGCTTATTGTGGGGTAATAATTATGATAATCCATTATCACAACTCATACGTCTTCAAAATAAAGCAGTTAGAATAATGAATGATGTTCCTTTACGAGATCATATCACTCCTCATTATGTTCATCTAGGTTTATTAAAATTTCGTGATATTGTTAAAATTTACAATTGTTTGTTTTTATATGATTATGTCTCTGATAATAAGCCGTGTAATTTTCCATTATTTCTTGTATCTGAGCAACATGATTATTTTACACGAAGTGCATCTGCTCAGCAATTACACATTCCCCACTCAAGAATTAATATTCGAAAGTTTTGCCCTACCGTCATTGGAAAATACTATTGGAACGATCTCCCCCTTTCTATTCGCAATAAATCATCGAAAATCCTGTTCAAAAAGGCACTTATATTAAAATATATTATCTTGCTCAGTATTGATTTGTGTGTGTGTGTGTGTGTGTGTGTGTGTGCGTATTTGCGTTTTAATGAAAAGCAAAACTACAAAAGAATAAAGTCAATTTTGTTAAAGGGCCATGATTAGCTTACTACAATGTGCCCTTCTCCATTCTAATTTTCTTCTTTTTTTATTATTATTATTATTATGTACATGTAGTTTAAGCAACTTTGTACCAATTGATATTGTACAACTAATGTATTATTGATAATTGTATTATTGTACAACTAATGTATTATTGTACAACTAATGTATTATAGGATGGAGTAAAAAATAAATAAATAAATAAATAAATAAAAAAGCCTACTTTAGATTTACACACGTTAAAGCTTAATACGATGACGACAATGTACTGCGACAAATTAACCAGAGTCATACTTCTCCTACTTCTCTAGCTTTTCCTAGGATATAGAAAAAGACAACCAGAACTACACTCCTAACCTTTATGGTACCGAAATCCAAGGGGTAAGTAACTGGTTATTTTGAGCGGTATCAAATCAAGATGTGTGATACCAAGTGGAAGATAATCAATTTAAAAAGTCACGTGCAATTTACTAACCTTGGCCAGAAGCCTTCCTTCGTCTCCACAGCACAATCAATATGATGACACCAATGATAAGGAGCACACCAGCTGCTGCTGCTCCGGCTATGATGGCGGTGTCTATTCCATCACTTTTACGACCACCTGTCTCAGGGTTGCCACCTGATGCAATTTAGGAAAAGAAACGTTAATGACAGATTCGATTACACAGGTACTTATGTCTCTATCCAGTCCAGATAGCATTATTCACACAAGACTGACATTATTTCTGCAACAGAAGAGTGGGCCTTCTTAAAAGTTGTTCAGTACAACCCCATTTTAAAGTGGTTTCCCCAGTTCTACTATCAAAAGAACGCGTTCATGAGCTTAGCACTTTCTTAGATGTTAATAATTTCTATCAAAACACTTATCACATTTGTCGTGGCAGCCACCCTTAGTAATTTATAATAAAAACAGAGGACTTCATTCAAGGTGAATTCAACTGAAAATGCGCCGCGCTGCAAATTGAAACAGTTAGACTCGTTCAAGACCAGCAAAAGCCAATTTCCACCTCGGTGGATTGGAGATTGGCTATCGGCCTTCCTCTTATCTGAGTTCGATTATGCATGTAGTGTAAGACCTACAATGCTGCTACAGAATAAAACAAACCTAATTTTAATGCAAATCGATAAAGCGTATAAAGAACTTAGAGGTCAATCTAACAGTGTTTCAACCAAATGCAGACTTGATGCTAACTCTGAAATGGTCATAGAGATTGAAGGCAGCTACATGTAATCTTGAGTTTAGCGAGGCAGCCCATCCTAAGCCCTCTGGAATGGAACTATACTAGAGTTCCAAGAAGGGCTTATTCTAGTGCTAAAATTATCCTAAAAACGTCAAGCCGTTTGGATATACCATTTGCACGGTTCACGGATGCGACACATTTACTTGTATTATGAAAACTAGTAAGAGCTAGTCACCCTAAAGAGTACATATCATTTGTTGTTCAAAACTAGCAATCCATTCGACCTTGAACGAGCAAGGAGCTTGTCAGACACCCGAGACTACAAGGTTGGACGGGGAGAGCACAAAATGTTGGGTAAAGTCCGGCCTTGCTTCCTTGAATGTTCAGCACAAGCGACGGAGACGTTTACCAACCACCAAAATAGGGACCGGTAGCGTGACAGCTGATAGCCCCTTACACAACATTGAACAAAGTTTAATGTTTTACACTAAATTAGTGCTATCACCATTCAAAAAAGTGAACTTAACAATATTAATATCACGTACTTGCCGCCACTTTAACTTTTTGAAAACCGCTTTCGTCTCTTACTCCTTCACCATACTTGTTTGTTGCTGTCACAAGAAACTCGTATTCCTTGCCTTCCTCTACTTTGACGTCATATTTGCGATCTGTTAGATCGGTAATGACTATTGGTTTCACCTGGTCGGTAGAGCCATCTTTATTCACTATTCTTTGGTACACAGTATAGTGTATGATGGGGGCTCCATTGGTCTCTGGCTCAGTCCACTGTAACGTTAATTCAGTTCCACGAACCTCCTCAGGAAGGTCAATAATGTTAACTAGTCCAGGCACACCTTTATTAGGTAAAGCGAGACACGATCTCTATTAGGACATTTTTCTTTCCACCAAAGTCATAGCTAAAAGTTCAATTGCAGTTTAGTTTCGTTTCCTTTTTCGAAAACTGCATCATGTGTGCTTAACATTAAACAACAAACTGTTTACGAGACAACAACTATATAAACAAGCCTGTTTTCTGTCCGTACAGAAAAGAGTGACAAACGTACTTCGGCTACGAACTCAACTATTTATTTCAAACTGACAATCGCAATTCGAGTAGTCTACAAAGGGAGCAATCGCTAAACGCATATATACGCTAACAAGCTATCCTTTACCTTTAAGACCAAATAACTTTATTCACCACTGACACTATAACTCACGAGCTCCTTTGAGATATCCACTTGAGGGCAAACAGTTCTCCTTCGGATAGCTTCTCCAGTCACGGCACCCCTGATCTCCAAACAACTCCAGACTACTTCAGACTACTTCCGAGCGTACGTACGTAAGTGCGAGAGCTGTTTGGTAACGTTTCTTATATACATTTACAGATAATTCTAGAACTTTCGGATGATTACAATAATAACTATTTATAGAAGGATTACTTAACTCGGTTACATCACGCTTGAGTGGGTTCTAGAACTCTCCAGAAGGAATATTCCGTGACAACGCAAATATCCGAGTAATAACAGGTTCTAGAAGGTTGTCATTATAACAAAACAAGCAGATGAGTACTGCGTTTTTTTATAAAGACATGATAATCAATTTGGTATGGCACCTTACAGACTTTCTGAACATTACATCGCTTTAACTCAGTTTTAACTCTCTTTAATAGCTATATTTAAAAGTATTAGTTCTTGTTCAATAAATCCACTACCTACCTCCCAACACCTTTACTGTCTTGATTTTCTCCAGTTCTTTGAGTCCTTCCCCAAACGTGTTTGTAGCCGTGATAATGAATTCGTATTCTTTGGCTTTCTCTAAATTAACAACGTATTCCCGAACTAAAACATTGGTGATAATCTGGAGTTTTTCCCATACTCCAGTGGTACCATCTTCGTTCACAGTTCTTTGGTAAACAGTGTATTGAGTGATGGCTGCACCATTGTTATCTGGTTCATTCCATTTCAACGTTACTTCATCAACCTCCACCTCACCTGGAAGGTCAACAAGTTCAGCTGCTGCTGGTGCACCTACGTGATGTTGCAATAAAACAAGTCAGTTATGGTGAATTACAAAAGTAAGATCTTACTGTGTCTACTGTCTGGTGGTAACCTAGCTGTTATAGATTTTTGCTGGCTGGCAAAATGTACCATCTCTATACGAATCTGATTCCAGGAGGTGTCCATTCCTTTAAATCGATGATTTGAAGAGTTAATTCGTCATGTAGGCTGTAATGGTCACAGCTATTGTCCCTCCATATGTAAAACTGGTCATGGCAAATACAACTTTGGTTTCGGGTGTTAAAGCGGTACTGCGACGAAAATGTTTTTGAATCCAAGAATTTTTAGCCTTAGTTTAAAGTTCAGACTCTAAACGCAAAGTAATAAAGCATAAATGATCTTCCAAAAGAGGAGAAACGCCAAATGAATTTGCTCAAAGGTCCATAACTACTAAGACCTCATTCGCCGGTCCGGGTGGGTGTAATCATCCTGAATTCGAATTAAAATTGTACCTTAAAGGCAGTATCATTTCTTTCGAGTCTCTGTCCATACCTATACATCTAGCAACCAACTGCAAATCGCTTTAACTGTCCACTTCCTTCCGAAAACTGCAAGCAATGCTTACTTTTCTCAGATAAATAGGTGAATATGCGAATCAAAAGTAGCAGTTATTTTCAGCACTGCCTTTGGCTACGTAAAAAACGTAAGTACCGGAAACCAGAAGCACCTGATTATCTCAGAGAATCAAGCACAAAACGAAGTCCGAATAAACAGTGCATCTTCAGTTCGATTCCAACCAACCAGAAAAATAAGATGGAGATGGAATAAAAATCGGTGTTATAAGTCTTGGACAACCACTACAATTGTCTGGAAATTTGGAACACAAATAAAATAAAAGAAGCCAGACCGTACTGCATGATAGGGTTAAATTCCAGTTGTAAGAAATTTGCAGTCTGCAAGGTATTGATAACAATGGAGGTGATAATTACTGCATTTGACTACGACTATCAAAATAATGCCGACAAAAGTATTTTTATTCGAATCACGAAGCGCATGAAGAGAAACAAGGAGTAAACTTATTGTAAAACAACTATCAGTCTTGCCAATGTCTTGACTGCTGTAACCAGGCTGATCAGGGCAAGTAAGTTTTAAGTAAACAGGGAAAAAAAAAACCAAAGGTTAGCAAGCATCACCTTCAAACTTTGTTTTCAGTGTTCTCAGTGCAGGAGGACCTTCAAACACAAAATTCCTGGCAAACAATTTCACGGTGTAGTTAGTGTGTTTTTCCAACTCTCCAACTGACAGACGTCTTCTGGCTTGGTCAGTGACATTTTCATTCTTTGTCTCGTTCCCAGCCCTCATTATCACAACTCGGTATGCTGTGATCGGACTTCCTCCATCATCGGTTGGTTTACTCCATTTCACTGTAAGTGATGTGGCTTGAATG
This sequence comes from Ricordea florida, assembly GCA_949710005.1. Classification (NCBI taxonomy): domain Eukaryota; kingdom Metazoa; phylum Cnidaria; class Anthozoa; order Corallimorpharia; family Ricordeidae; genus Ricordea; species Ricordea florida. The sequence goes on along the minus strand of OX453274.1, from coordinate 17,792,817 downwards.
TCTGCATCTGATGACGTAATTTCAGGTGCACCTGGTTCCTCTGCAGAGAAATTACATTCTTGAAATCATTTCTTGTCATACAGGCAGTAAATGTGTGGATAATCAAAACTACCTGACATGTTTACTATGTCGAAAAATCTTGAAACTAAATCACTGTTATATGGATGTGGTAAACCTCTACCAAAAATACATTAACCTCTCTTTCTTGACCGAATGCAATTACGATCCAAAGATGCTATCGTTGGAAACCCTTTTCTCCTTCTGCCATTCAATTTTGGTATATTAGCATGACTTTAAAAAATTGAAGGAAAATGAAGCAGACCTCAAGAGTGAAATTCTCTGGAATAATCGCAATATTTTAATTAATAACAAACCAGTTTTCTATAGAAGTTGGTTTTCGCATAAGATCGTCTACATACGCGATTTCCCAAACAGACATGGAAATTTCTGTTTCTACTCTGAGCTTAGGATTTTGCACAACTTATAAGTGCCTTTTACTACGTCTTATCGTTTGGTGAATGCCATCCCATCTTTTTGGAGAAAACCCAAAAGGATCATACTAACGCTGTAGAAAACCCCAAGATAAACTTCTCCACAAGTTCTATCAACTCGACAATCTTTGCAAACACAACTGAACCACCAACTTTCCGGGCTAAAATTTTGAGACATGGCTTTACCGAAGAAACCCTTGATAAGGTGCACCAGATACCGTTCAAAATTACAAACATTACACACACACACACACACACACACACACACTATTGGTAATACAAGTATTCGGTTGCCCCACAAAAAAGCCGAAGAGCTAATCGCGGCGGGGCAATAGGGGTGGGTAAAATTTACATTAAAAACGAACTTGATCTTGCTTGAACTTTACTGTCTGGGCAAGTAAATAACCCCTTCCTAAACAAACTAAAAGAAGACGCAGGATTAATCAGAAACGAACCCAAGCTACTAATCGCCGCCGACAAGACTACAAACTTCTACAAACTAGAAACATCAACATACAACGATCTACTAGAAAAGAACATAACAAAATCATACATGAAAGCACAACCTGAGACCACACGCGCTATCCATAAAGAAAACAAAGAAATTGCAAAGAAGCTGGGCATCAACGACGGAGTGGACGCTACCGCCGAAATAGACGCCTTCATAACACTTAAAGATCACAAGCCCAACTTCGCTAACAAACCGAATTGCAGACTAATCAACCCGACGAAATCCGAAACACGCAAAGTCAGCAAAAAGATCCTCGACCGCATCAACAGTAACATCGCGAGAAAATCCAACTTTAACCAATGGAAAAACACTGCATCGGTAATCGACTGGTGTAAAGCCATCAAAAACAAACAACACGTCAGCTTCAAGAAATTGGGTAAATCAAACGAATTGATTAAGTAAGTTATACCACCATAAGGTAAAAGGGAGGTGCTGACGTTTAGAGTGTTAGCCCTTCGTCGGTGAGAATGAGAGGATTGTGGGTTACGTACAATTTATATAGAGAGGTGTGGAGCCATGCTATTGGTGGAAACATAGCAAGGTGTGAATGGAAGTGAATAAATTAGATGAATGATTAAATGAATGAGAAACGTTCGTTGATACCGTGGGGATTAAGAGAACCGAGTTGGAAGATAAACTTTTTACGGCTTCCGTGTTGCCCTGATGCACGGTAAGGCCACATACCGCCATGTTTTGAGTGAAGTGGTTAGGTAGACTAAAGTGTCGTGCTACAGGTTTAGATGCATCTTTGTCATTTCGTTCGACGTTGCGTAGATGTTCGCGGAAACGGTCACCTAATCTCCTTCCGGTCTCGCCGATGTATATTTTCTTGCATGAGGTGCATTTTATGCAAGAGATAACATTGGCGGAAGTGCATGTGAAGCGGTCGGTGATTTTAATCGATCGCTTAGGTCCTGTTACTTTGTCTGTGTTGTGGATGAAAGGGCAAGTTTTGCATCTTTTGCGTGTGCAGTTAAAGGTGCCAGGTGATTCGTCTGATTTTAGTGTACTTCTAACTAAAAAGTCGCTTACGTTTTTGTTACGTTTAAATGAGATGAGTGGTGGTAGTGAGAAGGTTCTACCTGTTTCGCTGTCATTCTGAAGTAATATGAAGTTCTTCAGAATAATGTTCTTGACAGGTGGGTTGAGTGGGTGAAAAGTGAGTGTGAACGGTATTCTCTGGTTCTCTTGCTTTTGGTACCGCGTTTGTGGTGCCGAGTGTTGGTAGCCACGGTTCTTGAAGAACTGGAGCATTTCTTCTGAGTTGTTGGAAAAGTCTAATTTTATCACTGCATAAACGTCGAAGTCTGAGGAATGGAGAATATGGAATGGAGTTTTTAACATGGGTGGGGCTGAGAAGACGAGTGCAACAACTAACTATGGGAGTCTGAAGGTTTGTAGTACACACTAGTTGATAGGCCGTTGTTATGAATTGAAACTTCATCTGATTCGACATTGAGGAATTTTACCCGTCAATCAGCCAAGACCTCCTTAACAAAGCACTCGACTTCGCCTCAGCCCACGACAACATCACTGCCCACGAAAGAAACACCATAATCCACAAGCAACAACCCTGGCAAAAGAAAGGCAACGCAACATTTGAGGTCACAATGGGTAGTTATGACAGCGCGGAAACGTGCGAGCTTGTAGGAAGTTTTCTCCTATCCCAGCTGCAACGCCTTAATATTAACGTAGCACTTTACCGAGACGACGGACTGGCGACCACTAACACCACACCTAGAGACACAGAGAACATCAAGAAAGAAATATGCCGTGTCTTTAATAATAACGGACTTCGCATCACCACAGAGGCTAACAAGCAGATAATTAACTTCCTGGATGTCACATTCAACCTTAACCAAAACACCTATAAGCCCTACATAAAGCCGAATAACACACTGCAATGCGTCCACCGCGAGAGCAACCACCTGCCAATCACCACAAAGAACATTCCCGTTGGCATCAACAAACGACTATCATCCCTTTCATCCGACAAAGCATCCTTCGACCAAGCCGCTCCTTCATACCAGAAAGCACTCGACGAAAGCGGATACAGCTACACCCTGCACTACGAACCAACCACACCTAACAAGCGAAAAAACCGACAACGCAGTAACATCCTGTGGTACAACCCCTCTTTCAGGAAGAACACAAGTACTAACATCGGACGCAAATTCCTCGCTTTAGTAAATAAGCACTTCCCAACAGACCACGAGCTCCGCAAAATCTTCAACCGCAACACCATCAAGATCAGTTACAGCTGCACGAACAACACTAAACAAATAATCGACAGCCATAATAAACGCATCCTAATCACATCTACACGAACCAACGATGCCGCCGCTAACACTAAAGACAAAAAGACATGCAACTTCCGACAAAAGAACAATTGCCCGCTCAACGGAACTGCTTACAGCCATCGGTAATCTACCAAGCCACCGTTACGCGCAAAGACAACAACACGTCGCAAACCTACATCGGACATACGGAAAACGACTTCAAAACAAGATACAGAAACCACATCGCATCTTTCCGCCACGCTAAACACAGAAACTCCACCGAACTCGACAAACACATATGGACCCTTAAAGACAACAACATTGAAAACTTTATTTCTTGGCGTATCCTGTCATCACACTCGCCATATAACAGCTCAAGCAAAAGATGTAATCTCTGCCTCAAAGAAAAATTCCTAATTTTAGTAGACTTAGATTTGGAATAGTCAGAACCATGATAGTAAGAGAAATTAGCATACGCCTATTTTTCGATAATCCTGGGGATTTGAATTTAGTCACCTTCCTTTTGTAGAATATGGAAAAGCAGTTTGCGAACAACTTTTTTGAATGTATTCTTAGTCCGTTCCATTATATGGCGTGATATCTCATTCCACAGATTTTTTTTGTATTTCACAGTTTTTTTGTATTTCTAAAGGAGAACTTTTGACATAAAACTTTGAAGCAGTAGATGATCTTGTGTTATATGAGTGGATACAAGACGTTTCCTGAGATAAATTTCATATATTTGCCGGTGCGTTTTTATTATTAACATCATGCATGAGAGATGATACAGACTCATAATAAAGAAAATGTATTGGTAGCACTCTAGCATCAAGAAATAAAGGAATTGCATGGTCATGGAAGTGCTTTCTTCTGTAAAAGTACGATTTTATTGAGATAGGTCTTGCATGCTTGACGCCAGACAACAAGATCATAAGTTAAGTACAGTTGAATCAGTGACTTGTAGATATTCAGTAGAATTGGTCGAGGTATAGTATTTCGTAGCTTAGCGAGTAGTCCAATGTTTCTACTAACGTTTTCGATGTTTTTACTAAACTTTTTCGCAATGGAGTCAATATGGAGTCAAGATTGTAATTTCTTGTAGATTATTTTCTCAAATATCCTATATAAATTAGAAAGTAAAGAGATAGGTCTGTAATTGTTTGCATCAGTTTCATCCTCACTCTTAAATATTAGCGTAATTTTATCAATTTTGAGCTTAGATGAGTGTGTACCTTCCTTGATAGATATATTTCATACTTCTCACAGAACCGGAGCTATAAGCTCACATGAACATTTAAGTACTTTAGAAGGAGAAGAGTATGAACCATATGCTTTAGCATTGGGTACAGACAATATTCAGATCGTATTTCATCAGGTAAAACAGGTGGAAAAAAGACGGATGAGATTGGCTATTTGCACACATTAACCACCACGCAATGTTTCAGTACAAAATCATACACAACATACTTCCCACTCAATTGATCTTACACCGCGATGGAATACCTGACAGTGACTTTTGCCCTCTGTGTGAAAATGAGAAACAAACTATAAACCACTTGTTCGTGCTTTGCACTGAAGTACAGTCATTCTGGAATACATGGCAAGACTGGTGGCTTCAAAAGACCCACGAAACGCTTTCTTTGAATCAAAGTAATATACTTAACGGTTTTTTCGATAAATCTTCGTACTGGCAGGCATTAAACTACTCTATACTCATAGCAAAATACCACATTTTTCGTAAAAGCAAAGGCAAGGGTGTACTGAGCTTCCAAAGCTTCTTTCTACGACTTTCCGATAAAGTTCACATGTTACAGCAGATTGCTGTCGGTAATTAGTGTTTATCAAACTTTCATCTCAAATGGGCAGTTCTTCTTCCTTCCTTGTCAACCAGTAATCACAAAGAAACCCTACAATTTTACAGCTTTTAACTTTTAATTTGATGTATGCAGTTAAAATCTTTATCACTTGTCTTCTATTTTGACCAAATTTGTATGTAATCAATGTAAAATTTGTAAATCTGTATTTTAGGTATAGCAAGGTTTTGTTATTTTTTTATAAGAAATGTAAATGTCGCATTAGAATAAAAAATAGTTAATCCCTAATATCCTCATATTGTTATGATTCTTGTAAATGATCAACTTTTACACGACATACTTCCAAATCGGTAAGGTCTTTAGGGAGCCCAGCAAGCTTTAATATCAACTTTGATATGGCGTGTTATCAAATTCTTACCCTCGGATATTGTACTTCTAGCCTTCTGATTGGTTCATTTAATCTCGGTTAAAAGATCATATACCTTAGTCTGACCTAAAACTGCCAAGTAATGCCAAGCTAAAAATATTGGCGAAAATATAAGAAAGTGCCTAGGAAAAAAAGAAGGGTTCTTCAGGACTGACGACAAATGCTCCGTGTTATTGAGCAAGTAAAGCAATTGAAGAAAAGCTGAAAACTAAATTGGTAAAATCGTTGATCCCGTAAAGATGCATTCGCATCTTGAAATGATGTGGTGGTCAACTTTGCTATTTCCTTTTTCCTTTATTTCACTAGGACCTGGTACTAAACAACATCCCATTGTAGTTCTTTTATCAAGCAGTTAAAACTGGCGATTTAAAATCAATCCTCATCAGATAGAGTTATTTAATAGAGCTGACTGCCGTTCAGCAACAACATGCTGTACATCCGTATTCTACTGCACTCAACAGAAAATGGACGAGTCCGTCTGTCTTAATTTAGGTAATTTCTCTTCCTCTGGAGACCAGAGGACGAATGAATTATAATAAAAAAGCAATATAAAGAAAGTTCCCGATGTTTCAACAATGCAGCTTCCTTTAGAGAACCAAATATTATCTGTTTGGGGTTTCATTGGTTTGACCGAACACAGTAAAAGGAGAAAATAGTGGAACACTGTGGCATTTATACAAAGTGTATGGGGATTTTTACGACCAGGGACGTTATCCCCCTATTGTTATTTTTGTTATTATTCGCATGGTTGTCATGTGATGTGTAAGCCAACAGTTATGTTGGGCACTGGTAAATTAGAAAGGTTGTATGGCAGCCATCTTGCCATTTGTTTTAAGTTGAATAAAGCCATTTATTGCTAGACTTTAGAATACCCCGCCACTCCGTAAGCATAAGGCTCGCGCCACCGTGGTCCGCAGTCCCGCAGTCAACTTGACAGTCAAATGAACTTGCCACCGCGGTCCGCAGTCACGTAGTGACTCAAACCAGTGGCGGTTACTATGAAATTAAAATTACACCACCTCGTTCTTTAAGGTTACTGTAAACCTTGAGGAGTGTCTCGTGTAGCAGCGATGTATTCGGAGCGCCCGAATCACCTACTCACAGCAACAGATCAAAGCCAATTTTCTCCTCCGTTTCCTGACCCAAAGCACTAACAAACCACGTCTGCGTTTTGCCATAGTCAATTACAGTTGTCATGTGATCATACAAGACATACATCATTTAAGAAAACTGTTAACAGATCTTCATCCTTGTGCATGTAACGCCATAGGAACTCCGCTAGGTGTGATGAGAAATGCTTCTTACACACCCCAAAGGCGGGAAGTTTCGCTTTTGCCTGTCGCCACTGGCCTTCCATTTTGTTAGTGTTATCACCATTTTCTTTCACGAATTCTTTGGAATGATTCACTGTTCGATGGACATATCCGTGCTTTTCTAGATTACTGTATGCTTTCCAGCGGCATCCGCTCATTTCGCCAACGAGTCGTTTCGCCAACGTCTTAGGTCGATTTGCCAACGTCCTAAGTCGCTTCGCCAACGTCCTACTGGTCAATTCGCCAACGTCTAAAGTAAAAGTTTACCTTCACTTGTGTGTGTTGTCATTTATTTCATAGAGAATACTTCATAGAAAGTGTGGGCGTACGGTATTTACGCACGAGTTGTTGACGTATCAGAAATCGTAAATTGTCCTCCACTTATTACTGCTCCATCGAAAAAACTCATCGGGGTTTTACTAGTGCAAGTGCTCGCAGCAGCAGTTTCGTTAGTTGCAGTAGTTACTTGCGTTTGCGACGATGCTCGGCTTAAGATGCCCGATATGTTTTTTTGTTGATTTAGGTTCAAGCTACTATAGTTTGTTATGCTTTGCACGTTCTTGTGCGCACTTAACTGCATTATATGCGTTGGCGGAATTTCACTGTCATTAAGTTTTTGAATCATGTGTTTACGAGCACTATGATTGGTGAGTCGCTCGTTGTTGATGTTTGCTTTTGAAGCCATTGTTTTCATCAAAGTGTTTAATTTATTTACACCCATAGGTGCCGACTTGAACCAGTGTTTTTTGGAGCCGTCTGTTTTCGTGTGGTTTATTCCCAAGTAGAATGGCGCATCGTCTGCCATCATGCAGGTAAGAGTACTTGTACCGCTCCACATCACCATCTGCACGAGCTTTTACTCCAGTGCTGGGAGGAAGGAACCGTTCCCCAAGATATGCGTGATGCCAACATCATCACGCTCTACAATAACAAAGGAGACCGCAGTGACTGCAACAGCTACCGTGGAATATCACTTCTCAGTACCGTTGGGAAAGCCTTCGCCCGAGTAGTACTAAAGCGGTTGCAGAAACTTGCAGAGCGAGTCTACCCTGAGGCACAGTGCGGCTTCAGAGCAAAAAGATCAACCATCGACATGGTCTTTTCACTAAGGCAACTGCAAGAGAAGTGCCGAGAACAGAGGCGTCCACTGTACATTGCCTTCATCGACCTGACGAAGGCCTTCGACTTGGTCAGCAGGCAAGGCCTCTTCACCCTGCTACAGAGGATTGGATGTCCTCCCAAGCTCCTGAGGATAATTTCATCTTTTCACGAAGACATGCACGGCACCGTCCAGTATGACGGCTCACCGTCGGACCCCTTCTCAATCAGAAGTAGCGTGAAACAGGGATGCGTGCTTGCTCCGACGCTTTTCGGCATCTTCTTCTTCTTGCTGCTGTCTTTAAGTCTCACAGAACGAATAAACTCCGCAAAGTGCTTGTTTAATTCTGCAGGGTCTATGTCTTGCACTTCTCGCTCGTCGTTCTATTCGTTTCTCAAAAAGGTTTCCAGCAATTTCACATCTCGTCTCGTTTTCTCTTTCGTATTCCTGTTTTCGAGACTTTCCACGTAATCCTTGACTGAGGTATCGTTATCAACAAACCTTTTCTCGTTCATGTTTTTAAGCTTCAGCACTTGCGAAAGATTTCTTTAACGAAGTGAAATGCTGCCAGCTGAATGAAAATCACCTTGTTACGGCTCACACGTCAAAAAGCATGATACGCAGCACCTGATTGGACGTATCGTTTTCCTCACACGTGGAAAAAGCGATACGCGCCATTTGATTGGCTGTCGGGTTCTTAGACCAGCTTGTGAACCAAATTTATTTCGCGCCTTTTCAGTGGGTAAATCTCAGTACATATATAATAAATTCCCTTACCTAGAGTTATTCGCTTCGCCAACGTCCTACAGGTCAATTCGCCAACGTCTAAATAAAAGTTTTCCTTCACTTGTGTGCGTTGACATTTATTTCATTCCCTTACCTAGAGTTATTTTCTGCGCAAGAGCACCTCATTATTTACGACGACAGTTCTCTGATACGCTACTCCTCCCGCTAAGATTTTTTTTGTATGAATACAAACGGGGGGAGGAAGCGTAACTGATTTATAACAATCAATACAGCTTGAACGTTACTAAAACTACGAGTTAAAAGTCCTCAGCAAAAATCTAATCTAATAAGCAGGTTTTTTTTCGTTAGTATTGGATATATGACGTTGGCGAATTGACCAGTAGAATGTTGGCGAAACGACTTAGGACGTTCGCGAATCGACCTAAGACGTTGGCGAAAGAGTCGTTGGCGAAAAGACACGTTGGCCAAACGACCGCAGTTCCTTTCCAGCAATCAGACACAATAGTTGTGCCCGGTTCAATCCATTTTCCAATAATCGGCAACAGAGTCCCTTCATCTCGTTTCTCCACTGCCACCATAAAACACTTCCTGCTCTCAGTGTCTATACTGCCGAAAACCCATTGTCCCTCAACATGATGTCCGCGATGATACTTGCGCTTTCCAAATTTGCTCTCGTCAATTTCAACTATTTTGCCTTGCTCACCAATTTTTTTCATTGCTTTCCAATAACACAATTTCACACACTTCCCGGCAGAAATTGTCCCAATCAGCGCTCGTGCTGCTGGAAAGTCTTAATTCGTGCTTTATCTGTACCTGGTCCAGATCGCGGCACCACCAATATGTGTATTTCAAAATCTCTTCCAAAGTCATATTGCTTTGTTCGAACCAACTTCCTTTTCTTATTGATGTCTCAGCTCTATGCCTTTTTCCTCCCTCTTGTTTTCTACATTCCCACTTGAAACCGTCTGATCTGTCTGTGCACTTCACTAAATTCATTTCTTCGCTGCACAATGGACATAATCGAAGATTTGTCAACATTCCTTCAGACATCAACCATGCCATCAACATCTCTTTATCAAGCATCCGAATAATCAGTTCTTCATATTGCCATACCGCGTGCCCTTTGTTCCTCCCGTAACTACCAAATGAAACCTCACACTGCGTTGACCGCTCATCTTTACTGGCCTCTGGGATGGTTTGCACACTCTTTTCTAGTTGCAACGCTCTTTTTCTGTCAACCACAACTTGGACTCCCTTATCTTCCATCCTCTTTCAGAAAAAAAATATGAATGATCTTCCCCCAAAACTTGTTTTCCGTTGTCAAATCTTCTCTCATTTATGGCACATATTCATTTCCCTAAATTACAACGGAACCGCCTACATATAATTCAAGGTTTTAAAACTTCCAGCTCAAAATTTGCATTTTTTTTTTCAAAAACAAACTCTTCCAATTAGTTTCACGTTTGTCAAAGTCGCCGTTTATTCGCACTATTCAATTATTACACGTTTCGTTTTCTCACCTTTTGTCCATTACGTATTATGGGATAAAACTTATTGTTCTCTCCCAATTACAATTCATTCCTTTGTCTTTCAACAAAACACCAGTTGCACTGCGTGTCGTTCATTTCAATTTTCCATATACGCTAGTAATTCGGTTCGTCAAGTCTCGCAAAGTGTAAAACAATGTATGCGATCGCAAAACTGAACAAACAAAGTGAACAGACGCGGGTCAATCTTCAAAATCGCCTAAACTACATCCAGTTTCCGTACAGACGGCTGTTTCCGTCCGATGAAGTTTACGAATTCCTTCTTTGCTAACAACAACCGCCTTTCTTCTCACCTGTAACGACGCCCGCATCGATACTTCTTGTCACACCCACGGTTCCACTAAATTAACCGTCGTATAAACAATTATTTTTCTTGTAAACAAATACTATTCACTTATATGTGCCAAATTAACCGATTAACATGGTAGATGTGGTGAAAGGGCCCCTGATAAGCATAGAACTCTCGTTAATTATGTATCGCATAATGTGTACGAATACATCGAAGCGTGTGAGAAGTACGACTCGGCCATTGAAGTTTTTGGAGCAACTATTTGTCAAAACACCGAACGAAGCGTTTGCTCAACACTTACTCGCAGCCAGGCGACAGCAACATGGTGAGTCCCATACAAAATTTCTTCAAGAACTTCACAAACTAAGTAAGGATCGTAACTTTAGAAATGCTGCTGCTTAAAAGTATCGGGAAGAATTAGTCCGGGATTCTTTCATTAACGGCCTCTTGTCGCCATTAATCCGTCAACAACTGTTGGAAAACAGACAACTGGATCTCAAGACTGCTTATGATCAAGCAATTTCACTGGACTTGGCGCAAAAGAATTGGGAAGCGTACGTTATGCCTGAGATGCCTACTACCTTAGCGTTGCCAAAATCCTCTACAGGGAGATGTCTGGACTCTCTACATCAGCAGAGGCTTCAGAAGTCTCTACACCAGTTGGAAATTCTCTAGCTGCTGCAGTAACTCCAAAGAAGTGCTTTTTCTGTGGAGACCTTTTCGACAACAGAAGTAATTGCCCAGCACGGAGTTGCTATTGTAATAATTGTGGTAAGAAAGGTCAATATACCAAACTGTGCAAGTCAAGGGCAAATGCAGACCCAATAGCCTTGCTCTTTGAACGATTGCTGCTGCTTGCCCAGAATGTTTGATACAAGTCTCTGCAAAAGTGTCTATCGGTGGTACTTGTCTGACCGAACCTACTGATTTTGGTAGCTCAGATAGCTACATTTGTGAGACCATGGCAGTGAAACTGTGTCTAAAGCTTCATCCATTAACACGGGAAACATCTATGGCTCTGCCTTCTCTAAAGACCCACATCCTTGGCCAATGTTTTACTCCTATTACCCTCGACCAACATACCTACCCTTCTGTTCGTTTGGGTGCGCTTAACGATCTTTGTGGTGACATTATCCTTGATCAAGAATTTCAAAAAGAGCGCAAAAGTGTTACCATCGAGTGTGGCGGCACTAAACCAGATTATGTCACCCTGTGTCCTCTCTACAACTGCTGTTGAAGAGCTATCGCTGTTTGGAAACTCCCTGATTGTAAGCCAATTACCACTAAATCCAGGCGTTTCAGCTAAGAAGACGAGAAGTTCATAAACCAAGAGATAAAGAAACTCTGGGATGAAGGGATTATAGAGCCTAGCATATCACTATGGAGAGATTCCTTAAACCGACACCAGAGACGACTCTGTATAGACTACTCTCAAACAATCAATTTGTATACAGAATTGAACGCCTACCCCTTTCCGCGGATTGATGACATGTCAACAAATTTGCTCAGTATAAAGTCTTCGCAACATTTGATTTGAAGAGAGCCAATAAATTGTAATTGTTTTAAGTGCCAATAAAGGAGTTCGACCGGAAGTACACAGGCTTAGAAGCTAATGGGAGACTTTATCAGTTCTGTCGAGTACCTTTTGGACTCACAAATGGTGTTGCTGCCTTCCAAAGGGCAATGGACAAATTTGTTGAGGAGGAGAAACGTAACAACACATTTCCACTTCTGGAAAACACTGCTGCTGGACGCGATCGAGAGCGGCATGATAAAAATGCTTAGGCGTTTCGTGAAGCGATGAAATGCAGGAACGTTACCCTTAATAAGAACAAGTCTATTGAATCAGAGCCATCACCAATATACTTGGCTACCGGGTTGGCAATGGGGTAATTGCTCCCAGTGAGGAAAGGCTTCGTCTTCTCCAAGAATTTCTACCACCACAGAACATTCGATCCCTACGTAAGGTGGTTGGCATGTTTGCTTACTATGAAAAGTGGATACCAAACTTTTCAGACAAAGTAAGGCCACTGCTGCAAGCCACCAACGTTCCACTAGATGAAACTGCCTTATCAGCATTTATCATAATCACGAAAGAACTTGAGAGAGCCACTCTCCAGTTAATAGACGAAAGTCTTCCTTTCGTGGTTGATTGTGATGCTTCTGAAGTTGCTCTCTCTGCTACACTTAACCAAGGGGGTCGGGCCATTGCCTTTATGTCCAGATCCCTCCATGGCAGTGAACTCCATTACTCTCCAGTCATGAAGGAAGTCATGGCCATCACTGAAGCTGTCCGAAAGTGGCAGCACTTCCTCACCGGTCGTCACCTTACACTCAAGACCGATCAACGCTCAGTGGCCTATATCTTCGATAACAGAAGACGAACAAAGATAAAGAACAATAATATTCAAGACTGGCGAGTTGAGTTAGCTTCTTTCAACTACACAGTGGAGCACAGGCCTTGAAAGGAAAATGTGGGCCTAGATTCATTCATTCGAGCATTTCTTTCTTCTGTATCAACAACAGGTCTCAAGGAAATTCAATCAACACTTTGCCATCCGGGGTAACTCGAATGCTGCATTATGTAAGGTCCAAGAACTTGCCCAATTCTACCGACGATGTAAGGAAAACGTGTGCATCTTGTAGGATCTCTGCAGAACTGAAATCCCAATTTTACCAGCCCAAAAATGGAGTTCTTATCAAAGCCATGCAGTCCTTCGAACGAATCAGCATAGACTTGAAGGGTCATCTACCAACACAATCCCACAACGCATACCTTTTTACAGCAGTGGATGAATATTTACGATTCCATTTGCATTTCCATGTCCAGATATAAGTTCATCGACTGTTATTAAGTGTCTTGACCAGATATTTGCTCTCTGCGGTATGTCCAGCTATATCCACTCTGACCTTGGTGTTTCATTCCTCTCACAAGAACATAAGCAATACCTGCCTCAAAGAGGGATAGCTACGAGCAAAATAACTCGTTACCACCCAATTGGAAATGGCCAGGTCGAGCGGTACAGTGGAATCGTTTGGAAGTCATTTAGACTTTCACTCAAGTCTAAGAACTTACCTGACTCCCGATGGGAATAGGTACTTCCAGATGCTCTTCACTCCACAAGGGCACTCCTCTACACCTCTACGAATGCCACTCCACACGAGCGATTTTTCAACTTCCAACGCCGTTCTCGTTAGGTACCTCACTGCCTACATGGCTGCAAAATCCAGGACCCGTTCTACTGCGACGATTTGTTAGAACGAGCAAGAATGACCAAGTACTGTTGATGGATATCAATCCCACTTATGCGCATATGAAGTACCAAGCTGGAAGAGAATCAACAGTCTCACTCGGAGACCTGGACCCATGTCCCTGTGTTCCACCTATGAAGTCACTAGATTAACTAAAGGAAAGTGTGCCAATTAGCCAAGTGGGTGTAAAGTCAATTTGAGCACCTGGTTGACAGCAGGAGCCGGAGCCGGAGCCAAACCTAGCCCCAGCTCATTCTGATTTACAGCAGGTACCTACCGCTGAAGCACATCAAACCAAGCCTCCGGCCCGCTATAGGTGATTAAGAACTTAAAGGGATACTCTACACTATATTTCGACCTTTGCTCAAAATGTAGCATATGCACTATAAAAACTTATGAGAAACAGAGAAAGCGGGAGAAATAAATTCTAACGACTGAAAACTGCGCTAGAAAAGCGAAATTTCGCTCAATTCCAGGACCGGAAGTGAAACGGACATTTCAGGCACGTGATCAATGACGTAGAAAGGAGAACTCGATTGGCACCATCACTTGTTTCACAAAGGTTATAGCATGGAATCGGGGGATTCGTGTTGTTCTTCTTCTGTTTCTTCTCAAGAACATTCTACAGAAGACACAACCTGGGAAGACTGTCACGGAACGCGGCCGTATCTCTTTGAGCCTTACGACAGTGAGGTTAACTCAGACACGGACTCCCCAAATGAGTCCGATGAAGAAAAATTCGAACGACTGCAAAACACAGACTGGTAAGAGATCAATCTACTTCTTGTGGCGAGTTCTCTTTACAACCCGTAATTTTGTAACTTGATTTTTTAAGCAAATAAATGAGTTCACGATGACAACAAAGTTATCTTGTCGTGGTCTTTGTGATGGAATTGTTTTACGTGTATTTTCGTGCGCAGATATCTACAATATCGATGTGTGATCCACAATATCGATGTGTGAAATAATCCTCGGCTGGAATGTGTTTTTGCGTTCATATGCATAGGTCATAAGCTCTGGGTCATAAGCTAAAATCTCGATTGGAAACTGTAGGTGTAAGTGTGGAAGCTGCCAGAGACTAAATCGAGTTGTAGAGTGCATTTGTTGTGCCGAAATTGATTGCGTCGTAGCCAAAAACAATGAAGCTGTTGAGGCAGAAGGACTGGCCGAACCTTCCATTTGCATCACACAGCATCCAGGGTTCCACGCCGTTTGTTTGAATCGCTGGGTTCTACAGACGGCATGGTACCAGTACAAGCAACAATACCAAGATTCTTACGAAGGGCCATCTCACAAACAAAATAGACACACAGCCTACAGGCAGTTGGCGAGGTGGTGCTGGGGTCTTTTGGGAAAGGAAGTGCGAGTGGTTCTGCCATCATGTGCTGTGTTGCATACGAGCACACTTCCCGCCTCCAGGGCTCGAAGAAGACTTCGTATTTGAAGGATTTCACTTTCTAGACGAGTAATTGTTTTAATACCGTGTAGTATTTAAACTGAGCTTCTAGTTGACCCTACTAGTATGTTGGGTTTTCCTTGAGATTATAATTGACGAAATATTCGCATCTAGGGTGATTGGGTAAGACACTTTGAAGAACAAATTTATATTGTGGTAAAGATCCTCATTTAATGTTTTATTTTCCATTTCACTTTGTGTCACGGAGTCAGTCTTGCATTGATGAGATCAGTGGAGTATTACTAACAACAATCAGGGACTGCGGAGGGGGAGGGGCTGGCAGGGCTATAGCCCTATCACTTTTATTGCTGGGATTTATTTTCTAGGGCTTCAGATGATGTGGATAAAATTTTGATTTTACTACTTGAAAGTCATATTGGCCAGTAGCATTGGCCAGATTTTTTAGCCCTACCACTTAAAAATGGTCTCTGCTGTTCCTGAACAACAACATCAGCGATACTCTTTATTTTCTTTCATTTTAGTATATAATTCTAATGAAATTAATTTTGACTTCAGTCTGACTATGGCTAGAGTTCACTAATTGTAAGAAATGATCCAGCAAATCAATCGGCAAAGAGAAGGGAAGTTTTTTATAGTTGGTGATTCTATCTTAAAGAACCTTCAGGGACGGAAAATCTCGAGATCTGCAAAAAGTCAAAGTTTCCTCGTTCCCTGGATGCACTACTATCAACATGAGTGATCATATAAAACCAGTTTTACGAAAAAAACCCGATGCGATTGTGATCCATGTCGGAACTAACAGCCTGCGATCAAGTGCATCGGTGCGCGATTGTGCTGAGGAGATCGTCAACCTAGCCACTATGATTAGTAAAGAATCCTCGGCCGATCTTGCGATATCCGGTATTATTTCAAGGTCTGATGATGAATTCCTCGCCATTAAAGTATCGGGTGTCAACAAGATACTTAAGTCCTTCTGCAACCAAAATGGATGGGGGTTTGTCGACCATTCATATATCTCTCCAGAGCATGACCTAAACAGGAGTGGTCTTCACCTCAACACTCAAGGAATTGCCCGACTTGCCACAAATTTTATTAATTATTTAAGGTATCAGTAAGGGGAAAATTTGCCATTTTACATAATTTTACTTTCTTAAACGGTTGGATAAATCTTAAGGTTATCTTTAAAATTAAAAAAACTCCACGAAAAAATATTATATCTGTCGCTACTTATTGCGCGATAAAGATTTTTTGCACATTAATTACTTAATTGAGAGTTGACAAGTTCTGTCAAATGAATATTAATTGTCGAGGCAAGGTGTCACATAACATCAATAACATGTTGAGTTTGACACGCGATTTCGCGCGCCATAATCAGTGCGCGGATGTCTTCGAGGAAGAACAAGCGATCTTGCCCTTTCTCATCGGCTAAAGGAAGGCCAAAGAAGGCAAAAAACACTTTTGACAAAAAGTGGGCCGCTAAATTAGCGGAAAGCGACAAAAGGTCTTATCACAATCAAGAAAAATTGCTGGATCGCGATCACGAAGCCAGCGAGCAAGCCGAAATGAGCGCAAGTCGCCGTAAAATACAATTGCAATAAACTGTCGAAGCAGAGGAAATTGAGGAAGAGAAGTTTACGTTTACGACGTCCGCTCCAGCGTTTCCCTTTGTGCGCTTGCATTTTCTCGGGGATCTACGGGCCTTTGGCATCTTTACTGACATGGTCATAATTTTCAAGATTAGTCAACCGATACGTAAAATTTCATCACCAAACATCAAAAGATGATTTCACGTTTACTAACCTTGGAGACCCCTTGGAATTCTCACTTTACACATGAAAAAGCGGTTTATCCGCAGGAAAATAATTTACCGCGCGCCGTCACGGTAAATTTGTACCTGTTCCAAGTTAACTGTCACACTCCTATTGTTATGTAGAAAGCTGATTCCTCTGCGGTTTCTCCCTTGCTGTGATAATCACATAACACTTGGATGCCGCCGAATTTTAGTTTTTCTCTGTTTCTCGAAAGTAAAAAATAGGCGACTTGTACGTGCATTTCGAGTTCCAAGTCGTCAGCCCCTGGACCAAATTGGCTGAAATTCGGAGAGCATGTCAGAACGTTCGCCGACAAAACCGTGTCTGCGAATTCTGATTATTCTTCTCATTAAAAAGTTATGCCTTTTTTTAGCGGGCAGTTCTATTTTTTTCCCTTTTCAAACTTTATCCTCTTGTAAAAAAATAACAAACGCATGTGCCAAAAAGCTGAGACACGGTTTTTGAGGTCAATGTGTGAAGAAACGGATGCCATGTTAATCGTTTTCTCCGACCTAAATTTAGCGGCCGTATACCTTGATTTATGGCTGCCTGAAGCTTTG
This sequence comes from Ricordea florida, assembly GCA_949710005.1. Classification (NCBI taxonomy): domain Eukaryota; kingdom Metazoa; phylum Cnidaria; class Anthozoa; order Corallimorpharia; family Ricordeidae; genus Ricordea; species Ricordea florida. The sequence continues at coordinate 17,775,260 of OX453274.1, read as the reverse complement.
TAAACATATTCACATTTTCGAAAAACGGTATATTTTTTACCGTTTAAACAGATCGGGTCATAATCTTTAGTTATTAAGCTTCCAAAAAATATACGGTTTATATGGGTTTTTGTTAAAACCAAGAACGCTAGAGCGGACCGCGCGCGGATGCGGGTCAAATGGGTTATACTGATACCTTAAGAAGTGATTAGGGTATTGCCGCCTGGGAAACGGATGAGTCTTTGCCTCCGCGAATAAATCGTAAGTACACTAATAATAAGGGCAACCTATCAATCCATTTGGCCGGGGCTTTGTTATGGCGGCATATCATAAATATCAATAGTCTACTCGCTCACTTCGATGACCTCAAAGTTTTTGTACTAAATTCCAAAATTGATGTACTGGCTATCAATGAAACGAAGATAGATAGTTCAATCAATGATAGTGAAATACAAATACCAGGATTTGAGGTTGTTAGGAAAGATCGCCCTGTTAATGGCCGAAGTGGTGGTGGTGTTTGCATGTATTTACGGAATAACTTAAATTACCAGATCCGTGATGACTTATGTGATGACCAACTTGAATGTCTTGTTATCGAAATTATCAGACCCCACTCCAGAGCTTTCTTTGTTAGTACATGGTACAAACCCCCAAACTCTCCCCAAGACATCTTTCGGCAATCTGAATCTCTAGTCGATAAAGTGGACTCTGAACAGAAAGACTTTTACCTTCTGGGTGACCTAAACTGTAATATGTATAACGAATCAAATAATCACAACTCATCCACTTTAACGAATATTCTTGATATATATGGTCTGAGCCAATTGATCTCGGAACCAACCAGAATTACACCCACCTCGAAAACGTTGATTGATCTCTGTATAACTAGTTCGCCCGAAAAAATATCTAACTCTGGTGTAGTTCATCTCGCCATCAGCGATCATTCTCTGGTCTTCATGACCCTTAAAATCTGCTACGAGCGAACTGGTATTCATCGCACGGATAAGACGCGCGTTTTTAAAAATTTCAACCACCACCACTTCCTCAATGATGTTGCACAGCAGCCATGGAATATAGTTTTTTCAGAGTCAAATCCAGAAACAGAGGGTCCACAATAGGGTTCCCAAATCCCGCCTTCCCACCCATTTTTTCTTGCTAATCCCACTTTCCCGCCATTTTTTACGTCCGGATCCCGATCCCGCCCGATTTTTTAAGGATTTTTTTGTTTAACATATAAATAAACGACACTGACCTTTATGGAGTGGGTAGCTTTGTTGATCCTAACATTGTTTCTCCTTTATTTGATTTTTCGTCTTCGTATCAGTACAAAGTAAATATTGTTAGTTCCTAGTTTGGGTTTTTTGGAAGATAACCGACAGAGTTAGTTTGATGAATGTTACGTGTCTTCATTTGTGTAAAATAAATACGAGAGTCCCTAAACAGTCCCACAGATTGTAAAATATGGCGAAACGCTTGGTGGCCTAATGGTTAATGCACTGGACGCCTGATTCAGCGGTCCCGGGTTCGAGTCCAGGCCTAGGCCACGACATTGCATTGGAAGGTCACCATGCGATGGACTAGCCTCCCATCCATGGGAGAGTAGAAATACTTCTAGCAACTTTATGCTACTGAAATCGGGGTCACCTCCGGCCAGCTGATGGGCCACAAAGCTCTTAGTTCTCGAATGCATACTTAATCTTTCTTTATGAGAACATTAGCCTGCTATTAAACCGAACGGCACGACCATATGCAGACACCCTCCCAAGAAGGAAGTTTGCTTCCCTATCCAAAGTAGCAACACTTTGTGATTCGTCATCGTCGA